>CM070023.1:26811368-27166368 GCA_036247105.1 Cirrhinus mrigala
TTAACTCTGATTGCATTCGTCTGAAAGAAGAAAGTCATATACACTTAGAATAACTTTAGGGTGAGTAAATCATGGGGTAATTCTCCTTTTTGGGATAACTATCCCTTTAATTGGTTGTCTTTGGACAAACATGTGATCATTACTGCATCCTGGGTTGATCAAAAACAATATCCTCTTAAGTTTGGATCCCACAGATCAGTGATAGGCACTGGAAGATTTCTAATGGCTTCTGATCTGGATTTTGTAAATATTTGCATTGCACAGGGGAATGCCTGTCCCACGTTATGAGAGAGATTCCAGATTACACATCTCTCGTGCCTATTGCCATAATGATACATTCTCCCAGCTTAGCCTAGATTTAGGTTTAAGCCTAAACCCTAACAATGGGTGATTTAATCTGCACTGACCAGATTTGCCCCAGTTTTATCAAGGAATTGAGAATGTATAATAATCTGGGGTTCACAGTCCCAGTGTCATCTCTCACTGTCAGCCCTACACTTTCTGCTCTCTCTCACCCAATTAGATTAGCTCCAAACTGACTCTGTGTTTGCTAACCAGAAAGCGTCCCACTGCAGAGATCAGGACTACAGACAGTGGGAACAATGGACCTCTGGGGGAGGGGAAGGGTAGTATGTTGGTTCCTCCCTGCCTATTGTCTGGAGAGCAAGTCGTTGTGAGCATGAGCTCCTGTAAGCCGACTCTTCTCAGAGATGGAACATGAGATACATGGCCTCGTCGGGCCCCTGATCTGCCCAGGGCCCGTGTCTAATGAACCGCAGCGGACCGCAACAGCATATAACATCATGTTAGAACATCCAGCCAAAGCTGTTTTGTTTTAGAGTTTGGATATAATTGCTTCATTTGAAAATGTGTCACAAAGCTCTGGCTGAAAGTTTGTTTCAGACAATGACGTGCCAACTGTTTTTGTTTCTGAATTAGGTTTAAGGGCTGCCCCCTTCGCCCGCTCTTTTCAGCTAGCCTGACCATCTAAGTGTTTCCTTCTGGTCTGTAAGTGGCTGCATTCCTCATGCAATATTATAAAAGCAAAACCCCTTCTTTACTGTTGCCACATGCACAATCTGCACGGTTTGATTCAGTTCGCTGTCGTAGCTGTCTTAAAGGATGTGGTTAAGACTCATTCGTAGAATTTGTGAATAACCCTCACGCAAGCCCTGTAAACGAGGACAGCGGTGTGTTGAATTGGCCTTCTCATAGACTTGGCGGGTTTTTGCAGGTTTCTCTTCACCGTGGATCTGAAAGAAGGGAGGTGTCTCTTTGAGCTAGCCTGCTAGCTCTTTGTTCTTCTGTTTGCTCTTGCGTACAGGGGATGACATGGCCGTTCCCAGAGGTGTACAGTTTCTCTTTTGCCATATACATGAGCAACCCTTGGGCTCTACTTGAACATTCATCTTGGCCTTGCACTTTTTAATTCCTTATCTTCACTTCAGAGTGTAGATGTTCTACCTCTTTTGACTTTGTCTTGCAATGGCTGACTCATTTGTCATGCACTCCCTTACTCAAAATTTCACACAGGCCAACATGAACGTACAGTCTGTTGTTCATTACCTTTATGAGGCATGTGTGTTTGTCTCTGAACACAGGAAACCCCCTCCAGAGACTGGCTGTTGTGGGAAACCCCAAAATAAACGCTAATGGACTGGTTTAAAATTGGCTTTTTTTTCTTTTACTTTTTCTTTTACTTTCCGTCCCATATTCTCTGCTTCTCTTTCACATCTCTGCCAGCACTGAACGGTTACAAGATGCAAAGTACAGACTTTGTCTACACAAAAGTGACAATCACTTGCCCAATTACTTGCCCATGGATTTCCAAGCTAGTAGAGAGGAAAATTTGCTACAGCAAACTTTGGCACAGCATGTTTTCACGTGTTTAGTGAGATCATAAGTTCACTCACTGTGCAAAAGAATGGAGACCAGGCTTATAAATTGTAATGCAAAATAGTCATGATTATGCTGCCTTCAAGTCTTTGTGGGAATTTCCTACTTATGATGTTGGAAGTTGTAATTGCAATGTCATGAGTTCAAGAAAAAAATCTTTGTCACTTGCATTTTTAGTGATTAGTGTAACAAAATTAGAAGCAAGAGATGCATATGTCACCGGGGACCACAAAACCAGTCTTATGTAACGCGGGTATATTTGCAGCAATAGCCAAAAACACATTGTATGGGTCAAACTTATCAAATTTTCTTTTATGCCAAAAATCATTAGGATATTAAGTGAAGATCATTTCCCATGAAAATATTTTGTACATTTCCCACCATAAATATACCAAAACTTAATTTTTTTGATTAGTAATATGCATTGCTAAGAACTTTGTTTGGACTTAAAGGTGAAAAACTGACCCCTATGACTGGTTTTGTGGTCTTGGGTCACATATCATACTGTGTTCTGACCAGGTGTGATGCAACAAGTTTCCGGCCACAGGCAATTGGTTTGTCCACATTGAACACAAAAATAGGGCATGACACAATTGCAGTTAACCTCCAATCAAAATATACGTTCTGTTTGCATAGCAATGCTCTGCACAGTATAAAATGTACTTTGAATTTCATTACATCCGTGATGCTATTTATGGTTTTCCTGGTCCCAACTTGAGTGTTGTCGCAGTCATGACTGGGCAAACTCCTGATTAACATGGAAGATATATATACACAAGATGTTAGATGTGTAATTGGCACTTTATCTGTGTGTTATCATTCATGTGCCGCCTCAGAGAATGATGGGAAATGTAAGTATGTGACAAACCTGTTGCCTCATAAACTGGCTAAATGAGTAGTATTTTCTTCTGGCTGATCTTCATCAACAGTCCACAAAAAGTTAAAGGAGAAGTCCACTTCCAGAACAAAAATTTACAGATAATGTACTCACCCCATTGTCATCCAAGATATTCATGTCTTTCTTTCTTCAGTCATAAAGAAATTATGTTTTTTTGAGAAAAACATTTCAGGATTTCTCTCCATATAATGGACTGCTATGGTGCCCTGAGTTTGAACTTCCAAAATGCAGTTTAAATGCAGCTTCAGACAATCCCAAATGCGGTTGTAAATGATCCTAGCCGTGGAAGAGGGGTCTTATCTAGCGAAATGATTGGTTATTTTCATTAAAAAAAATACACTTTAAATACTTTTTAAATCTCACCTGATATACCAGTAGACACGATTAACAGGCTTGGTTACAGGCTCATGTGGCATTGCTGTGCTATGTGGTCATGAAAACGTATCATTTATATGTGTTTTTAAGCATTGCGGTTTAAAAAGTGATTTTTATAAATAACTATATCATGATAAATTGTGACCATGAAATAAACCATAACCATAGTAACTCAGTGACAGTTGCACACCGACTGTAAATGTAAATAAAAACATATCGTGATTTTGGTCGTATTGCCCACCCCCACAAGACAAGAACTCAAAGTTTTGAACCTTATATGTCTAAGTTTTGAACCTACTTTTTTTTTTTTTTTTTTTTTTTTTTGCTGTTACACATTATGCATCGTCATCATCATCCTATTATTTTTATGGACATAGTGCTCATTTTATATATGATGTTTTTTGCACAAATTAGGTCATAGCTGAGCCTCTATTGTTTTAAGGAAGATCTGTGTGTCTGTCTCTATTGTTGGTCCTTGTTTTTGCTCCAGATAACTCCAGACTGAAGGTTTCTTTATTTATTAGCTGCCATATGGAGCATTTCTAGCCTTCCACGTGTCTTTGATGGACATCTGTTGCTTCCAAATGTGACACATGTAGCAAACATCTCCTCTGTGGCCCTCTGGTCAAAGATCAAGCTCTCTTTAAAAGGTAATGAGCGAACCCCCCCTAACCAAGATCCTCTGGGTCAAGCCAAGAAGTCTCTTTCTCCTCCGCTGGGGTGTATTGTTCGTCTAGGCTGCTTGGAGACAGAGATCCCAGCATCTGAACATCTACACAGATTTGGTCCAGCTGCTGTGGTGGTCACTCTACCTCTCTGGAATGGGACAGAAGTGGGGGGAGGTTCCACTAGGCTGCTTTTATTTAATGGAGAATTGGGGGAAAGTGGGAGGTGGTGTGGCACTCTAGGTCAATTAGAGTTGCCAGGGAGTCTGGAATGCCTCTCTCTCTCTCTCCCCTCTGTCCCTGCTGTTGCCCTCAGAGTCAATAGGAAGTAAAAGTTGGTGTCCACACATACAGAGCCGGTAGAAATTAGGTTTCCATTTCTAAGCCACTTGTGTTTTGTACAAAGATTTAGGAGTCTTCTTGATTTTAAAAGGTTACCTTTACAGTGTGATGTATTCATACTCCTTCATATTTTTTCCACATTTTATGTTGCAGCCTTATGTTAAACCGCTTTGTTACTTTTTTCCCCACATTAATTTACACTCCTTACACCATAATGACAAAGCAAAAACAGATGACAACTTTGCAAATGTATTAAAAATAAACTGAAATAAGTACATTGCGTAAGTATTAATACCCTTAACCCAGTATTTATTTGAAGCACCTTTACAGCCTCAAGTCTTTTTGGGTATGATGCAACAAGTTTTTCATAGCTGTATTTACAATTATCTTCCATTCTTCTCACCTTTTCACCTCTCAAGATCTGTCAAGATCTGAATACTTTAAGGCACTGTACGACTACCTGAATACATCATGTATGCATTGTTTTACTGTTTTTTTATTTTTTATTTTTTTTGTGATCTTACAGTGCTTTGTGGAGCTATCACAAAGGCTGTAAGACTTCTGAAACAGGAAGTGGTGACGTGATCTCTGACTGATGTGTCACATGGTAGCAGTGCTCACCTGGGCTCTTTGTGTACAATATGCTTACTTGTTAGCAGCTGATATTGATGCTCTTCTGTTTGGACGCTAGTTGACGTCTTGGTCTTTATGTGGTTTTTAGCTTTTATGACTCCCCTACATTCTTCTAACCGAAGTTGAATAGGGACTCAAATTGCACATCCTACATCAAAAACAATGTGACTGGCAACTGCTATATTGTGTGCTTGCAAAAAAAGAACCAAAGGTTCAGTTCTAAATGTGAAGGACAACAGAATTTCTTTGAAATGTCCCTTAGACATAGTCCTTAACATCAGACTTCATTTTGATGATGTATCTGTCGAAAAAAATGTCTAATATTAGCTCATAACCAATATGATACCATATTGTGTATATCTTATATGGTGTAGTTATTGCTTAAGTTTAAATCAGTTTTGCATCAGTGTACTTAAAGGATTAGTTCACTTCCAGCAAAAAAAATTTCCTGATCATTTTCTCCCCCATGTCATCCAGGATGTTCATATCTTTCTTTCTTAAATCAAAAAAAAATTAAGGCTTTTGAGGAAGACATTCCAGGATTTGTCAACATATAGTGGTCTTCAAAAGGAGCCAATGGGTTGAAGGTCCAAATTGCAGTTTCGATGCAGCTTCAAAGGGTTCTACACAATCCCAGCTGAGGAATAAGAGTCTTATGCGGTGAAATGATCGGTCATTTTCTAAAAAAAAAAAAAAAAAAGTATATACTTTTAACCACAAATGCTCATCTTGCACTAGTTCGACTTCACACGTTATGTAGTCACATTCAAAAGACAAATGGCCTTTACACAAAAAAGGAAAAACAATGATGTTGGATGATTTTGGAGTTGGAGTAGAAAATGAGATGGAGTTTTTTTTTTTTTTTCGTCCTAAGCTACCTTTTTGAACCGAAGTACACAGGCGAAAAACAAACCACGCATGATCTTTCCAGGGTTACGTATTGCGTGAAGACATGGATGCAGAGCTAGTGCAAGATGAAAATATGTGGTTAATTATATACTACTTTTTCAGAAAACCAATCTTTTAGCTTGATTAAAACTCTTATTCCTCGGCTGGGATCATGTAGAGCCCTTTTAAGCTGCATTGAAACTGCAGTTTGGACCTTTAACCGGTTGATCCCTATTTAAGTCCACTATATGGAGAAAAATGCTGGAATGTTTTCCTCAAAACCTTCATTTCTTTTTAACTGAAGAAAGAAAGACATGAACATCTTGGATGACATGGGGGTGAGTAAACTATCAGAATTTTAATTTTGGACGTGAACTAATCCTCTAAACAGTACATTTATGGCTCTACATAGTATTTTGGAGCTTTTGAAAACACTCCATTCTGACTATATAAAGAACTGTGTAGTTTCTAATGTTGCCTGTTGTGTTTGGACAGGAACTCTGTGGACTGGGCTTATTTTAAATTTGGCTACCGTGTGGGTGTGTGTTCATGTACTGAACTGTAGTCAGCGTGTGGTTTACTCCACACTAAAGTGAATATAGAACACTGGGTCACTGAGTAGAGACAGAAATGGGGCCGCAAATGTGGTGTAATTGACCTTCACTTTCAATAACACAAACAGGCATAAACAGACATAGACACTTTCTATATAAGCATGTTCACCACAGCCCAGGGTGAACATGTGGCGTGACTTGGTCTGGTGAATTGGATATTGATCATTTGTGGGTTTCTCCATTGCATATTCAGTGAAAAACCCTCAGGCACAACTGCAGTATGGGTCAATGTAACATAGAAGACCTCATCTGAGAGGACCACCATGATCATTGATCAGCCCCTTTTTGGTACCAGTAAACTTGTGGCAATTAAATTAGAAAATACAACTTACATCTTTTTAGCGTTGCCAAGACACATTTACTGAAAACACATTCCTCAGAACTTTCAATACAAAACCAAAACTATCTGAGCAAACTTTCTGAGAAACCATTAATGAGCCATTAAAATATTCAGGAGAAGTCCACTTCCAGAACAGCAATTTACAGATAATGTACTAACCCCCTTGTCATCTAAGATGTTCATGTGTTTCTTTCATCAGTTGTAAAGAAATTGCGTTTTTTGAGGAAAACATTTCAGGATTTTTCTTATAATGGACTGATATGGTGCCCCGAGTTTGAACTTCCAAAATGCAGTTTAAATGTGGCTTCAAACGATAACAAAAATGCGGTTGTAAACGATCCCAGCCGAGGAAGAAGGGTCTCATCTAGTGAAACGATTGGTTATTTTCATTAAAAAAAAATACAATTTAAGTACTTTGCAGTACAACTGCACCATATGTTTGTTTGTGTATATATAATGTGTGTGTGTGTGTGTGTGTGTGTGTATATGTATAAGAACACATTTGGAACTCTTTGAACTTTTTTTTTTTTTTTAGGTTTAGTGCAAATAAGTTTATGGTTTAGTGAAATAAACCTTCTGTGTAAGTTTGTTTATTGTACAGTAACAGGGGCCGTCTCTAGGATTCTCCGGTTTCTCGTGTGAAGTATTCTTGTGTTTCCTCATTCCTGTATCTGTGATGACTACAGTCTCAGAATGGAGCACAATGGCACTGAATGCTCCTGTTACTTGCTTCTATTCATCTGAGCTTGGCCTATTCTAGTCATGTTTGTATTGTGAAAAACACGAACGGTCATTTTGCTTTGAATTTCTACCCATCAGTCCAAATATTTACTTGAATTTGTATTCCAAAAACATCCTCACAGGGAACATGACCCTGATCAGTTTATTCCAATGAATAATAGAGGACTGACCATTTTGGTTTCTGGCATTGTCTTATTGAGCAGATGAGAATATGTTGAAGAAGCTGGATGTTCTTTGAGGCACTAGGAGCTCTGCTGCTCCACAGAAGTCAGTAGGAGAAGCATTATTGAGCTCTATCACTGCTGTGCCATTGATTATTACTACTGGAGAGAAGTCTCATTGCTGTCTCTCCCCCACAACCCTTTTCTCCCTCCATCCTTTAATCTCAGATGAAGAGCTCTCCTTATCTTTGTTTATTTGTCTTTTTCTCCCTTTTTTATTGGTCTCTTTCTCCACCTGGGCCGAGTCCTTTCTAGAAGTGCACTAAACTTCAAATATTTTTGATAATTACTATAAAATATGTTTTTGAATGAAGTTTCATATGCTCAGCAAGCCGATCTTTATTTTATTTGATCAAAAAGACAATAAAACTGTAATATTGTGATAGAACTATTATTAGTTATTTTAAATACTATTACAATAAAGGTGAATTTTCATCAGCCATTACTTCAGTCTTCAGTGTCACTTAATCCTTCAAGAAATCTAATATACTTATTAAGGGTTGACCGATTTGTGTTTTTTAGGGCCAATTCGATACTGGTTATACCAGATCAAGTATACCGATAACCGATATTTTGAACTGATATATTTGTCTGGTGTAAAAATGTAAAAATTAAAAATTAATAAAAAATTAATGTCAAAATTAGGACTGACAAGGCTGTGACAAAATCTTTCTTTAAATGCTTTTAAATTATTTTATCAGCAAATTGGTTTTGAAAATAACCGATACCGATAACCATAAAAATGCTTAATATCAGTGCCGATAATCAATCGACCCCTAATGTAGGGCCCTATGATTTCCGTGATGTGGAAAACACGGACAGAATCGTGGAATCCATCCATAAAAACAGATTTTACTGTTTAACGCAGAATAACGTGGAGTGTCACAGAATTTGTCAAAGTTTAGAAGAATTAATCTAAAGTATTTCATCAGATTAAATCTCGACATCGACATGGACTAGTATCTGTAAATATGAAGCTGCAAAACGACTATTTAAATATGAATCCTGCATTTTCCACGTGTCTCTGTGTTAATGAATGGCACAGACGCGCGGTTTTGCTTACTACATATAGTAAAGCACACGATGAGGACATAAATGGACATTAAAGGACATTCGGTACAAATTTATGGTGTTCTTTGTCTGTTTGATTACGTCATTAATTGATCTTCACCATACATCTCTGCCATATGTACATCAACTTGACAGTCACCACTGTAAGCTACTACTAAATATATTGTAAAAACTTTAATTTGGTGTAAAGTTGCTTTGCAACGATATGTATCACGAAAAGCGCTATACAAATAAATTTGAATTGAATTTGAATTAAATGCATGAACAACGTCTTCAGAACTGCTCTGAGAGTCACTTCATTAGCATTTCACCATTTCATTTGAGTAAAATGTATTGTTAGTTTCTGGCCGCAGCTATACCACTTCTAACCACAACCAGCATCAGTTATTCACAGCAAACAGTCAAAAGAAAAGTTTGGTTCAACCTGAAGACATGTATGCCAGAAATATATTACTATTATTTAGAAAAATAATAAAACAGTACATTATCTGTTGAAAAATTAATACAACTTTATTTTTTAAGAAATAATCACACAATTTTTCTTTCACGTTTTAATTTTAATAGTATATCCCCTTAATTAAAAGAAAAATTAAAATAATTTTTATACCTTCATTTGAAAACCAGAAAAATGTAAATACACAACACAGAATTTCTGAGGGAAAAAAAAATCACGATGCTATTGTTAGAATGAATAAAAGTTGTTTTTATGCATTCAAATAATTAGACGCGCTAAAACCAGAATTTGGTAACAATAAAACATAAGGTGCGAAAAAATACAACATTTCATAGGGCCCTAAACATGGCATTCTTGTTAAACCTTTAATAAATTGATGTTCAGTTGTATAAGTTTCGTGATTTTAATTAATTAACCATGCTTTTTTGATTAAGTATAATTTTATTTAACCATTAAAAAGGAGTCCAGAAAACTTAAAATGGAAAACACAGAATCCAGAAAAATTAAAATGGAAAAAAATGGAATTTGGGAAAAAATAAAACGGATTTCATAGTGCCCTACTGATGCTTATTTGATGCTCAGGAAACATTTCTTATTTTCATAGAATAGAATAGAATAGAATAGAATAGAATAGAATAGCATTTATTTGCAATGGAATTTTCTATAACAGTGCAAAACATAACATGCACACATAACATAACTTGAAAACATGAAACTACATTTGCAATCTGTTTGACTCATTGACTATTGTGACATTTTAAATGAAACAGTGGGAAGTAGGATGGGACTTGCTTTTATCAGTCTGGATGTGATTAGATTTAATCATGGTAGGTTTAGATATAATTGGTTAAGATTATTTTTTCCAGCTCACACAGCTTTGGCTATGTCAGCAGAAATGTGGGGAAAGTTACGTTTTGGTTAACTAATAATTATTTTTATTTTTCTGTAAAATAACATGCACTGATTAAACGTGCACAATAAGAGCCAAAACATTTATTAAGAAAGTAAATTAGGTTGTTTTTAGTATCAGTTTAGACTGATTTCTGTCAAAAGCATTCTGAATGCCAAATCACATTCCCAATAATGACATTGTGTTGACCGCACTGACCTGTAATGCTGAACCCAGCAGGGGGTTGGGCAGATACCAGTGTGTACCTCCGTGAAAACAGCCCCAGAGCCAAAGGTCTCCTGTCCTACTTTACCGTTCAGGCATTGTTCCACACAGCGACAGAGGAAATTACCTCAGGAAAGTTTTTATGAAACTTTCCAACTATTCTGACCAGTTGCACAATGACTTCATGAAGACATATGTCAGACCACCCTTTTTTTGTGGATGGTCCTGTGGCGTAATAAAAGTATGAAGGTGCTGAGGTTATCTTTGCCATCCTGATTTTATAGTGGAAAAAATGCTGTGAGGTTTCGGAGGTTGGGCGAAATCAACACATCTCATATTTCCTCAGTCTAAAATCAAAATTGTTTCCACCATTTTATGTAACTTTTGTGTTTCTTTAATAAGCATTTTGTTTTCAAAGGGCTTTAGAGAGAGGTTAGTCTTTTAACAAGCACCTAGTTTGCATTGTGATATGGATACATTCCCATCAATAATTTACTTCAGGCAGGTCATTTTCAGTAATAATGCAATTGCAGGTCCAGGCCAGTGTTGTCTTGTTATTATCTGCCATGATGAAATGTTATTGTTGTGGTGATATTACGTTTACAGTTCTCCCCTGTTTTGTTACGTGTATTTGCAGTAGTTTCTACAGTCGTAATGTATCTGAAATGGTGTAGGCACCTTAGGTTCCCTAAGCCTGTCTCTGTCAGGCAAGAAGCGTTAACTGATCCTCCATCGTTTTTTCCATCCTCAGCTGTTAGTTGAAACCAGATATTAAGGCTGGCACGAAAGCCTCCTCGTCTTGCATATGACTCAAATCCAGTAATTAGCCTGCTTGAATTTAGCAGCGCAGAAATGATCAGGTTAACTGGCAATTAAAGAATGAGGTGTTTACGGAGAGAACGCTTAACGTGACACTGCTGTACACACCCCACCGCAATGCAGCTGTCGAATCAAACACCGTAAAGAGCTTTTTTTCCCCCTCTCAGGTTGAAACATGCTCTTTTATGTAATTATACACACCAGACTGGCTGTCAGTCTGAAATGCTTAGGTTTCTTCCCAGAGTGCATTGCTTGTTCCATTGTGCATAGTTATCTCAGAAGTGGTCTTACATCAGTGGTCATGAAAACACGGGAACGACAAGACTACTGAAGTGGATTTTAAGGTTTGTCTTGCGTTTAGTGAAAAGAAGTAAACATTAGGGTTTTTTTTTCACAAGGTGGTATCCAGAGAGCAGGGTAGCTGATGTTTAAACCGTTGAAGTAAAAAGTTTACATACACCTAGCAGAATCTGTAAAATGTTAATTATTTTACCAAAATAATATATTTCACATGAAAGATGTTTACATATAGTCCACAGGAGAAAATAATACTTGAGTTTATAAAAATGATCCAGTTCAAAAATTTACATACACTTGATTCTTAATAGTGTGTTGTTACCTAAATGATCAACAGTTTTTTTTAGTTTTTTTTTTTTTTTTTTGTTTAGTGATAGTTGTTAATGAGTCCCTTGTTTGTCCTGAACAGTTAAACTGCCTGCTGTTCTTCAGAAAAATCCTTCAGGTCCCACAAATTCTTTGTTTTTTTTTTTTAGCATTTTTGTGTATTTGAACCCTTTCCAGCAATGCCTGTATGATTTTGAGATTCATCTTTTCACACTGAGGACAACTGAGGGACTCATATGCAACTATTACAGAAGGTTCAAACGCTCACTGGTGCTTCAGAAGGAAACACAATGCATTAAGACCCGGGAGTGAAAACTTTTGAACAGAATAAAGATATGTACATTTTTCTTATTTTGCCTAAATATCATGTTTTTTTTCATTTAGTACTACATAAGATACAGAAGATACTTACATGTTTCCCAGAAGACAAAATAAGTTAAATTTACTCTGATCTTCAAATTCAAAAATTTTTCACACCCCAGCTTTTAATGCATTGCGTTTCCTTCTAAAGCATCAGTGAGTGTTTGAACCTTCTGTAATAGTTGCATATGAGTCCCTCAGTTGTCCTTAGTGTGAAATGATGGATCTCAAAATAATACAACCATTGTTGGAAAAAGTTCAAATACACACAAATGCTGAAAACTCAAAGAATTTGTGTGACCTGAAGGGTTTTTCTGAGGAACAGCGAACAGTTTAACTGTTTAGGACAAACAAGAGACTCATGGAAAAAAAAGCACAGCTAGTGGATCATTCAGGTGACAACACAGTATTAAGGACTAGAGTGAATTTCTGAAAAGAGAAACACCAAAAAAAGAAAACTCTCACCCTCATGCTGTTACAAACCAGTATGACTTTCTTTTTGTTGACCATAAAAGGAGATGTTTAGCAGAATGTTGATGCTGCTCTTTTCCAAACAATGTTAGTCTATGGTGTCCATGGCTCTCGAACTCTTCAAAGGACAAAGCAAATACCAAACTGAAAAAATAGTCCCTACATATACAGGTGCATCAGATTTGCTGTTGTTCAGTGTATTTCCACAGGCAAAATTAATTTCAAGCCATTTCAAGTTAATTTAAAGTCTCGTACAGAAAGTTGCTTGGTTTGAAAGTGATTTCTGTGTGACAATTTATAACAGACTTCTTTTTTGCCCACAAATTTTGCTGAAAGTAGATGACAGCAGATTTTAAGAATGATGCAGTGGTACAATATTGTTGTTGGTCAGCATTTAAAAATTTTAAATGTAGTAGTATCATTTGATATGGTATATATAATTGAGATTTGATCATATCCATTTTTTTTTGCAATCACCTATCATCTAAATCTCAAAAAGTTAATAGTTCATATTAATAATAATATAATATTGACATTAACACTAATAATTTAATACTGGCAATGACAGTAACATTTAAAAAAATGATCATATTTGTTATTTATTTAAACAGAATTTTGCAGACCTTTGTTCATTTTTTGGAATGCAAATGTTAAAACTGTAAATAATAAAAAGGTCAAATAATACTGTTGTGAAAGCACGTCGAAGACTGACATGGAAGAAAAGAAATTGTTGAATAAAGTTATTTTTATTTTCTTTATGCACAAAAAGTGTTCTCGTAGCTTCATAAAATTAAGGTTGAACAACTGATGTCCCATGGACTATTCTGTTCTTACTACCTTTCTGGGCCTTGAACGTGTCGGTTGCATTGCTGTCTATGCAGGGTCAGAAAGCTCTCAGATTTCATCCAAAAATGAATGAAATGAAGCATGAAAATGGCTTGTTCCAATTCTGATGTCAGTAATGCTAAAAGCCGTTAGTTCTCATGTCATGTGTCTCATAACAATTCAGAGTTTGTCAGCCAATTATGTGGATTGTTACTAGAAAACATTAAAATTGATGCATTAAAACTCCTTTGGCTATAGTGACCTACGTACTTACGGACAACGTAGAACATAAAAGAGAGTTATGGGTTTGTAACTTTTGAAGTATTCTCAGTGTTTGTGAATGAGCATGTGTGAGAAGGGCCGCAGTAAAGAAAGGAATGCTCGCAGGCCTCTGTTTTGACAAAGGCAGTGTGGTCTGGCCCTGGCCTCAGCTGGGCCAGCTCTATTATACAGGATGAGGGTCGCATCTCTGTGGGTCTCTACACACAAAGACCTCCCCTGGGAGTCACTCCTCTCAGATGGAGATGGAGTTGTCAGCAGGGGGTCCAGGCTTGATGATGTCAAATGGGATAGCACACTTTCTCATTAGCTGCTGTATAGCCATGCATTTGGGTGAGAGTGTTTGTCAATTTGCTTACAGCATGGCTTTGGTTTGAACTACATATTTTGAAGATTGACTAGTCAGTGCTGCTTGTCTAATCAGGCCTGTATAATTTGTTCTGGTTTACGCAAGATGTTTTTCCATTCAAAAACAGCTAGACGAACCACATCGGAATGGAAAGAAAAAAGACTACATGAGTTTTTAAAGCTTGGACTGTTGTTAGTGATAGTGGGATATATAGAAGGAAGGTTTATTTAAAATACAAGTAATGCTTTAGGTGAAGAAAAAAGTCATATATATATATATATATATATATATATATATATATATATATATATATATATTTATATATATATATAATGTATGTATGTGTATATATATATATATATATATTTATATATATATAATGTATGTATGTGTATGTGTATATATATATATATATATATATATATATGTATGAATTCCCCTCATTATCTGTGGGAAAGCATGCTTGAGCTTTCAAAAATGAGAAATAGTTTCTTGTCAGTTGCACAGAAACAATAAATCAGGCATGTAATTCTGTCAGTGTTTTCAGTGCGCTTATCTGAGTGTGTTTTGGAATGAAGGGTTTGGTCAATTTGGACCTGTTTGGTCTTGTCCTTTGTGTACTTTGCTGAACTTAGTTACCCTGGAGGCCATTGTGCCTGAAGTCAAGTCCATTTGTACATTGGTATACGTGCACTCCTGCATATCTAGACATTTATGCCTGCAACACTGGATGGCACTGATTTTTATTATTATTATTATTTTTTAAAATATTACCTAGCTCATATTTTGCCCCTATGCTGGAATTTGTTGTTCCCCACCCAAGACATGTCTCGTCTGGGTCCGCTAATGTTTCCCATTTCCAGTTTGATTTCCTGCCTGTCTGTTTGTAAGTAGGAGTTTCCTGTTCCCACGTTACCAGCGACCTTGTTTTAGGTCCTCGCGCCAAATATTGACACCCCCGTTCATCTCCCGGGATGGTTGCCAACTTGAACCATGCCTGCTTTGCCCCTCATTGTTGTCTTTTTACATTGGTCAAATGTTTCAGATGCCATCATAGTGGTCTACAATGAGCATGTTTTCTTTTTTCTCTCAGGAGCATCTTCAGCAGCTCATCCTTATGAATCTGCCCAATGTGCTGGCCATCGCCAAGGATCCATTATCAGGTATTGCTCATAATATTGTAAATAAGCCACTGAATCATTCTGCAAAACGGATGTCTTTCCAGTTTTTTAAGTGAATTTTCAGACATATGTGTTCATAAAATACACTGTGTCATCTCTGGCTAAATTAAATCACATGTTAAAATAAAACGTATATAAAAAATAAAACTGGAATACTTGTTGGATACATGTACTGTATAACTTCACAATGGCACCATCATGATGGTAACAGGGTTGATGGTTTCGTGGTTTATTTGGAAATATAAGATCTGAGTTACAAAAAATATATAAGGTTCTTTCAGAAAAAATAATTTATTGCTGGTGTTTCTGCAAAATCCAGTTTTCAATTCTGGTAACAGGGATGAGATTTTTAAGATTATTTCCTTCTGAGAAACCTAACAAGACATGATAAAGGGGTACTTTAACTACTTGAAGTGTTTGCTTGTTGAAAAGGTGATGATGCCTTTATGACACAATATTTTATTTTTGTAAAATAGTTCACTACTTTAAAAGGGGGAAATATGATCGTGACAGCGTTGATTCATAGGGCCCTACGAAATCAGTTTTGTTTTTTCCAAATTCCATTTTATTGTTGTCCAAATTCAGTTTTTTCCATTTTCCATTTTTTTTTTTTTTTTTTTTTTTTTTTTTTCCGTTGTAATTTTTCTAGACTGTTTTAAAGGTTAATATAAATAGATATTATTTAAAAAGCATGTCTAATTAACTGAAATTATGAAACCAAAAATTAAATTTTTAAGGCCCTGTGAATTTTTTTTTTTTTTTTGTTTTCCAAAAATTAAGTTTTATTTTTACCAAATTATGCTTTCCATTAATTATCTGGATTCCATTTTAACAGTTTCATTAAATTTTCATAATCAAAAGCATTTCTAATTAATAGATTTTTTTTATGTCAGTGAAGTTTTAATAATTTTATTATTGGAAATAGTACTATTATTACATTAAGTAATATATTTCTGTCACAGTTTCTTCAAGTTAAACCGAACTTTTATGGGTTGCTGTGAAGACCTTTTAAGTTACTGTTTGTATATGATATGATATGATATAATATGATATGGTATGATTGTTTTTCTCACCAAAAACTCATAAAGTGACTCTCAGAGCAGTTCTAGAGACTGTGTTCATGTATTCATACACTACCAGTCAAAAGTTTTTGAACAGAATTTTTTTTTTTAATGTTATTTAAAGAAGTCTCTTCTGCTCACCAAGCCTGTATTTATTTAATCCTGTGCCCAGCAAAAACAGTAAAATTTTGAAATACTTTAATGATTTAAAATAATTTTTCTGTTTGAATATATTTTAAAATGTAGTTAAAACCTGTGATTTCAAAGCTGAAATTTTAGCATCATTACTCCAGTCACATTATCCTTCAGAAATAATTCCAATATTCTGATTTGCTGCTTAAAAAACAAAAAAAAAAAAACATTTATTATGATGTTGAAAACAGCCGAGTAGAATTTTTTTTTTTTTTTTTTTCAGGTTTCTTTGATGAATAGAAAGTTTAGAAGAACAGCATTTATCTGAAATGGAAATCTTTTGTAACATTGTAAATGTCTTTATCATCACTTTTGATCAATTTAAAGCATCCTTGCTAAAAGTATTTATTTCTACAATTATTCTTCTTTAAAACATAAAAAAACTTTTGACTGGTAGTGTACATTGAGGTGGCAGAGACTGAAAACACAGCGTGCGTGACGCTTCAGTATGTGTGTAGTAAAGTAGCAAAGGAACAGAACATGCAGGATTCATATTTAAGTAGTATTTTGAATACTACTAGTCACATACACTAGTCTAAAATGTGTTTTGATTAAAGTGTACTGACCTACTTTTGAATTATTCATCCCAAATTTGGCAAATTCCGAGATTCCGCGTTACACAGTAAATTCTATTTTTCTGACTGGATTCCATGATTCCATCCACGTTTTCTGCATCATGGAAATCATAGGGTCCTAGATTCATAACCTGGAGACAAAATGTCACAAGAAAATAACTTTACTTTAACTTTAAGTAATTTTACTTTCATTTAATTACTTTTCATCAAAATGTGCAAGGAGAAATTAGAAAAACAAAGTAAAAAAAAAAAATGTTTTTGATTAAAGAATGTCTATGTTAAAGAAGTCCACTTCCAAAACAAAGATTCACATATAATGTACTCACCCCTTTGTCATCCTTTGTCACCCAAGTTCATGTCTTTCTTTCTTCAGTCGTAAAGAAATTGTTTTTTGAGGAAAACATTTCTGCATTTTTCTCCATATAATGGACTGATATGGTGCCTCGATTTTGAACTTCTAAAATACAGTTTAAATGCGGCTTCAAAGGATCCCAAACGCGGCTGTAAACGATCCCAGCCGAGGAAGATGGGTCTTATCTAGCGAAACAATCAGTTATTTTCATTAGAAAAATACAATTTAAATACTTTTTAATCTCAAACGCTCGTGTATTCTGGCTCAAGACAGCTGGGGTATGTTGAAAGACTCCAGTCGCATTTTCTCTCTCAACTTCAAAAATAATTTCAAAATCATCCTACATCGCTGCAGAAGCACTGACCCAGTCTTTGCAAAGTGAACATGCAAAGAAGATCAGACACCCTTAACAAAAAAGGTAAAACAGCGATATAGGAGTTGAGGGAGAACATGAGATGGGAGTTTTTCGACATACCCTAACTGTCATGAACAAGAGAAAAACAGTCCAGGCAGAGTAAGACAAAGACGAGTATTTGGCATTAAAAAGTATATAAATTGTATTATTTTTATGGAAATAACCGATCGTTACGCTAGATAAGACCCTTCTTCCTTGGCTGGGATCATTTACAACCGCATTTGGGGTTGTTTAAGGCCGCATTTAAACTGCATTTTGGAAGTTCAAACTCAGGGCGCCATACCAGTCCATTATATGGAGAAAAATGCTGAAATATTCTCCTCAAAAAACATAATTTCTTTACGACTGAAGAAAGACAGACATGAACATCTTGGATGACAAGGGGGTGAGTATATTATATGTGAATCTTTGTTTTGGAAGTCAACTTCTCCTTTAATATATAGTACATCCTGCTTCATATCATTGCTCATTTTTACACACATATATAGCATCGGGATCAGTTGCTGCATCTTTACTATAAATTGTCTACTACCACATTTAACTGTGCCCTAAAGCAAAACGTACGCCCTACTGAACAAACCTCCTCATTCATCACCTCACACACACACACACACACACACACACACACATACTCCAGCCTTCATAAACACCCTCTCACCTTCTGATACGGGGTGTGCGGACAGGGTTTAGGCTCTCTTGGGAAGGAAACGCGTGTTGTGGACCTTGCAGGAGGAAAAGGAGAAAGGCCGGAGGAAGCTTTTTGGGACCAAGCCCAGGCCTGAGCGCTGACTTTGGATCCTGCTGTTGACAGTAGAGAACAGCTATGTAGGAAACAACAGCTTTATGTTAATTTGACATAAGGATATGCAATGAAATGAGATGTAACAGAGTTGAATGCTGAATTTAACACTTAAAACTCTCAAAATGTTCTCAAAAATATGTGAAAAGAATGGCCTATTGTTAGTTCAGATATCACTACTTTAACTGTGTAGAATGTGAGTTACACTAAACTTCTATTTATACTGGAAGGTTTGCATTTAATTTGTTTTCATATTATGTGACCCTGACACCTGATCACTTCTGCTTGTGTTGTTATACTCCAAAATACACACGGTCCAGTAGACTGTCAACAACAGACACACGTGACAGGCTTTTATTATATTGAGGTGTGATTCTGATCTGCAGATTGACATTTATTTGTGTGCATAGACAAGATTTCCTTCTCCGCTCATGGTTACTGCCTACAGGATTCGTTATAATGGTTTTGCATATAAAAATAACTCTTATCATAGCTGTAGTGTCATTTTTCTGTGTTTCTCCTGGGTGCTGTATTAGAGTTTACATCTGCCTGTTCACTAGGCTACTTTTATACACATTCTGGTCAAGAAATGCTGTAGGAAGTAATGTTAACAGAAAACATAGACTGAATAATGTATCTGTTTACCCTAACAGAGGTCAGTAAGGCTTTATAGAGGCCTTAGATGCTGGTGTGTTTCATATATTGCGTTACCTGTGCTGCGTTTAGCTCTCTGACGTTTGTGTTTTTACATTAAGCTTCACTTGTAATGGACAATAGAGTCTCTTTTCCCTACGGCTCCTCCTCTGTTGTCTGTGTAAAGGGGGTACGCTGTAGGGTGGGGTGGTGTTGAGCAACAAACGGTCGCTATGACGACGGCACCCCCACACCCAATCCATTCTCTCCAGAGTATTTATTAGTCCAAGACTGCCAGACGCAAACAAACTCACCAACACACAGACCTAAGCTTCAAAAAGTAATTTAAAAATAACTTTATCTCAAAGGGTTTGTGTAATTGCGAAAGACTTGGTGTGCTTTTGTAACATTTTGTGTCCTCAGTTTTAAATGGTAAGAAAACATTGACTGCGTGTGAAGGTTTGTTTAATTTAATGGTTGAAAGAGAATATCCTCTCTCACATTCTTTCTTCATGTTGTTTGGTCAGGTGAAATTGAATATTTTGTTAATATTCAAACTGCTAGAGTGATATTTAAATAGTGACGGCATTGACCCTTTAGCTGTGAGGATTGTCTGAAAAAATACTTCTCTTAAACTGTGGTAATCTTAATTTCCACCAAAATGCCATAGCTACTAAAATTGTTACCATGGTAAAAGCATCATTAAGCATTTAGGGTTGAATTGATACCCACATTTTGAGTTTGCTACCAGTCATTTTCAGCTAATACTAACATCACTGAAATCTATGGATGCCCATTTCCACCACTGAATAATTTTATTTATTTATTTTTTTTAAAAAGGTAATTGCGACTTTTTATCTCACAATTCTGACTTTTCTCACAATGGCGAGGTTACATCTTGCAGTTTTGACTTTTTTCTCATAATTGTGAGATATAACCTCTCAATTCTGAGAAATAAAGTCAGAACTGTGTGATTTATAAATTTGGAATTTTTACTTTTTTTCTCAGAATTGCGAAATATAAACTTGCAATTTTTACTTTTTTTCAGAATTGTGTGATAAACTTGCAATTGCATGTTATAAATTCCGAATTTTGAGATATAAACTCACAATTTTAACTCTTCTCGGAATAGCATGATATAAACTTGCAACTGGGTCTTATAAAGTCAGAATTCTGAGATATAAACTTGAAATTTTGAGAAATAACGTCAGAATTCTGAGATAAAAAGTCAAAATGATTACTTTTTTCTCAGAATTGTTTATATCTCGCAATTGTGACTTTTCTGAGAATTCTGTGAAATAAACTCAGTTGCAAGTTATAAAGTCAGAATTGAGACACTATAACTTTATAACAATTTTCTCTTTTCTCAGAATAGTGTGATATAAACAACTGTGTGTTATAAAGTCATGATTCTGAGATATAAACTCGCAATTCTGAGAAATAACATCAGAATTGCAAGATGTAAACTCACAATAGTTCATATCTCACAATTGTGACTTTTTCTCAGAATTGCGAAATAATTGTACAATTCTGACTTCATAACAAGCAATTGCGAGTTAAGTCATAATTGTGAGATATAAACTCATAATTCTGAAAAAACGTATCAGGTTTATCCCCTCAAAATTACACTTTATAACTTGCAAATGGAAATTTATATCACGCAATTCTGAGTTTTTTTTTTCTTTTTTTTTTTAATTCAGTGGTGGAAACGGGCTTCCACTGAAATCAATAGCTAACAGGGCTGTCATTTGGAAATGTGGGACTGTAAAAATTATTAAATAAAAATTTTCTAAATTACTGTGGCATACATAGGGGTATCTGTTAAAGTTTTAGTATCAACTTCCCCTTTTTAGTAAACTATTGTTTCTGTCTTTCATTTCTGTTGTTTTATTTAAAGCATCTTACTTTCAGTTCTTGTGATTTCTAATTATTCCATTCGCTCAGGTAAAAGCATGGAGGAGGTGAAGAGACTGTTGTTGCTGATATTGGGCTGTGCTGTTCAGGTAAGCTGAGTGAACTCGTAGAGATCCTCAACCCACATTTTGAGACCAGTGCAGGAAATCATATCCACATAGCCATGCCCGGGCATGCCTCTGCTTTTCCAAAGAAAAATGAACACACGCTCATTATGCTGCGAAATAAAGCATTCATCCAGATATGTGCCAGAGACATTGGCACAGATAATTGGGTTAGATTTGCTAAAATGTTTTTATGTCTCCTCCTTTTCCTGAGGATTGTTTCTCACGTGTCTGTTCTGTTCAGGCCTATTTCTTCCTGCATTTGCACTTTTAGCCCCCTCTATAGCTGGTTTTTCTTGTTCTGTGAATGGATAATAAACAGCTCACATTGATTTAGAGCCTTAAACTGCACAGTGTAACATTTGCCTGCTGATTTGCTTTCTATTCAGAGTCTCTTTGAGCTTGTCTAATCCTGCACCATAACTTCCTCTCACATTATTCCAGTCACGAGGTGCACAACTTTATCCTGTTTGAAAGTATCTCCTGCATTCTTTTATTCAAAGAGGGGCTCTGACTTAATTCCAACTCTTTCATCTGTACCAGCAGTAATCAGACTAATCACCATCAAGGCATACTAATGAATTCTTGGGCAATGTTGATTTCATGAAAACACAGAATAGTTATTTCTTTATGTGATCTGGTTTGTACAAGATCTGTGGTAGACAAACTGTTCTCTGCTTATCTTTCCTTCTCCTTTTACAATTCATCTTTCCCTTTCCTTTTGCTATTCTGTCCTCTTCCCTTACAATTTCCTATTTCCTCTCCGCCTTCTGCTTCCTCTTCCCCTTTCTGCTCCTTCACCTTTTCCTTTACTATTCTTTTTCTTTTATTTTTCTCATCTTCTTCCTTCTCCCCCTTCCACTTCCTCTTCCCTTTTCATTCTCCCCCTTTTCTTTTTCTTTTCCTTATACTTGTCTCTTCCTTTTCAATTTTCCTTCCTCTTCATTTTTGCTTGTTTCTTCAACTTTTCTTTTTTTCAATACTTTGCCTTCCACTTCTTTTGCCTCTTTCCCCATTCTCCATTCCTCTCTTTCAATTCTTCCCTCTTCCTCTTCCTGTTTCTTCAACTTTCCATTTCTCTTCTTTCATTATCCTCCCTTTTCAGTTCTTTCCTTTTTCTTTTCAATTATTTTCTCTTCCTTTTTTTTTTTTAGTTCCTTCCTCTCCCTTTTAGCTTTTCTGTTTCCTTCAACTTTCTTTTACCATACTTTCCCTTCCTATTCTCCTCTTTCCCTTCTTTCTTCATCCTTCCTTTCAATCTTTCCCTCTTCCTTTTCCAGTTCCTTCCTCTTCCAATTTCCACTTCCTTTTCACTTTTCTGTTTCTTCAACTTACTTTCCCCTTTTCCATACTTTCCCTTCCTCTTCTTTCTCATCTTTCCCTTTCTCTCCTTTCTCCATCCTTCCTTTTCAATTCTTTCCTCATTCTTTTTTTCGGTTCCTTCCTCTTCCTTTTCACTTTTTTGTTCCTTCAAATTTCCCCTTTTTCATAGTTTCCCTTCCTCTTTCTCCTCTTTCCCTTCTTTCTTATCCTCCCTTTCAATCCTTCCCTCTTCCTTTTCCATTTCCTTTCTTTCTTAAACTTTCCCTTTCTCTCCTTTCTTCATCCTCCCTTTTCAATTCTTTCCTCTTCCTTTTCCTGGTACCTTCCTCTTCCTCTTCCTCTTCCTCTTCCTCTTCCTCTTCCTCTTCCTCTTCACTTTTCTGTTCTTTCAGTTTTCCCTTTTTCCCTAGTTTCCCTTCCTTTTCTTTCCCTTCTATCTTCATCCTCCCTTTCAATTCCTTTCTCCTCCTTCTCCGGTTCCTTCCTCTTCCTATTCCCCTTCCTCTTCCCCTTCGCTATTCTTATCCTTAAAATTTCCCCTTTTCCATACTTTCTCTTCCTCTTCTTTGTCCTCATTCTTCTTTCCCTTCTTTCTTCATCCTCCCTTTCATTTCTTTCCTCTTCTTTTTCAGCTTTCTCTCCCTCTTCCTGTTTTGCTTTCCTGTTCTTTCAACTTTCCCTTTTTCCATACTTTCCCTTCCTCCTCTTTCTCCTCTTTCCCTTCTTTCTTCATCCTCCCTTTTCAATTCTTTCCTCTTCCTAGTCGCTTTTGTTCTTTCAACCTTTTCTATACTTTCCCTTCCTCTTCTTTCTTCTCTTTCCTTTTTCAGTTCTTTTCTCTTCCTTTTCTGGTTTCTTCCCTTTCCCCTTCCTTTTCCTTTTCTTCTTCCTCTCTGCTTTTCTATTTCTTCAACTTTCCCTTTTACCATACTTTTCTTTCCTCTTCTTTCTTCTCTTTCCCTTCTTTCTTCCTCCTCCCTTTTCAGTTCTTTTCTCTTCCTTTTCTGGTTTCTTCCCCTTCCCCTTCCTTTTCCTCTTCTTTTTCCTCTTCCTCTTTGCTTTTCTGTTTCTTCAACTTTCCCTTTTACCATACTTTCCCTCCCTCTTCTTTCCACTCTTTCCCTTCTTTCTTCCTCCTTCCTTTTCTATTCTTTCCTCTTCCTTTTCTGGTTCCTCCCCATCCTCTTCTCATTCTGCTTCTCCTTCTGCTTTCAAATCCTTTTTCACTTTTCTTTTCCTCACCCTTTTTCCACTTCTTTTTCCGTCCCTTCCATTTTTTTCTCATTCTCTTTATTTCTTCCAACAGTGTGATCGTAAAGAAGAAATGATTGAGAAGATCAAGCTGCTTGACATTGAAACACAGACCGCCATCGTGACACACATTCAAGAAGTGAGCATCCCTGATTTCGGCCAATAACTTCTTAAGCATATCATGTATGTAGAACATGTATTTGAGGTGCAAAATTATTATTTGATTACAGGTAACTCACAACCAGGAGAATGTCCTGGACTTACAGTGGATGGAAGTCGGGGAGATCCCTGTTGAACAGCTAGACCCTCTGTCTCGAACCATGGCCTTTCACCTACGCAAACTCATAGACGAGCGAGATGAGTCTGCTGAGGTACACCAATCTTAACAGCAGAAACAACAATCATCTATTTTCTAGGAAGTTGCACTAAACTTCAAGACAGTGACCAATACTGATTAGATGCTGATAGGTCTGTTTTGTGTCTTTAGTTGATCCTAGAGCTGACCCAGGAGAGGGACTATCTTCAGTCCCAGCAGCCTTCCAATCTCTTAGGCTTTCCCAGCCCTGAGCACTTGTCTCCCATCACCCTACTGTCTAAAGAAGATCGTCAGCATTTAGCAGTGGAGCTGGCCGACACAAAGGCCAAACTGCGGCGCTCCCGCCAAGAGTTGTAAGTGTGTTTCGTACAGTTACTACTTTTAGTTTTACCTCGTTTATCCAGATTTCAAACTGCACTGAAGCAGCTACCTTCACTGACAGCCTCAGCGCTGTCATAATAAAAGTCCCATTTCTGATACTTATTGGCCCTTAGGGTTGTAAGCATTTACTCTTATGTATTTGGTCTCTATAGAGAGGAGAAGACAGAGCAGTTGATTGACGCCAAGAACGAGATTGAGCGCCTTGATGCAGAGATCCAGAAACTCAAGCAGGAGGTATCACATCAAGACTCTTAGTTTTCTTACATTCACCCTTCAAATGGTTGACTCAAGCTGGGAATCACTTTACTGAACCTTCAGCAAACTATCATCTGCTGTTTTTGTGTGCGAGTAGAACATGCAGTTGCTGGCAGAGGCACGTTCGGTGCGGGCGTACCGTGATGAGGTGGATGCTCTGAGGGAACGTGCTGGAAAAGTGGATCGGTTGGAAACCGAACTGGCCCGGTGCAAAGAGAAGCTAAACGATGTCCATTTCTACAAGACGCGCATAGAGGTAACCCCACACCAATCTATATTACATTTCCATTTTAATTACTGTATTCAGCAGACCCAGACATCTTTGTCATGACCTGGAAAAAATCAGAAGGGTAGGAATTGGTTTCTTTGTGAGGTGACTGATGTACAGCAGCCTGCTGAGGACTCCTGCTGCTTTTATTTCTCAGATATAATGCCTCAGGTGTCCGCTGAGGCCTTGAGCTGTCACTGACAGCCCCCTGACTCTTTCAGTCTGCTGTCATCATCCTCTCTATCCCTTTTGATCTTTTCTTTTTGTCCATCTCTTCATTTTTCTCTCTTGTCTCTCTTTTGTGCACAGGAGCTAAGGGAGGACAATATGACCCTGCTGGAGACAAAGTCCATGCTGGAGGAGCAGCTCTCTGGGGCCAGGGGGCGCTGTGACAAACTACACGAACTGGAAAAGGAGAACCTCCAGCTACGCTCCAAACTGCACGATATGGAAATTGTAAGTGTTATGGGACATTATTTTGGTGGTGTGTATTTGCATCTGTGTTGAGAATGTTAATCTTTATGCACCTTACAATTAGTTTTGGTTTTGATTCACAGTGTGATCACAAAACAGTTCTTAAATTTTCTTAGTGTTCTGAAACGTATGGGCCAATAAAACATGCTGTAGACCTAGTTGTTTAATTTCCAAAGTATATGGAAGCTTTGTTACTTGATACTTCAGGGTTCTCTGGAATTGACCACAAGAATGCCATTGTTCATCCAACTGTGGGTGGAAACATGCCTTATGTAATGTTATATTTTTGACTTATTTTAATACATTGACAGCATCTACCAGCTTTACCAAACTTTGCATTAAAATGTATCTAGTTTATGTATCAAAATCATTTGAGAAAACATCACAGTCATACAGTGAATGAGTACTTTTTTCCAGCTCTAAGTATAGAATTTTTCCTATTTTGAATGTGGTTTAGGACAGGGATAGTGATAAGAAACGTCTAGAGGAGTTGCTGGAGGAAAACATGTTGTTGGAGATCTCTCAAAAACAAAGCATGAATGAGTCGGCTCACCTTGGCTGGGAACTGGAGCAACTGGCCAAGAACAATGAGGTCAACGAAGGTAAGCCCACCACAGCGCTTTCACACAGAAGTTCAGTTTGAAACCTTCTGAGACTGGGTCACTTTACTCTTAGAGTCTGTGTTTGTAATACTAACCCAACACAGAACGCTTTAGAAAACACAGCATAAAGAGTCAAATTTGGGTCATGTGCTGATGGCCTATTTTCTGTTTTGTTGCTCTTTGTTTTAAGAACCCATCCCAATGCAAATATATTGCCAACTGAGAATCTTGCCGTTTTGTTCATGCAAAGTGAACAAACGCTCATTTTCTACTAATAGAGCTGCTGAACACGAAGTTTCTAAAAACGTTAAGCAGGCACAATTGGGAGTTTTTAGTGTTCATTAACTCCAAGTTCCTGAAATATTTCTACCCTCAGGCTGTTTGTAAGCTGTTGGTAATGCACAGGTGACTCAACATCTGCCTGCTTAATGTTTGCCACTCAGGTTGCTTACTCTAGAAATACTAACTATATAAATACAAGAAACTATATATACAAGTAGAGGTGAGTGATATATGGGTAGACATATCATATATTTTGGACTATCGTCTCTCTCGCGTTTATATGCTCATGTGACATTGCTGTGCTACATGGTCACAAAAATGTATTTTGTGTGTGTTTTTAAGCATTGTGGTTTAAAAACAAGTGATTTTAGCAGTTGAAATGCAATCAGCAGCCAAAGAAAACTCATTTCGCTATATGCAAGCATGTCTGAGCACTGTCAGAGAGGCACGCACACGTGAAGACGATGCTCAAAAAGCACGGGAGTATTGAGCATAGTTATTTTTGCACCTTTATAGACCTTGAACAGTTAAATACACACACTTGTGTGTGTCAAAATGGTCATCTTTGCATGTATCCTCATAAACAGCAATTTAGGTCTTAAGTGAAAGCAAACAGCTGAAAAAGAAAACACATGTAATAGCATATGGGATCTGGGCAGCTCTTAAAGTGACAGCAGTCTAATATTCCTGCTGTCTGTCATTCATATTAATCAAACAACAAAAGAGAGAAAATCTCTCACTGTTTTTGACTAAATCACTTTTGTAACTTTAAAAAGAAGACTTATATTTACTTTGCACAGTGAAGAATATGCAGTGTTTTTATACATTTGATTACTTTATACAATGTATGTAGCACTTCTTATTCATTTGTTCTGTTGTAGTTTATTTTTTTGGTCCTAATGCGTTTACTTGTCTTTGGTGAGCTTGAGTCTGTTTTTTTTTTTTAATTTAGGCTATATAGTTTTTTGTGATATTGACACTGGTGATGAGAATTATGAAATTTCTGTGGTATCAGATATTTTGATATCATAAAAACCTTATTTAAAGCAAAAATAACTATATTGTGAGGTATATAGTTATCGCCCACCATCTACAAGGTATATAACAAACAGTATAAATTTAAAAAAAAAATACCTGTGGAGTGGGCTTTCAAAGTTTGAGACAAAATTCATAGTATAGGATTTACACCTAACTTAATAAAGCACAATAAAGCTAACTTTTTTATTTATTATCAGTTATAATAAATTATTGGTAGATCTTGGAGCTGATGTGCTTCTATTAAAAATGGCACAATTTTTGGCTGATGTCCATAATCTTAGTTAATTCGATATGTTGGACTCTTACTAATAAAGAACTACATTGTTTTTTGTCGTCCACTACTACAGCCCGTAAGTCATTTGTGTTTGAGCTGAATGAGACAGCATCCAGCCGACTGTTGAAGCTGGAGAAGGAAAACCAGTGCCTTCAAAGCACTATTGAGGAGTTGAGAGAGGCCTCCATTAACATGGAAGAAGGTCAGCTGCACGCACTGGAACTGGAACGGGAGAATCAGAGCCTCAGCAAGAAGGTACATCTAACTTCTGCATTTCCTTTGACTGTTTACTGAGAGCCAGAATACTGAATGCTGATGAGATCTCTACTGCGTTGTGTGTTGTAGTTGGAACGTCTGCAGTCCCAGTTGGACCAAGAGAAACAGACAACTCAGGACATGGAGAACCTTGGAGAAGAGCTGCTAAAGGAAAAACAAAGACTGGAAAAAACTCTAGAGACAATCCAGGCAGATAAAGACAGACAGGTGAACATTTAAAGAAAGGAAACCAATGATGTTCACAGCATTTTACGAATTATTCATGTCATTTGTTTGTATGTGTGTGTGGCCTATTAGATTTTAGAGTTGGAGCAGGAGAAAGAGCACCTGACCCAGGCTGTGAACTCCCTCCGGAAACGTGCTCAGGTGAACAGCGAGGCTCACGTGAGAGAGGTGGAGACAGAAAACCGCGTTCTCCACCAGACCATCACTGAAACGGGCAGTAAACTGGCTCGTCTGGAGGCTGAGAAGCGCCAGGCGACTAAAGAGCTCAACTCTATTCGTGAACGAGGAGAGCGCTGTGAAGAGTTGGAAAGGGAGGTAACGCGTCTGGAGCGAGTCCGAGAGCAGCTGCAGAGGGAATCCGCCTCCTTAAAGATTGGCAGCGAACGTGCCGAGGCCCTGGAGCGTGAGAACGCTACTCTGGAACAAGACAATCGCCGGCTGAAGAAGCTGGCTGACACGGCGCAGAATGCCAGCCTGCGCTTGGCTGTTCTGGAGAAGGATCACCAGCAACTCGAGGAGGAGAACCTGGAGCAGCGACGTGCATTGGAGACCCTCCGACCGGCCGCCGCTCGCCTGGCTCAGCTACAGCAGGAACATGCTGAACTAGAGCGGGAACACGAGGAGATGTGCCGCACTCTGGAGGAGCTCCGCTCCCAAGCCAAGAGGAGCGAAAGACTGGAAATGAACTGCAGCAGCCTAAACCAGGAGAACCAACGTCTCCAGCAGACCCTGGACAACAGCACCACGAAGATTCAGGATCTAGAGGGTGAGCTGAGGCAGAATGAGGCGGAGATGAAAGATCTGCGGCGAGAGTTAGAGGGGTTGAGGCAGACGGTGACATGGGCGGAAACGGTGGATAAAGAGAAGAGAGGAATGGAGCAAGAATTGGGCCAGGTGGAGAAGGAGAAGAAGCAGCTGGAGAAGGAGACGCGTAGGTTGAGGCAGCAGTTGGAGGTAAAGGAAACTGCGCTGGAAGAGAACTGCCTCAGGCTGGCCAGCATGGAGAAAGAAAGCACAGCTCTCAATAAAGAGTTGGGCCGCCTGAAGGAGGCTGCAGGGAGACTCAAAGAGCTGGAGAGAGAGAACAAAGACCTGCAGAAACAGGCCACCATGGATAAGAAGACTCTGGCCACACTAAGAGAGGTATGACACATTTAGTATGACTCAGATGCATGTAAGAAAAAGAAATGTTTCAAAGATTTGAAATTGACCAAGTTCTTATAAATGTACTCGTCGTATTCATTTTGATTTCATATGGTGTTGAAAGACGTACTATTTTCAAGAAAAGTTTAAATTGAATGACTTTTGAATCACTATTCAAAATAAGTAAGTGTATTTGTAGGTAAAAAAAAATAGGGCTGTCAAATATATATATATGTATGTATATGTCTCTCTCTCTCTCTCTCTCTCTCTCTCTCTCTCTCTCTCTCTCTATATATATATATATATATATATACATGTGTGTGTGTGTATTATATATATATATATATATATATATATATATATATATATATATATTATATATATTATATATATATATATAATCTAAATCATATTATCACATTATACTATACTGTGGACATTTTTTTTTAAATTCCTTAACAGGCTTTTAATACTCACCAGTTTATTTGTCTGTTGATATTATTTATGACTTTGAACCAAAATGAATTTTGACTTTGTAAAAAATGAATCATTATTTAAAATAAATGTTTTTTTGTAGGTTAAAAATAGGGCTGTCAAATCGATTAATCGCGATTAATCGCATCCTAAATATGTGTGTACATTTAAAATATTATAGAAATATGAATACATATAAACTACGTAATACTATGGACATAATGGACTGTATATAATGTATATACAAGTACACACACATACATGTATATATTTAAGAAATTATATATATATATATATATATATATATATATAAATAAAATGTATATATTGTATATAAATATGACTACATATATACTACATAATACTGTGGACATTTTCAGTACTTTTTTAAATGAAACTTCCTTAAAAGACTTTTAATACTCACTGGTTTATTGGTCTGTTGATATAATCCATCCTTATATTTATATTTAAGAAGTATACGTAATGTACATATAAACATGAATACATATATACTACGTAATACTATGGACATAATGGATATTATATGGACATTATCCTGTACTAGGGACATTTTCAGCACTTTTTAAAATTAACCTTCCTTAAGACTTTTAATACTCACTAGTTTATTTGTCTGTTGATATAATCCATGACTTTAAAATGTCAAGTGGTGTAACCATCAAGTAAAAATGAATCATTATTTAAAATTATGAATAGATTTATAGGTAAAAAAAAAGGACTGGCAAATCGATTAATCGTTATTAATCGCATCCAAAATAAAAGTTTGTAATATGTGTGTGCTATGTATATTTATATGTGTGTATATATAGGTACATATATGTACATGTATATAGTTAAGAAATGTATGCAATAGAAATTTTTATTGATAATAGAAATCATATAAAAATATGAATTTATATATATATTTTTCTTAAGCATACGTGTGTGTGTGTGTGTGTGTGTATATATATATATATATATATATACATATATACATATATATATATATATATATATATATATATATATATATATATATATATATATATACACACACAGCACACGCATATATTATGCAAACACAAACTTTCTGGATGCGATTAATCGCAATTATTCGACTTTATAGTCCTAAGAAATAATATCATAAATGTTACGTTTTTGAGGAGTTGCACCACACATTTTACAACCTGAACTAACCATGCCTTTTTACAAAAAGATCAAATAATCTGATATATTAAAGTCACAATATAACGTCAGTGGCAGATCATTTCTTCCATATTATGTCAGATTATCGAAACAGATTATCAAAAAAAAAATTTTAAATAAAATAAAAGTAGCGTGAGTTCTTTCTGTCCGATGTTGATTAGATGTAGGCAGATCTGAATGTAAGCTTGCAGTTGATTTAAAAACAAACAAACAAACAAACAAACAAACAAAAGAGCAGGATTTAGGTGGACTAAATGGTTGGAGAAGTTCAGCGTATGTCACCAGAGCACAAGTTTATTGATATACTGGAAGATAAAACTATGGCATTTTGATGTAAAAATTTGGTCATATTTTGTTATTTTTGTGCAGGATTTGGTAAATGAGAAACTGAGGGTACACCAGCAGTGCAATGAACTGGAGAAGCTGAGCCACGAGCTGGAGAAGATCGGCTTGAACCGAGAGAAACTCCTACAGGAAGAACATAGCTGTGAAGACAAGTGAGTGAGATTTGTTATTAAAATGATTAGTCATATCTTTTATCAGGTTTAGAGTTCATTGTTAGTCTGTAAGTAAAAAGTGTTGTAAAATTCTACAACAAAATGTCTTGTTTGTTTTATGTGGACGCCGCCCTCTGAAAGGTGTAGCCGGTGAGGTGCTACTGAAGTTGTAGATGTATTTGTATCTGTCTCTTATACTGTACATCATCAGCACTTGTCTCCACTCTGTCTGTTTTTCTCTCATGGCGAGTGTTGGGATTAAGTCATAAGTAACATGAGCACAGTATGATTATGTTTTATAAATGTATACAGTATACTGTAAAAAAAAAAAAAAATAAAATAATAAGAAAGCGTATTGCAAAACTAACATGCTACCTCCTATGTAATAAATTAGTAGTATTACAAGAGGTAAGCAATAATGTAAGAATTTTGAAAAGTAGTGTTTCCCCAACACTGTTGATTGCCTTATTATCTGTGTCAAAGTGTATGTTATCTTTACTCTATCTTTACTTGACTGTTGTAGTCAGAAGGCGGTTTGCTGTGTGTAGTGGTGTTTATAATCTTTTCTTTCATATTGAGGCCACAGTATGAAGTAATTACAGTCCTCTGACTCTTAGTATATACTCTAGGTTGATTAGTTTTCACTGGAATGTTCCCTGTAGAGGGATCAGTAGTGAAGTATTCGTCTTTCTCTATAAGGGAAATACAGTACACTCACTCCCTCTCTCCCACACCTCTAACCCTTTATTGCAGTGAGTGTGACAAGTGACATGTATGTGTAAGTTAGATCAAAAGAAGCAAACATGACTGAATGAGAGCTGAAACATTTCTCACCAGCTAATAGCGTCATAAAATGCTGGCTGTCGCTAATCACTTAATTTTTGAAGAAGTTTACTGCTAACAGTCACATTCCACTGTGCTTAGTAACCCATCCAAGAGAGTGTTTAGTGTGGTTGTGTGTGTGTATTTGTGTGTGCATGCATGTTTCTGTTATTGAATTTGGTAAATGAGTTCCTTTAATTCTTTCAGTGTTGTTATTGTTAACTAAAACTATTAAAAATGCTGAAAGAATTAAACTTGCAAAACAAGGAGTTGAGGTTGAAGTACTGAAATTAGAAAATTAGAAGACAAAAAAATGAAATAAAAGCTAAATATTAAAAAACAAAAAGTAGTAGAAATGACAAAAGCTCATTAGTACAACCTAAAATGAAAATATAAGTGAATGGCAATTTAAAATATTAATAATAAATGCTATAGTAGTACATACATAATGCTAATACTATGGGCATTTTTTTTTTATTTTTTTTTTTAAACTAAACTTCCTTGAAAGACTATTAATACTCACTAGTTTTTTTTGTCTGTTGATATTATCCATAAGTGAAAAGGCACTTTTTCATTCAAAACATTGTCATTTCGTCCACATCCCAAATTAGCATTCCTCATATTGTGGAAATGGCTTTTTAAATGTGTGTGTTTCTTTTTCATTTTTAATTGTTTGTTTGTTTGTTTTTTTGTTTGTTTTTTAAGTGACCAACTTAGAATAGAAATGTCTTTACTTTAATGTTTTAACTTTTTAGGGAAAAAATGGTATTAGGACCCTATAAAATCCATTTTATTTTTTCCTCAAGTTCCATTTTATTTTCTTCCAAATTCCTTTTTTCCTTTATTAATTTCCTGGATTAATTTAAACCTTTTTGGACTCTGTTTTAATGGTTACATTTAAAATTTAGTCATCAAAAAGCATGTCTACTTAATTGAAACATATGCAATTTAACAACAATTTATTACAATCTGAACAAATGTATTACAATGAACAAATCCATTTTTTGTTTACCAGATTCCATTTTAATGATTTATTTTTTTAATAATCAGAAAGCATGTCTAATTAACTGAATTCATAAAAACTACTTGCTTTCTTATTTTTGTTATATAAATAATTTTTTTAATTATTATTTTAGAAATTCTGTGTTGTGTACGTACATTTTTCTGTTAAAATTTTGCATTTATTCTGAATTTATTTGATCCAATAACAATACATTTTGAAATATTTTTATTGTTTGAAATAACTTTTCAATTTTAATACATTTCTGTGAGGTTTCTTTGAATAGAAAGTTCAGAAGAACAGCATTTATCTGAAAAATAAATATATTGTAAATGAAAGTATTCATTTTTATAATTTTTCTATCAATTCTATTAAAAAAATTATACAGGCTGTTACAAAAGCTTTTTTATTTAATATAAATGCTGATCTTTGTATTCATTCATACTCAACTGTTTTAAATATTGATAATAATAATTATAAATGTATCTTGAACAGCAAATCAGCATAATTTCTGAAGGATCATGTGACACTGAAGACTGCAGTAATGATGCTGAAAATTTAGCTTTGATCACAAGAATAAATTATATTTTAAAACATATTCAAATAGAAAACAGTTATTTTAAATAGTAAAAATATTTCAAAAGTTTACTGTTTTGTACTTTGGATCAAATAAATGCAGACTTCTTTAAAAAAAACGTTAAGAATCTTACTGTTCAAAAACTTTTGACCAAACTTCCATTTTGACGGATTGTCATTGAGACCTTTGTTTAGAGTTTGTTATATATCTGAAACAAGGGTTGTGAACAACAACAAAAAAAACTGTATATTGCTAAGGCTTATGTAATGATGACTTCCTGTCAAAGATCTCACACTTTTTATTTGTTGGATTCTGATGCTCACATATGGAACATTCTAATATACTGACATTCTACTTTCTCATCCTTCAGTAAATATAAGATCCTGGAGACAAAGATTGAGTCTGCACTGAAGAAGACCCTGGAGCTGAGAGAGGAGAAGATCCAGAGCCTGGAGTCTCGTCTGGAGGAGAGCAGCAGCTTAAACCAGCAGCTGCGCACTGAACTCTCCACTGTATGTTCACGCTTTCTGAAACCACAAACACGCATGTACATGACACGACAAAGAAAGTCGGGGGAAAAGCGAAAATAGTTCTCTGCTTTGTTTCATCTTATATCATGCCTTCTAATCTGTCCTCACCAGGTGAAAAAGAACCTGGAGGCCCTCAAGCAAAGGCAAGAGGAAGAGGCGGCTCACTCTGAGATCTCCCAGCAGTCTTTGGGACAGGATAGATCAGCCCCAAATAAAGAGAAGTGGGAGACGGAGCATAGGGAGGCCACAGCCGAACTGCTCAAGATGAAGGACAGACTAATCGATGTGGAGAAGAATGTAAGAATGTGGCTTTTGTTTTAATGAAATTTCCTTAAAAGACTTTGAATACTTAACTAGTTTGTTTGCCTGTTAACATTATCCAACTGTGACCTCCACAGAATGCTGCCCTGCAGACAGAGAAAAATCTTCTGAAGGAGCAACTGAAGCAGTTAGATTCCCAGAATGCACAGCTCAACGCACAAACACTAGCTCTGCAGAAACAGGCAGCGTCCTTACAGGAGCACAACACCTCTCTTCATAAAGAAACTGCTAAACTGCAGGTACAGTGTACAAAGATAATACATGCAGATTATCAAAAAAGAAACAGGGCTTGTATTAAAGTAATCATGATTAATCTCTAGTCAAATATAATTGTCATTAATTGTGAATAATTGTTTGTAACGACAATGTAATTATCTGAATTAGGCTTTTACTATTTTGTGAATTGTCCTGTATGTGGTTTATTAAGCCTCTTGAGATTTTGAGATTATACAGCTAAACCGTGCTGTTTGATCTCTAAAAATATCTGACATTGTTGTTAGACACACAGAAATGATTGACAGCAAATACTGTAAGACAGAACAGGTGAGGAAGCCGTCTTTTGTTTATTTTGGATGTGTAAGGGTCTTTAGTGACATGAGAAAGCAATTTTGTGACCTTAAGGACTAAATAAATGGCAGGTGTGATGCTGTTGAGGAGGACTGACGTTTCCAGAATGAGAACGGCATGTTCAACTGTTCACCTCTGACCCGTACAGCAAGCAAAAAAGGCAGTTGCTTTTTAAGACTAAAGGGATTGTTTGCCCAAAAATAAAATTGTGCTATTATTTACTCACTTTCATGTCATTCCAAACTCCCATTTAAATATTTATTACAAGAATACAAAAGATTTAATTTAATTTTGTTTTGATCAGAGAATAGAGGAAGAGTTAAATAACCATTTTATTTTATGTTATTTTATTTTCATCAGAGAATAGAGGAAGAGTTAAATAACCTTTTATATTCTTTTAAAATTAGATTTTGTGTTATTTAATCAGTGAATAGAGCAAAAAAAAATTTATTTTCTCAGAGGATAAAAGAAGAGTTAAATATCCATTTTTATTTATTTTTATTTATTTTATTTTATTATCAGAGAATACAGTAAGAGTTAAATACCTATTTTATTTTATTTTATTTTTCGATTTAATTTATTTTATTGCTGAATAGTTAAATAACATTTTTATTATTTATTTTATTTTTTTATATATTTTTTTATTTATATTATTTACTCACTGTCATGTCATTCCAAACCCCTATGAAAGTCTTTACTACAAGAATGCAAAGGATTTTATTTTATTTTGATCAGAGAATAGAAAAAGTTTTTTTTTTTTTTTTTTTTTTTTTTTTTTTCAGAGAATAGATAAAGAGTTAAATAACTTAATTTAATTTTATTTAATTTTATTTTACAATAGAAGTAGTTAAATAACCTTTTTGTTGTTTTGTTTTGTTTTGTTTTATTTTATTATTATTTTATTTTATTTTCAGAGAATAGAGGAAGAGTTAAATAGCTTTATTTTATCAGAGAATAGAAGAAGAGTTAAATAACCATTTTTTATTTTATTTATTTTATTTTATTATCAGAATAGAGGAAGAGTTAAATAACCATTTTATTTCATTTTATTGGAGAATATAGGAAGAGTTAACCATTTTATTTTATTGTTTATTTTTATTCGATTATTTTATTATTCAATTTTATTTTATCGGTAAATAGAGTAAGACTTAAATCTTTTTATTATTTTATTTTATAGGAGAATAGAGGAAGAGGTAAATAACCTTTTTATTTTATTATATTTTATTTGATATTCGATTTTATTTATTTTATTGGTGAAGAGCGTAAGAGTTAAATAACCTTTTTATTATTTTATTTTATTCTTTTTTTTGTTTTATTTTATTTTCAGAGAACAGAAGAGTTAAATAATCTTTTTACCATACATACATGTTTATCAAGTTATATTTAATGTGAGATTGAGAGCTTAAAATATACACAACAGAATCAATAAATGTCTAATTTTCACCTTTATCTTCTTGTGGTCAGGTGGAAAATTCGACACTAAGTTCCCAGAGCTCATCTCTCATGGCTCAGTATGGAGCTTTACAGGCCCAGCTCCAAACTCTGGAGTCAGAGGCCGAGTCTCTTCAGAAACAGCGCGAGGAGGTGTGTGCGGCCCGAGACAGAGTCACTCAGGACTACGAGCGTCTGCTTGCCGTGCACGAAAGGCAGGCGACCGAGTACGAGCAGCTCATGGCCCGACACGCAGAACTGAAGGGCAACCAGAGAGCTCTGGAGCAAGAACATCGTGCACTGGAGAGCAAGTCAGTTCCTTTCCAACGAAAACAGTTTCCAACTAATTCATCCAGCTCTGCTTCAAAAAAATATGCCATTATGCCTGTATGTGAAATGGAAAACTAGTATACTGCATTTAATATATTCTATATCAGCTACTACTTTTAAGAAGTATGAATGTATCCAATAAGAATCCTTCACATTTAGCCTTATTTTCTGTAGTAGTTGACAAAGGAGGTGACCTTTGTTGAGTTATTGACCGCTTCCATAGGTGGCAGCTTATATATCTTTCTGTCTGCCTGAGTAGGTTGTGTAACAATAGAGTAATGAACTGCGTCTGGTCTGAGTGGAGACGCCACAATGAGCTTCATACCATTAGGACCACTGACAGTGACAGAGACGTTGAGAGACGAAGGGCACTTAAAGGGATAGTTCACCCAAAAATAAGAAGTGCCATTGTTTACTCACCCTCAAATCATTCCAAAACTGTGTGGCTTTCTTTCTTTCTTCTGTGGTACATAAAAGTTTTATAAGTATAATAAATAATATTTCGAAGAATGTTGGTAACCAAACCGTTTCAGTTCCCACTGACTGCTATTGTATGGACAAAAATTACAATGCAAGTCAATGGGAACTAAAACTGCTTGGTTGCCAACATTCTTCGAAATATTATCTTCGACAAAAGAAAGTCACACAGTTTTGGAAGATGAGTAGATGATAGAATGTTCATTTTTGGGTGAACTGTTACTTTACTAGGCAAGGAGCAGTCTATGGAAGCTTGTTTCCGCCACTGCATAAAAAAAAAAAAAAACAAGGTAACTGTAATTTTTAATCTCGCAGTTCTGACTTTTTTCTTGGAATTTCCCTTAGAATTGTGAGAGATAAACTCACAAGTATGTGTGTGTATTTTCTAAGAATTTCTCGCAATTCAGATATTATAACATGCAATTATTAAGTTAAGTCTGAATTGCCAGATATAAACTCGTAATTGTGAGAACAGTCAGAATTCTGAGATACAAACTCGCATTTGTTATAAAGTCAGAATGTGAGATACAAGCTGAACTGTGAGAAAAAAAAAGTCAGAAATCTTGGATAAAATCTTGTATTTGCGAGGAAAAATAGTCAGAATTGTGAATTATAAATTTGGAATTGCAAAAAAAATTCTGAATTCTGAGATAAAGTCTGAATGTGAGATATAAACTCGGAATTATAGGAAAAAAGTCAGAAATCTTGGATACAGTCTCCTATCTGTGAGGGAAAAAAAGTCAGAATTGCGAAATATAAACTTGAAATTGTGGAAAAAAAAAAAAATTTGGAATTCTGAGATGCAAACTTACATTTGCAAGGAAAAAAGTCAGAATTGCGAGATATAAATTTGGAACTGCAAGAAAAGTTGGAATTCTGAGATACAAACTAGCATTTGTGATAAAAAAGCCAGAATGTGAGAGATAAACCTGGAATAGCGAGAAAATTTGGAATTCTGAGATAACTCGCATTTGCGATAAAGTCAGAATGTGAGATATAAACTCGGAATTGTGAGAAATCTTGGATACAATCCTGTATTTGTGAGGAAAAAAGTCAGAATTGCAAGATATAAATTTGGAATTGCGAGAAAAGTCGGAATTCCGAGATACAAACTCGCATTTGCAAGAAAAAAGTCAGAATCATGAGATATAAACTTGGAATTGTGAAAAAAAAAAAAAAAAAAGGGTCAAAAATCTTTAATACAATCTCGTATTTGCAAGAAAAAAAAGACGGTATTCTGAGATGCAAAATCGGTTATGAGAAAAAAAAGTCAGAATTGTTTAATTCCGAGATAAAGACTTCCAATTCTGACTTTATTTCTCGCAATTGCGAGTTTATTTAATGCAATTCTGAGAAACATATATATATATTTTTTTATATTTTTATTTAGTGGCGGAAATGGGCATCCATTACAGTCAGTGTTTAGTGCTTGTAAAAAATAGTCTTTGCTGTAAGTAGATACTTCCGGACCAGCATTATTTTTAACTATATGCAAATGATAACATTTTTAGGCATTAAGGTCCGACTTGTCCTGCAATGTAGTTTTTGAATGTTTGGATTTCAGTGGTGTTGCTAAAGAAACAAACCCACTGGGAATCTGGTGGGCCACACTGGAAAATGTCCCCTATTTTTGTCCGCACACATTATGTACTAATGAGCACGCACACATACAACCTGCTCTAATACACACTAATCCTCTCACGCGTGGCTGTCACACTCATTTTTCCATGGTGCAATGTGGAAAGTTGTGTCTTTTGTAAGAGACAGGAAAAACATGGTTCTGTTTGCCCTAATGTAGTTTTGTAGTCTCCGCTTGTCTCTTTATCTCTCTGCCTCATGAATAATGCAGTAGTGTGTCTCTGGGGGCCTCAGCTGAGGGGTTCAGCAGATGGCTGTCAGGGCCCCAATCAGCTGTAATGTCCGCCGGCATCAACGTCCATGTCCAACACTCCACATGTCACATGCTCTCAATTTCCTAATTACTTTATTTATGTAAATTACAACCATCCATTTATAACACAACTGTTTCTGGAGGAGTGCTGGACTATGAAACAGGTTCCCAAGCTTTTTTGTCAAAACCCCTGAAGCTTAAATAATTTACATGAAATACCCCCCTATGATTTTAAGTCATGTTAACCTTTCAATAAATAATGTAACATCTCCACAAATAATTAAAATAGTCATGCAGGAAATAGATTTTGGAAAAGTGATGGGAAATAAATAGAAAAAAAAAAAAAAAAAAAAAAGTTTTTTTGGAAACCGTCTTCTTTAGTGTGTTAATGTCAAAACAATTATAACAAATGTATTTATTTTTAATTTTTTTTCTTATTAAATTGTTTGGTTTGATGTGTTTACATGCATTTAAAAAAATTATTTGAATGATTTTCTTTTAAAATGTACTTTACTTTGATTATTTTAATCATTTCAGTTTTAATAATTTTTAAATTTATTTGAAGTATTACTAATCAGTTCTTAAATAACTCTTAAATATTCTTAAATAATTTTTTTTAAAAAATACATTATTTAATTTGCCATTGTCAGTTCCATCACAACCCCCTGGGGGATTGTGAATGTGAACCCCCAATGGACGTTTGTCAAAGCAGATGCCATCTTTAATTTAACTGAAATGAAAATGAGGCTGTGATGGATAGACGTACAATAGGTCGCACTGTCTTGACGTCCTAGGCCATCTAGTTGTTAAAATGATTTTCAGTGTTTTCACTAGAAATAATTTGGAAAGACATTTTCAGTGTTTTGCGTTGGCTGTGCTGCTGGTCAGCCTCATTTACATTGACAACAGCATCAAATTACATATAGCATTCCTTCACTTCCGTGAAGATCAATGTGGAAAACCTGCTCTATATTAGAATTTATCAGAATGTGTGCTTCCTTATGCTCCTGAAATAAATATATATTTTTTAGAGAAATGTTTAGTAAGAATCACTGTATGTGTGTTTGTGTTACAGATACACGGTTCTCCTGAAGCAGAAGGACGCAATGGAGGCACTGGAGGCGTCTCTACAGAGGGACAGGGAGAGTCTGGGAGAGGAAATTCACAAGAACACTCTTATCCTGGGGGAGAATCGCAGTTTGAGAGAAGAAGTAGATAGGTTAGAGACTCTTTTTATCAACAAAATGCACTCAGTTGTTGGTTTTCAGTGGAAAACATGCAAAAGGCTCATGTGAAGGATTCATGTTAAATATGTACTGCCCTCTGCTGGCTGGGATAGACTACAACGCTAGAGCAGTATTAACAACTTTTATGGATGCACAGTAGTATTTCAATTACCACATCATCACAGTTAGTTTCATATTTTTATTGGCATTGTTCATTGGTTATAAGATATGTGACCCTCGACCACAAAACCAGTCATAAGTAGCACGGGTATATTTGTAGCAATAGCCAAAAATACATTGTACGGGTCAAAGTTATCGATTTTTCTTTTATGCCAGAAATCATTAGGATATTAAGTAAAGATCATGTTCTGTGAAGATTTTTTGTTAATTTCCTACCGTAATAAAAAAATTTTGATTAGTAATATGCTAAGAACTTCATTTGGGCAACTTTAAAGGTGATTTTTGGACCCTCAGATTCCAGATTTTCAAATAGTTGTATTTCGGCCAAATATTGTCCAATCCTAACAAACAATACTTCAAAGCTTATTTGTTCAGCTTTCAGATGATGTATAAATCTCAATTTAAAAAAAATGACCTTTATGACTGGTTTTGTATTCCAGGGTCACATATAATATACACATACTCATAATTATATAGGGTAACTATACCCATAACATAACTATAGGGTTACACATAACTATAGGGCACAATGATGGCTAAAGGCTCACTGTGGTAAGTGGTGCATCTGACTTTCTTCTCCTTTGAACCACTAGATGGCACACAAATTCACCTTTCCACATTATAATAAATATCTGGCTGACATAATTCAATTTAAATGGTAAATATCATATATTAAGTTATGATATTAATCATATCATAAAATATCATATTTATTGTTACTACTGTGAAGTTAAAATAATTAAAATAAAGCTTAAAATATATTTTTTAAATGACCATATTTTAATGACAGTATATTTTTCAAACAAAAATATATTATTTTATTTATCAAAGTAAAAAGAAGATAGTACAAACTTTGCTAAAGTGAGCACGTATTAACTTTATACAACTTAAACTTGTATATTATACAAAACATATTATTACTTTAGCTGACGTATTTGTATAAATATTTTTAAATGAAACAAACCCCTTTTATGATTTTCACACAAAATCTGTTGCTCCATCAGTTCTAAAAAATATACAGTTATACACTATGGGAGTATGGCAACCAACTTTTTCTTAAAGGTATAGTTCACCCAAAAGGGACAATTCTGTCGTTAATTACTCACCCACATGTTGTCCCAAACCTGGTAGACCTTTGTTCATCTTTGTAACACAAATTAAGATGTTTTTGATGAAATCTAAGAGCTTTCTGACCCTGCATAGACAGCAAGGGAACTACCACTTTCAAGGCCCAGAAAAGTAGTAATGACATCATTAAAATAGTGTTCTTTGCACACAAAAAGTATTCTAGTAACTTCATTAAGTTAAGCTTGAACCACTGATGTCACATGGAGTATTTGAACCTTTCTGGGCCTTCAATGTGGTAGTTGTGTTGCTGTCTATGCAGGGTCAGAAAGCTCTCGGATTTCATCAAAAAAATCTTAATTTGTGTTCTGAATCATCTAAGCCTCTGTTTATGTACTTGCAGACTGACACAGACGCACATGCAGCTGAGACAGGAGTATGACGGCCTGCAACTGCAGACCAAAGAACTGAAGACCTCGTTGAATGAGTCTCAGCTGGAACTGAACCGCTCGCAGGCGCGATACGACCAACTGAAAGAGCAGCATCAGGGCCTGGACATCTCAATGACCAAACTTGACAACCACTGTGAGGTGAGAAAGACCTTATAAAAGGAAATAGCTCAAACTGGATACACAATCTGCTTCTGTGGAGAACCCAAGAGTATTGTGCCTGTAATGGATTATACAATCACAGGCCAGACTAGATATTGATCCCAAGCCTTGATACTGATACTGACAGCTAGCTCTAAGATATCTTTCTTTCTCTCAATTTAGCTGCTAACCCGTTTGAAAGGAAACTTGGAAGAGGAAAACCATCATCTTCTCAGTCAGATCCAGATGCTTAGTCAACAAAACCAGACCTTGCTGGAGAGAACAATGGAGAGCAAAGAACTTTACCATGAGGAACAGAAACAGTACATGTAAGCAGTGTGTCACAGAGGCGACATATCATATTTTTTAAAGGGGACATTGGATGCAAAATTTACTTTTAAATGGTGTTTGCATAAAAATCTGTTTTAGCGCACAACCACCATACAATGATGAAAATCCATTCACTCCTTTTTTTTTTTTTTTTTTTTTTTTTTTAATAACCCCCAAAAACCTAAAGAGTCTCAATTATCAAGCTGTTTTGATTTTCTGAGCAGTATGATGTCATACTGATCAGGCCCCGCCCACAACCGCTGTGCCATATTAGCATATTTCCACCCTCAGCCAGTTGTACCCTGTCTGCCATTTTGTCCGCGCTCGATCAGATGTAGAGACAACAATGTCATGTAAGCAAAGCAGGTGTTTTGTATTTGGATGTAAAAGTAAACACAAGAGTCCTTTTCTCCTGACATCAGAGCCACTGAGAATGCAGTGGATTAGTTTTGTTTTTGATGGTAACATGACATCGAATGCACAAAAAAACAGAAGAGAGGGGCAGGGTGAGCAGTAGCTCATTATCATTTAAAGGGACATGCACTGAAACGGGTCGCTTTGAACAGAGCTGTTTTTGACAAGGTAAAAAGGGTGTTGTTTTACACGACCACTAAGGAATTTTAAGCAAAGTATGTTACAAACATTTTATGAAGAACCTAAAGAATCATACCAACTTGTGGAAAATGGGCATCTGATGTCCCCTTCAATCAATGTGTCAATGTGTGAAAATGTCTTAATGCCATTCCCCTAATAATCATTGTTTTCTCTGACAGTGATAAGCTAAATTCTTTACGGCGACAGAAGGAGAAATTGGAGGAGAAGATCATGGATCAGTATAAGTTCTATGACCCAACTCCTAAAAAGTGAGTCCATTTCTAAAATATGAATAGACTGTATTTTTATGCCAATATATCAAGTTGAACTTTTTTCTTTAGTATGAATTTTAAATACAAAAGGATGTTTTGACTTTTGTTTTTCTTTAACACAGGAGCCGGCATTGGGCTGGAGCCAAAGCAATAGCGAAATTCATGAAACCCAAGAAGGAAAGTCAACGAGAACGGACTGACTCTCCACGCGAGAGAATCCGAAGCGCTCCAGACATCCCTCTGCCGGAGATCCCAACATGTATAGACTGTCCCGAGAGCGCACCACCCCTTCCCCCTCCACCGCTGCCCCCCAGACAGTCACGTCTCAGTCTGGACTCCATAAACAATCACTCCGCAGAGGAGAATCACATACACTCCCCAACACTTTCACCTGCTCTCAACGGCCGTGGTGAGTACTGCTGTCACAGGGCTCAATTAAGCCCTCACATAAAGTAACAATGATTTATATCTTGATCCAAACCTAAGTTTGATTCTACACCATCCCAATATTATTTAAAGGAATAGTTCAACAAAAAAAGTGAACATTCTGTCATTAATTTCTCACCATGTCGTTCCAAACCCGTAAGACCTTTGTTTATCTACAGAACATAAATGAAGATATTTTTGATGAAATCCGAGAGCTTTCTGACCCTGCATAGACAGCAATGCAGCTGACACATTTAAGGCCCAGAAATGTAGTTAGAGCTTCATTAAAATTGTTATTTTTTGAAGCTACAAGAATTCTTTTTGTGCATGAAGAAAGCAAAAATAACAACTTTAACCAACAGTTTCTTTTCTCTTCTGTGTCAGGCACAGAAGAGATATAGATACAATTGAGGTCAAAAGTTTACATACACCTCGCAGAATCTGCAAAATGGTAATTATTTTACCAAAATAAGAGGGGTCATACAAAATGAATGTTATGTTTTATTTAGTACTGACCTGAATAAGATATTTCACATATTGTAAAAGACGTTTGCATATAGTGAGAAACGAGAAGAAAATGAATGAATTTATAAAAATGTCCCTGTTCAAAAGTTCACATAAGCTTGATTCTTAATATTGTGTTGTTACCTGAATGATCCACAGCTGTTTTTATTTTATTTTATTTTTTTTGTTTTGATGAGTGATAGTTGTTCATAAGTCCCTTGTTTGTCCTTAACAGTCAGACTGCCTGCTGTTCTTCACAAAAATTCTTCAGGTCCCACAAATTCTTTGGTTTTTCAGCATTTTTGTGTATTTGAACCCTTTTCAATAATGGCTGTATAATTTTGAGATCCATGTTTTCACACTGAGGACAACTGAGGGACTCATATGCAACTATTACAGAAGGTTCAAACACTCACTGATGCTTCAGAAGGAAAAATGAAGCATTAAGAGCCGGGTGGTGAAAACTTCTGGAATTTGAAGATCAGAGTAAATTTAACTTATTTTGTCTTCTGGGAAACATCTAAGTATCTTCTGAAGGTCAGTACTACATGGAAAAAAATATGATATTTAGGCAAAATAAGAAAAATGTACACACCTTCATTCTGTTCAAAAGTTTACACGCCCCAGCTCTTAATGCATCGTGTTTCCTTCTGAAGCATCAGTGAGCATTTGAACCTTCTGTAATTATTGCATATGAGTCCCTCAGTTGTCCTCAGTGTGAAAAGATTGATCTCAAAATCATACAGTCATTGTTGGAAAGGGTTCAAACACACAAATCCTGAAAAACCAAAGAATTTGTGGGACCTGAAGGATTTTTCTGAAGATCAGCAGGCAGTTTGACAGGGACTCATGAACAACTATCACTAAACAACAGCTGTGGATCATTCAGGTTACAACACCGTATTAAAAAAATATTTTGCAGATTCTGCAAGGTGTATGTAAACCTTTGACCTCAACTGTATAAAATGGAGGACAATGTTACCAAAACTGTTTGGTTACCAGCAGTCTTCAAAATATCTTCCTTCGTGTTCCACAGAAGGAAAAAGTCAAACAGGTGTGGAACGACATGAGGATAAGTAAATGATGCCAATTTACAAGTGAATTTGGAGTCTTGGTCCCCAGTTGACTTAAGAAAAAACTGCTTTCACACCAACTGAACACCCTCAGGTCTACAGCATAAGCTTAAATCAGCACAAAAAGTAGAGACCCCTTCATTTTAGTTGCAGTAAACTAGCTTTATCTGTCCATTCCACTACGGGGCGCCATGTGACTCTTTTTTTCAGGGTTACTGTAATTACAACCACTTTTTCTCTCTGACGTCCACTCAATGAACTAACCCTGTTGTAAATTTCCAATTTCAGTCTATCATTTCTCAGCTTTCCAAGTAATAATACTTTGAGTTTTCACACCATTATTGCATGGCCAAAATAATCTTCAAAGGGAACCTTTGGGCTTCATTCTTCATGAATCATAAATGTAACCATTTTTTAAATCTCTGAATCATCATTTCTTCTCTTCCACTGATCCATCTCTCTCCCTGTCTGTGTATCTGTCTGTACATTAACCCTCACACACTCCAGCCCCTCCAGCAGCGAAGCGTTTCCTCTTTCTCAGGAGCAAGAGCCAGGAGAAAATGCGCGTTCAGGGGACGCCGCCGCCCTCTCGACGATCCATTACCAAACGCCTACGCTTCTGGTCCTCATCAGACAACATCATTCCCTGCCCCCCCGTCGAGCCTGTTTCGCATATCGGCCATTTCTAACACTTCCATTCTTTCCATCATCATCACCGCAATTATTCTTCCCATATACCATTATTCTTTTTCTTTTTTTTTTTTTAAACATCAAGCTAGGCACTCTGAGCTCAACGCTAAAGAAAGAAACACTCAGAAATAGATTTTCCTGTCACTCTGAGGAAACACGCATACGCACAACACACACCTTCCAACTCATATAAATGCTCTGGGGGGCTCTGGGACTGGGCTGCGACACTCTGAATGCAACCCTGCAGTAAGTAATGTGTATTAAACAGAGCGAAATGCAGTCGGCTTTGCGCTTGCCATGAGAAATGTGTGCGTGTGATATTGCTCACACTGAATAAGGTGGACTGAGGTGACCACAGTTGCTGCCTCCAGTCAATAGTAATCAAATTAAGTGCATGCATACAGAGAGAGAGAGAGATTGAAGGAGGAAGGCAGAAAAGGGAACAACTTCATCAGATACCTCTAGTTGAAAGATGGATTTATGCTGTGTGTGGTTTGAAATGTGCCTTGCATTGCCCAAGGTTTGCACAAAAATGGCCTGCAATGTTTTATTTATAGCCAGCAACCAGTGTTCATGTGTGCACTTGTTTTTTTTTTGTATTTTTTTTTGCATCTTTAACATTGCTCTCTGTATGTCCACTGTGCGTTATCTGCATGCAACTGTCCAATTTATGTTCGTAGGGTTCATATGCAAATCAGATAGACTTAGATGCATTGATTTATACCTTAGCCTTTTTATGTAGGGCACATAATTTATAAAATCCATTCTCGGGGGTGGGGATGTGTTGGTTTGTTCTATAATCACCATTCTTAGGGCAGAAAAAATCTTGATTGTCCAACTGCTTTATTAAATATAAAATATTTAGATTTACATGAAGGTATTGCATTAGTTTCATATTGAAGGTAGTGTGACAAGTGTGATAAGATTTGTTCGTTATACAGAAGGGAAGCCTTAACGCCTCCACATCCTGTCAAATTACTTTTTGATCTAAAGCGGATGTTCACAACTTGAATTTCTGTGCGTGGGCTGTTTTTGCATCTTCTTATAGCTTTATTATAGCTTCTAAAAATGATGCAGAATTAGAATAGCCTAGCAGTTGACACATTAAGATGTTGCACATACACACATCTAATTTTTCTCATTTCCGTCTCATTTTTTTTTTATCAAAAGTGGTAGAAGGCTCAAAGATGATGCAGAGTTGCTCAAAGTAGTTTAACACTAGCGCATGAGTTATGGTATGATGCTTGTATGGATGGTGCATGTTTGAGTTTGGCATGTGACATTTCCCCTTCTGTCATTAAAGAGAAAAGAGAAGGGAGTGGTTTTAAGTCAGCTTAGTGGTTAGCACATGCTTACAAATTTTGACAAAATTAGCAGTTTGCACACCAATATAGTACTAAAATATTGAAGTATATTGAATTATATTTGTGCCTATACGCAAGGCACTAGATTTTGAACTTTCAAAATGCAGTTTAAATGCGACTTCAAACGATCCCAGCTGAGGAAGAAGGGTCTTATTTAGCGAAACGATCAGTTATTTTAATAAAACTAATACAGTTTATATACTTTTTAATGTCTAGCGCTCCTCTTGTCTTGCTCTGCCTGAACAGTTTTTTCCGGTTCATGACAGTTAGGGTATGTCGAAAAACTCCCATCTCATGTTCTCCCTCAACCTCAAAATTGTCTTATATCGCTGTTTTACCTTTTTTGTTGAGGGTGTTTGATCTTCTTTGGATGTTCACTTTGCAAAGACTTGGTAAAAAAAAATGATTTTTGAAGTTGAGGGAGAAAATACGATCAGAGTTTTTTGACATACCCTAACTGTCTTGAGTCAGAAGATGAGAGTTCATTGAGAGCAAGACGAGCGTTTTTAATGAAAATAACCGATCATTATGCTCTTCATTGGTTGGGATAGTTTACAACTGCATTTGGGATCGTTTGAAGCCGCATTTAAACTGCATTTTGGAAGTTCAAACTCAGAGCAACATACCAGTCCTGAAATGTTTTCCTCAAAAAAACATAATTTCTTTACGGCTGAAGATAAAAAGATATGAACATCTTGGATGACAAGGGGGTGAGTACCATTATCTGTAAATTGTTGTTCTGGAAGTGAACTTCTCCTTTAAAACTCCAATATCTCTGGAACCAAACCATATAGGGCCTTAAAAATAAAGATGCCAAAAGAAAAGTTTGTTAAGACCCAATATCTAAAAAGGCATTAGGACATTTTTAATGCTTATTGAGTTACAGCCAAGCAAACTTTGGAGAAACACTTAAAGTGCTGTTTCCCCATTTTTGAATGGTCACTTTTGGCACATAATGCAACAGATTGCTGAAGTCAACAGATTTTACTAGCTGACTCTGTGAAAAAATAAGATTATGATGCTGCCATCTTTTTGAAGTCATGTTTACCTCCCTGTAATTTGGCTCTGAATCTCAGCTGAAAATTGCTATGTTGACCCGCCTTCATCCGTGACATTTAATATTTTAGCTTTCATCGCTATACATGTCTTATCTTTCTTCTGAAAAAAATATTAGCAAAATCAAAAATTAGAAGTTTAAGTTATCTAGAATTTCTCATATCAGCAGTTTAGCAGTTTGCACATGCACTTTGACACATTGAGGCATGATGTTCATACAGACAATGCACATTTAAGTCTGGTTTGTGACATTTTCCATTTAATTTTGTCATTAAAAGGACAAAAAACAATTGAAAAAGTGACCCAAGTATTGAAAAACCGAGGACACTCAATGTACATGTACTCTGATACATTGAGTCATGATGTTCAAGGGATTGTTTACCCAAAAATGAAAACTGTCATTAATTACTCACCTTCATGTGGTTCCAATCCTGTAAGACCTTCGTCCGTCTTCAGAACACAAATTAAAATATTTTTGATGAAATCTGAGAGCTTTTCTGACATAGACGGCAACACAACTGACACGTTTAAGGCCCAAAAATGTAGTAAGGACGTCATTAATATAGTCCATGTGACATCAGTGGTTCAACCATAATTTTATGAAGCTACGAGAATTTTTTTTGTGTGCAAAGAAAACAAAAACAACAACTTTATTTAATTTCTTCTCTTCCATGTCAGTCTTTGACGAGACTACACGTTGTACACTGGTTGAACCACTGTTTCGTCACTGTCTATGCAGGGTCAGAAAGATGTCGGATTTCATCGAATATACTGTATCTTGATTTGTGCTCCCAAGATGAACGAAGATCTTACAGGTTTGTAACTTTCTTTTTAATACAGACAGTGCATGTTTTAGTCTGGCTTGCAAACTTTACCTTCCTATTAAAGTCATTTAAAGCCATTAAAAGCCTCAAAATGATATAGAACACTCTTGATGACTTTTCAGGCAGTTATAGAAACTACGTTCTCCTTTTAAAAGTCATGTGAGGGATCATTTTCAGCATGACTCTAATAAATTGAATGTCATGGAGCACCAGATTGCTCCAGCTGGTGTTTTAGTTTGGCCACAGCAGTCAAGCTTAAAGGAATGTTTCGGGTTCAATACAAGTTAAACTATCGATAGCATCTGTGACATGATGTATGTTTGTTAAAAAAATGAATTGTTCCTGATTTTGTAAAACCAAACAAAATTCATTTTTAATGTCTGCATCTGTGGAGCAAGACATCGCACCAGAATGTATGTTGAAATAGGTACTTTTGGCTATGTGGTATGTTGAAAGTCTAGCCACAAGACTTAAAATGAAAGTTCACTTAAAAAATGAAAATGTCATTGTTTACTCACACTGTTGTTCCAAACCTGAGATTCTATCTTCTGTTGAACTCAAAAGAAAATATTTTGAAGAATGTTGGTAACCATCAATGGGAACCAAAAGCTGTTGGGTTTCCAAAATTCTTCAACATATCTTTAGAAAGAAATTCACACAGGTTTGGAACAGCATGAAGTTAAGTTAACAGTAAATGATGACGAAATTTCAGTTTTGGGTGAACTACCCCTAACAAGATAATGATAGAATTACTCGCCATCCTTGTCATTCAAGTTGCCTCGTAAATGTCCTATGTAGGATTATAACTAAAACAATGAGTATGAGTCACCTGAAACCTGGAACGTTCCTTTAACTGTGTAAAAGTGTGTGGAAACCCCATGGGTGTCATGGCTTAAGTGTTCTTTGGAGTTGATCCAATTTTACTAACACTTGCTTGTGCTTTTGCCCCAACACCTTCTCTTATGCAGCTGCCTGCAGCATCACTGGAGCCCAGCACCAGCGCTTGCCCTGCACATGCTCTGAATGCACTCATAGACACTGACCTTTGTCTTGTTTTTTTTTTTTTTGTTTTTTTTGAAGTGTTAAATGACAGTGGAGGGTCCAGAGGCAGAGAGGGCTATCGCTCGGTAGGGGGCGGAAGTGAGAGCATGAACGGGTACGAAGAACTGTTTCGGTGGAGGGGCCGAGAGCCAGGAGCCACCTGTTCAACTCCACTGAGCCGCAACTCCCACAATGCACCAGGCTACACGTCGTCCTCCAGCATGCGGCCGGGACGCAGGCCAAAGGGTAACGCTAAATTATGTCGTTTAGTAGACTATATGTCAACGCCCTTGAACCACAAATGACAGACCATGTTCATTTTGCCATGCACAGTAGTAAATTTACTCATCCACTCATCCACTGATTTGTTGGTTAGTATTGTATTGGTTTGAAATTACAGCAGACTTTGGGGGTGCTTTTAGTTTTCACTATTAAAGGAGTCTTTTGGGTGATAGTTCACCCAAAAATGAATATTCTGCCATAATTTTCACACCCTCATGTTGTTTCAAACTTGTATGTAGGGCTGCCTTCGGCTAAAGATTTTTCTGGTCGACTAGTAGTCGTTCATTTTAAGCATTAGTTGACTATTAGTTGCACGTTTATTAATAATCCATATAAATAATAAAAATGAGCCTTTAATTGCCTTTATAGCGCTCAAACGCACATGCATAAAGCTTGCCACAGCGCACAGGCAGATATAATAATTGTGAATGTGTCAGGGAAAAACATCAAGGAGACTGCATTAATGTTTTAATAATGTATTGATAAACTGCTTTCTTCCAGTTTTCAGCTTAAGAGATGAAGTCGGTGACACACGTCTTCTCCGCTGTAGTGATCCACCTGTATGCATGTTTCATACAAATACATAATCTGAGAATATATTGTTTTCTATTTGAATTGGTTCATTTGAAAGTAGATATTTCACTCTCTACAGATATACGTTTATGTAAGGCAACTATGCACAGAGTTTCGAAGTTTCACGCTTGAGACCGAGACGGCAGAAACCACATCCTGTTTGCTTTCATTATTTTACAGAGGTGCAACGTTTTGTTGTTATTGTGATGAGATAACGGAGTATTTTAAGAGCAAGTGACCGTCTCCATCTGTCATGCAGTGAGCACGCTACTGTTCAACTTCCACACTCCGCACAGACACTTCAATAGCACACGTTTTACTAGGTTAACATTAGATTGAGTGGCCACATAAAGTTACTACTACTTGCATATTTTAGATGATAAGCCACATCTGAGGTCGATGAATGATGAGTGAGCATTTGGATGTCCTGCCCGATGTACTGTATTACCACATAGACCAGCAGTTAACGATCTCTCCGTCACGGACTGTGTGACTTTGCCGCTTCCTGTCAATTTTTTTTCTGTGACTAATACAATTTTGGTTAACCAAGCCTCTTCTTATCAATTAATGGTTAGTTGACTATTAGGGGGCAGCCCTACCTGAATGACTTCTACATTTTATTTTTTTTTTGTCAATGGGGTCCAAAATAACACTGAACTTTATTTTGATTGTATGGAAAAAAAAAAACACATTTATTTCAATGAAATGGTTGCACTTGGTGAGCTCCTGTTGCTGCCTGTTGCTATTTTTGCCACAACACAACTGAATACACAACTCAGAAAATAAAATACTGATATGATGACCTAACCCTACAGCTTACATGTGGAGATGGATACAAGCGTAGGCTTAAACCAAATGCCGTACCATCAGTTTTTCCCCACAAGAGGTCTAAACACCCCCGATATTGAGTGATGTCTTTGCTAAGAAACTCCGTCAGTGGCTGCGGCATCATAAGAAGTGCCGTATGCTTATATCCTGCCAGGATGGCATTAAGCGTTTTTTGTCTCTGCCATTTGTAAGCTCTTTCAGTAGCTGTGGTCTACTAAAAGCCTCAAAGGCATCAGGGCTGAAGTGGAGAGAACAAAGACATGGGTCTTTAGGAAGTTTTATTCATCCACAGGCATCTTCCCATTCTTTTCTTATCGCTAAGAAAGCAGTGAAGACTTGCATCGCTTCTCTTGTTGCCCTTCGACTGAAAGTTACAATCAAAAGCTGCACAATGTGGCATTACATCAGTATTTTACTTCCGAGGTGTTGCAGTAAAAATGGCAACAGGAAGTGCCAGTAGCTCACCAAGTGCAACCATTTCACGCCGTCAAAAATAACGGCGCCTCTTATAGTCCAAAATATGTACAAAATTATGTTTTTTTTTTGTTTTTTTGTTTTTTTTTTAAGTAACGTAAATCTTTCATGGGTTTTCTACTATCTGTTTCGGTACGAGACATCATTTATGTTATTTTAAGCCATACAAGTCTAAAACCCAGGGTTCCCTTTAAGTAATTTGTTGTACACGTTTATTAATGTCTTTACTGTCACATTTGATCCATTTAAAACAAAAGTTTTAATTTCTATAGATAGGTTGATAGATGGCTATTACTGACTTCAAACTTGAAAGAATTTAAAGTTTATTTTTTGTTTTTAAAATGCTTTGGATTTTTCAGTAAAAAATAGTTTAAGAACTGTTAAGTTGTCTTCTGTAAATCATCCTTATGAAATGGGACTACCTTTCTCACTCAGTGAATTGCTTTGGGAGTTGCAGTTGTATCATAAACATCATTCATTTCTCAATGTGAGGGATGAGCGGAAATAATTTTCCTGTGGTAATCAATAGCAGGCTGTGGATAGCATTTAAGGCAGCACACGAGCCAAGTTTTTTTTTTTAAACTGATTTCTAGTCAGAAGGTTAAATGATAGGTGGGTGTTCACAGTTTAATGGGCCCCATCTACTCAACTTTTCTACTTTTCCACATGTAAGTGCAGCCATTGAAGTTTTCATTAAGTGATTTTGTTGCGTTTTCCATGCTGCGTTTATTTAGCTATTAGCGAGTTTATAATGTGCAATGTACCACCATGTACACATGAGGGCTACAGCTTTAAACACCACTGACCCTCTCAGTGACTCTCACCTCCCAGCCAAAAAGCCCGAAGCTCATTTCATCAAGCACTGTCAGCGTAATAACAAAGTGTTCTGTCTTAATGAATGTTTATTTTCAAGTGCTTGAAGCTTTCTCAGATATCCACTGCACTGCGTAAACAAGCAGTCACAGGAAGACAGCAGTAGCCAAAGGCCCATCATGTCTCATAACCACAATGTTCTTAGCTGACCATCTTTAAAAGGGAAACTGAATTGTGTGAATAAATATTGTGATAAGAATACTTAGTGGTACTCTACTTATATTAATACATTCAGTTCTTCATTGTTGGGCGACACTCTTTTATTTGCAGGATTGGTCTCAGAGGAAGATTTGCGCCATCATTCCCCAGATGCTGTCTTTGGCAGTGGTGTCCATGGAAACACAGGTAAGAGAACTAACTAAAGCAATAGAGGCTGCCTCTGCAGCTTTGCTTTATTTCTTTATGTGCTTATATTTGATATGTGTCCACCTCTACAGGTCACCGACCCAGCTCCGCCGAATTCACCTCCAGCAGCAATTCCCCTGTCAGCTCCAAAGGTGTGTTTGTGTATGGTCTATTACATATGCATGCATGGCCACTTCATTAGCCAGCTATGGAAACTGCCACCCCCGCACACACTCAGTCTATCTCTCAAGTACTATTGAGACAGTAATTGTTTCTCAGAGTGAAACAAATGTCTTTAAAAGAACATTTGCAGAAATTAATTTGTAGAGACTGCTCTGTTGTCGAGCAAGCATTATTTTATCATGAATAATACAAGTATTTAAATTTAGCAAATAATTTGTCATTTATTTAAGCCATTTAATTTCATTTTTTTTTTTTAATGTTGGCCTATATTGTGGTATTATTCTGCTGTTCAAGTTTAGACTCAGTAAGATTTAATTTATAAAGAAATTAATACTTGTAATCATCAACGATGTTCCAAACCCGCAAGACCTTTATTCATATTCGGAAAACAAATTAAGATATTTAGTCTTGTACCGAAACAGATAGTAGAAAACCTGTGAAAGATTTACGTTACTTAAAAAAATAAATAAATAAATAAAAAAATCACATCATTTTGTACATATTTTGGACTATAAGAGGCGCCGTTATTTTTGACGGCATGAAATGGTTGCACTTGGTGAGCTACTGGCACTTCCTGTTGCCATTTTTACTGCAACATCTCGGAAGTAAAATACTGATGTAATGCCACATTGTGCAGCTTTTGATTGTAACTTTCAGTCGAAGGGCAACAAGAGAAGCGACGCAAGTCTTCACTGCTTTCTTAGTGATAAGAAAAGAATGGGAAGATGCCTGTGGATGAATAAAACTTCCTAAAGACCCATGTCTTTGTTCTCTCCACTTTAGCCCTGATGCCTTTGAGGCCAAGAGCTTTCTGACCCTGCATAGACAGCAACGCAACTATCACGTTTCAAAGCCCAGAAAGGTAGTAAGGACATTGATAAAACAGTCCATGTGACATCAGTGATTCAAGCTTAATTTTATGAAGGCTACTTTTTGTGCACAGAAACATTATGGTTTATAACATTACGAATGTTGGTTGAAGCACTGCTTTCACATGGATTATTTTATTTTTATGTCCTTACTACCTTTCTGGGCCTTGAATGTATCGGTTGCGTTGCGGTCTATGCAGGTAAAACTCTCATATTTTATCAAAAATATCTTAGTTTGTGTTCTGAAGATAAACAAAGTTCTTACAGGTTTGGAACGACATGAGGGTGAGTAATTAATGACAGAATTTTCATTTTTTGGATGAATTATCCATTTAAACAGCACAGCTGTTTAGCAGCCAGTAGCATATTAGAATGATTTCTGAAGGATCATGTGACACTAGAGTAATGGCTGCTGGAAATTCAACTCCAGTGTATACAGTTGAGTTCAAAAGTTTACACACTGTCAGAAAAAAGGTACAGTTCTGTCGCTGGGGCGGTACCCTAAGGTGCAAAGTGAAAAGGTACAAATATGTACTTTTAAAGTACTAATATGCACCTTTAAGGTACCAATGTGTATCTTTAAGGTACCAATATGTACTTTCAAAGTACTAAAATGTACCTTTAAGGTACTAATATGTACTGTTTAGGGGTACAAAGATGTACCTTTTCACTTTTGTACGTTAGGGTACCGCCCTAGCGACAGAACTGTACCTTTTTTCTGAGAGTGCATACACCTTGCAAAATGTTACTTATTTTACCAAAGTAAGAGGAAAATGCATGTTACTTTTTTTATTTTGTACTGACCAGAGCAAGAAAATTCATATAAAAGACTGTTTACATAAAGTCCACAAGAGAAAATAATAGTTGCATTTATAAAAATGACCCTGTTCAAAAGTTTACATATGCTTGATTCCTAATACTGTGTTGTTACCTGAATGATCTACAGCTGTGTTTTTTTTTTTTTGTTTTGTTTTTTTTTGTTCATGAGCCCCTTGTCCTGAACAGTTAAACAGTCCGTTGTTCTTCAGAAAAATCCTTCAGCTCCCACAAATTCTTTGGTTTTTCTGAGTTTTTGTGTATTTGAAAGCTTTTCAACAATGGCTGTATGATTTTGAGATTCATCTTTTCACACTGAGAACAACTGAGGGACTCGTATGCAACTATTACAGAAACTATAACAACTATAACAAAAAACGATGCATTAAGAGCCGGGGTGTGAAAACTTTTTGAATTTGAAGATCAGGGTAAATGTAACTTATTTTGCCATCTGGGAAACCTGTATGTATGTGCTGTAGCTTCTGAAGGGCAGTACTAAATGAAAAAAATATGATATTTAGGCAAAAATGTACATTTCTTCATTCTGTTCAAAAGTTTACACCCCTGGCTCTTAATAACGCATTGTTTTTCCTTCTGGAGCATCAGTGAGCATTTGACCCTTCTGTAATAGTTGCATATGAGTCCCTCAGTTGTCCTCGATGTGAAAAAAGATCTCAAAATCATAGTCATTTTTGGAAAGGGTTCAAATACACAAAAATGGTGAAAAAACAAAGAATTGGTGGGACCCGAAGGATTTTTCTGAAGAACAAACAAAAGACTCATGAACAATCTTTCCAAGTGGGTGTTTTTTTTGACCAGAATATAGGAGAGTTCTTTTGCCATTTAGTAAACGGTCTGACTGAGAATTCTGTTGTAAGACAGTTCACTCATTTGGCACCAGTTTTCTCTCACTTTCAGTCACTATGGTGTGAAAGGTGGTGCTTGCCAACAAAGAATAAAAAAGATGTGGTTATGATGATAAACATTTTGCATTATTTCCATCACTGATAAGGATCACTTCACAATGGTGAGAGGTGTTAATTCCGTTCTTGTGAACTCTTTAGACTAAAAAATAAGTTGGTTGTAAAAGCTCTTTTTTCATGAATGGTGTTTGAGGCAAGCATCACTTCCCTAGTGAAAAACTATACTTAAAGCTCTCTTTAGTTTTAAGGGTCTGTTCAAACTTGGCGTGTTTGCGTTCATTAAAATAACCCCGGGCGCGTTTGCTCTGTTAATGTGGTTCACTTGAAAAAGTGTGAACGCTACCATCCAAACTGAGACGACTGAAAAGATGGGTCTCGGTCTGTTTGCAAACAAACTATGTTTTGAATTAAATATGAATATATTAATTGTTAATTATATATTAATTATTAAATATATCAGACTATTGTTTCGTGGGTAATAAACCATGCAGAAAAATCAGATAGTCTTACACTGAGGAACCCTGGGTCGTATCTACAGACTGGAATAGCATGGATGACTGGATATGGTCTCTTGAGTTGGGGCAACCACCTAGGAGCTAGTAACACCTTTAAAACTGTATAGCAACATATTTATAAATGCTCTGCAAAACCTCTCACATCAAATATTTCACAGTAGAGGAAATTTGATTTCATTACCATGCAGAGTGTGAAGTAAAAGCCCAACAGCACTTAGCAGAGGCCAATTTCTCCTTGTCAAGTCAGATGTTGATTCGAAGGCAGTTACATCACTCTGATGTTTCTGTCCAGGGTTGTGGGAGGGGGAAAAACACTTTTCTCATTTAGGTTCTCTATAAAAACACAGGCTAGCGAATGTAAATGCTGAAATGACCAAGCGTGATTATAGTCACTGTGTCAATAGCACTATTGACAGGCGTAAACCTCCATTAGCAACCTTTTAATGTCCACATTTTTATGCCATTTCACACTCTTAAATGTTACATTCGCGTTTTAATTTCTTGTCTTCCTTCAGGTTCTCTGGACTGCTTGCAGGGCCGATCTGCCAGTCTGTCAAGCGACGATGTCGTTGGACTGGGTCATGAAGGCTCACGTCTCAGTCGTAGCTCCACCCTTCCCTGTGATGCCCCGTCTGCTTCACGCACTTCCCACCGGCCAACTTCTCTGCGGCCGTCCTCTCCTGGCAGCGAGATGGTCACCCTGGAGGAGTTTTTGCAGGAGAGTAATGCCCTGTCTCCTCCCACCGTAAGTTGGTTTAACACTAAAAATGCTATAACACTTCTTAGGAGACTCATTTTGGTTTGACACATCTTTGAAGTTTCTTGAAACCCCCGTTCTTCAGCAGTGTTTTTTCACACCTCTGATTCGAAAAGGGCCGTGGTCTACTGTGAAAAAGTGGGTGGGTAATGTGGACGGCTTGGATGATGTTCAGTGTCGCGTCAGTAGCAGCAGTGAGCACGCCTTCAGCGCAGCTGGAAGAGATCCATGTTCCAAGTGCACGCAATAGGCTAAAGCTTGCCACAAAGCACCGGCAAAAGTAATTACCATGAATATGTCGGAGGAAATAGTAAGGAGTTATTTAATTATCTATTAATAAACTAGTGTTTTCTGAGTTAGTGTAGCAAGGATGAAGTTGATGATCCTGACTCATTATCTCCTCATTGGATGTGCCTTTAGAGAGAAATGCATCTATACGTAGGGCTGGGCGATAATTTGATAACGATAATTATCACAATATAATTTTCCTCGATGAAACGATATGAAGAGTTCGATAAATGTTCGTTATCATTTTTATGTGGAAAACGTGAAACGAAACAGCATGACTCATTAGAATTGCGCCACACGGACCGTTTATCCGCTCGGACCAAAGTTCAAGCTGCGCGACCGCGTCACTTCCGTTATGAGCGCAGCTGCCGCAAGCCTACATTTGAAATAACGAATTTGAGCGCGCAAAAGACGTGATATGTGAACGGCTCCGGATATTCACACTAAATTTTAATACAGGAATAATGGTATGTATTTGTGATTGAGCTATAGCATGTGTGCATTTATAGTGAACGTTTTTAGACCATTGTTTTTCATTCAGATAGGCTACCTATAAAACCATGTAGTTATATTTTTACCATGGTATTGAGGTACCATTATGTGTGGTTTTAACTGTGTTGGTCATGATTTAAAATGTATGCTTGCTAGTATGGGAGACCAATGCTTAATTAAAAAAAATAAATAAATAAAAATAAAAAAAAAAATGGGTGAGAATAAATTTAACCATATAAAACCATATAATATAAAAAATTATTATTATCAGACAACCCAAACCTGTTTCTTGATTTGAAACAATATAACTCATTAGAACATGCAGAAATAAATATTTCTATTTATATATTTTGTTAAGGAAACTTAATGGTCTGGTTTCTACAACTTTCACTTTGGAGCAAAAATCTAACTTTAAACTTGAAAGAAATAAAGATTTGATATCTATTGTGATAATTATCGATATCGACTGATATGAAAAAAAAATTATTGTGATAATTATCGTGATAATTTTTTTGCCCATATCGCCCAGCCCTATCTATACAGATTAGCTAGATAATCAAAGTTTCGTTAAGTAGTAATTTAAAGCTTTCTGCATATACATTTATCATGTCTGTGATGCACGTATTCGCTGAGATTCGGTTCATTTTTGAGACTGCAGAAAGTGCATCATGTTTGTTTTCTTTGTTCTTCATTATTATTAAAAGCACACTGTTAATTGATATTGTGAGAGCACAGACATAAAAGTAGACCCTTTACAGTTCCGAATGATGTATTACTCCTACTTTTATGAGCAGAAATGATGGCATATTTTAAACTTCCACTGAAAAAAAAAAATGTGATTGCGCTGTCACCTCCATGTCCTGCAAAGCGCGCTTTAGCCTCCACTCTCTGCACAAATGATTGGATATGCGCCTAATAGCGCACATTAGTGCTGCACGATTAATCGTATCGCAATCGCAATCGCGATGTCAGCCTGTGCGATTATATGACGGCAAAATGTTGCGATTATATTAAATAAGTGTGGACTTGAGAACACCTACTTTCTGAGACAGTTTGCTGATTTTTCCGTACCGCTAACAACACAAACAAACAAAAAAGATTAAAACAAAAAATCTGACAGTCTCTCAGTATAGGCAGTGCACGTGTGGCGTGCGCGTGCGTGTTCACTTGTGTGCGCAGCGTGGATGGATGCCGAGGAGATCGACACTGATCTGGTAGCCAAAAAAAATATGGCGATATTTTGGATTTGAGATTACCGACACTGACCAGAGAGAGGTACTGTGCAAGAATTAGAGGCCATGTTTCACCTGGTATTAACATGCGTTTTCTGATGCGTCGGTCTGATCACAAGTGGACAATGCTAAGTACAGGTGTAAATAGGGGTGTAAAACGTTTTCAGCTTGTCCACTTTTGACCACATCCTCTTTTCAAAATCCCGTTTGTGTCCCCCTCACTTTCAAATTCGTTTGTTAAATTAATGTCTCGTATTGTAGAAAGTACGCTCAGCGCCGCTGAGAATTCGCACGATCCTTAAAACGAAACCGAAAGTAAAACGCGCACGCGCCTTCAAAAGCAATTTGAATACCCCCTTTTAGAGAGCGTTTCCACAGTGCGCGCAAATTAGTCTACATAACATATATATGTTGTTATTTGTATGTATCCTATAATAGGTTGTGTAGTTGTCTATAGCTCTGTATCAGGCTTAAAAAAAATTGGTCTCTATTTGCACTTTGAACACTGAGAGAGAACTTTGATTATGGCTGCACTATTGTTTGCACTTAATACAGCTATTTTTTGTTTAGACTATTTTTATTTATATTTGTAAGAAAGATCTTCAGTTAGGAGGTCAAACGTTCTAGAAGCTCATAATTCATGTTCTAATGTCAGAAGAGAATCACATGAAATCATACAGGAGAGACGCCAGTCAGTTGAGTTTGTAATGTATGTAAATGCAGGAATGTGGTCAGAAGTGGTCGAAAGTGGACAGAAGAGATGGATTAAAATGCCAGGTGTAAACGACTGTGTCTCCATTGTCCACTTGTGATCCGATCGACCAAAAACATATCCAGTTTCGTTTTCAAATAAGTTTACACAGAGTATATGTTACATTCTTCATAAATGTCTGTTTGTTTGGGCAAAATCTTTAAAATATCTTATTTTTGTGAAAATGTGTATGTTTTTATTTTATTTAATTTAGCTACATTAATGCAAATGCTATTTCATTTGGTAAAAATAATTTATTTTGAAACCATTTCTAGTGTTACAAATACACATTTCCACATTATCACTAATCTGTGTGTGCATTTTCTTTAAAAACCCATCAAGTTGACTCACAATACCATTTATTATAATCGCAATCGCGTATCGCAATATTGACCTCAATAATCGCAATATGAAAATTTTCCCAAATCGTGCAGCCCTAGCGCACATTTATCTAGGTTTAACGTTTAAACTAGCATTGTTATATCCTTGAACTGTTTTATATCTATAGATTTTATTTTAGGCAAGTCATGAAGATTTGAGAAGAAAAAGTTGATCAAACATAGACTATGATCAACTCACTGTCTCACTGTAACGTAACCTCGACTTTGCTTTTTAACCCGGAAGAACGAAATTGCTCGGAAAAATGATAAAAAAAAATTATTTCTTGATAACATTTATGAGGGCTGTTAGTGTTTTCACTGTAATGCAGTCTATACATATCTGCTCACATCTCAAAAAATGTGTTCTGGGGTTTCATGACTCTTTAAAAAAATCTGCATATGTTTGCAGGGGATTTTAAAATGTGTGGTGGATTGAGGATGTTCATTTTCTCACTTTGGATATTAGATATCAAGATTTTGATGCATATTTATGCAGTGAGAATGGCAAAATGGATGTTTTTTAATTCAAATCATGATCAGAAGAGACATTTATGCTGCTAAATAAATTATGTCTGATATCTGATCTGTTTGTCCCTGCACTATGGATTGTTGTTTGCTAATTGGGGATTATTAAGATAATGTCTTTAAGTGCTGTGTGAAATGGAGACACTGACAGTGATGGACCTTCACCATTTCAGCTAGTGGCCATAATAAAGTTGATATCACGTCATATTTGATACACATATCCCCAAGTCTGTCTGTCACCGAAATGGATTTTAATGTGTTTATATTGTAAGACACGGAGCAAATTACGAGAAATGCACACACAGGATTCCCACAGTCATGAACAAATCAGAGGCGAAAAATCATTTTAAAACAGTGATTTCTAGTGATAGTGATATTTGGGAGTTAGTGGAAAAAGTATCTTGCTTGGAAAAAGTTGCCGAAGTAAATTTAATTAAGATATCGGAATTAGCCAATAACGTGTTTAAATGTAAATGTGAACAACGGTCTGATATGAAAAAGGGAGAGGCAGCCTACCCCGGGTCCTAATGCTAATGTCCTAATCCTAATGTTCGGTAAGGAGTTTAATTCTTTAGGGGGCGCTGCTGGCCTACTTCTAATAAAATGAAAGTAAAATACACAAATAACATTTAGACTGTGTCTGATTAAATAAAGCAGTATTGATGTCATAAAATCACAAGTTTGTTTTGATTTAAAGATCAGAAGCTATATCTTACATGAATAAAAAAAAAAAAAATCCCAAACATGACACTTGTAAATTAAAATAATTTGATATATACTGATTTATTCATTAATGTGTAATATGTTATTTTTTTAAGCAACCTTTTTTTTTTTTTGCTTTAGACCATCTACAAATGTTACATTTTAAAATCTTAAAAATCCTTAAATATCTTCAAAAAATGTTATATAGTTTATTTATAGTTATTTTCTAAGCTTCACTGTACTGTCATTATAAAAGAACTACATTAGTGTTTAATTAATTCTAATAAACAAGTTCTTGTTAGGAAAAAAACAAAATTAAAAATAATTTGCTTATAATTTCTACACAGGAGAGACTTGGTGTTGTATTACAAACAGAAGGAAATATATCGGTGTCGGCATCGGCCAAAATAAGTTCAAAATTATTGGCATATCGGTAAAAATCCAAAATCATGCATACCTATATATGAGGGTAAATGTTTATTTAAACTTAAAATCTTATTTTTTATTTTTATACACATTATTATTTACTGTCATATTTAAGTCATGACATTAATTGCAGTTATTTTATTCAGTTAACAATTCATTAATCAGTTAACTATGGAAGCCTGTTTCCGCCACTAAATAAATAATATAAAAAGGTTATTATCTCACAATTCTGACTTTTTTTCTCAGAATTGCGTGATGCAAACTCGCAATTGTGAGAAATAAAGTCAGAATTGCAAGATAAAAAACAGACTTTTTGTCGCAAATGTGATTTTGTATTTTGCAGTTACAATTTCGAGATGTAAACTCACAATTCTGAGTTATAAAGTCTTTTTTAGGGGGAAAGACTGATATGTTCTCACAATTGCGAGTTTATATCTCACAATGCTGACTTAACTTGCAATTGCGTGTTTTAAAGTCAGAATTGTAAGTTTTTATCCTGCAATTCTGACTTCAGAATTGCAAGTTTATATCTCAGTTCTGAGAAAAAAAAGTCAGAATTGTGAGATGTAAACTTGTAATTGCAAGAAAAAAATCACAATTGTCAGATAAGTCACAATTACTAATTTTTCCTCATATTTTCCAAATATATAAACATTTCGCTTTAGTATAATGACTGTGAAAAAGGTCAAAATCAAAGCTTCATATTATTGCAGTTAAAGGGATAGTTCATCCAGAAATGGAAATTCTGTCATTAATTACTCACCCATGTGTCGTTCCAATCCCATAAGACCTTTGTTCATCTTCAGAACACAAATTAAGATATTTTTGATGAAATCTGCTTTCTGATCCTCCATAGAATGGAATGCAACTACCAATTTCAAGGCCCAGAAAGGTAGTAAGAATATCGTTTAAAAAGTCCATTTAACATCAGTGGTTCAACCGTAATGTTATGAAGCTACGAGAATACTTCGTGAACAAAGAAAACATAAATAATAACTTCATTCAACAGTTGATTCTGTTCCATTTTTATTATAGCAAGGGAGTTCTTAACAAAAAAAAAGTGTTGTGGGAACCTTGCAAGTAATTTCTTTTGTAATTTTTAAATTGTGGCACAGTTAAAACCACAGGCTTTTTGTGAAAATATTAATGATGATTTAAATGTCTTTCAGGTGCAGACAGGAAGTAGAGAGGATCTGATGACTGATTATTTCACCAGATCCACTCGTCCTGTCCCTCTGCGAGATGGCGCTAAAACCCCCACCAATTACGTCACACCAACCATCAAGTCTACTCCACCGGAACTAGACGGTCGGGCCCCCAAACCTGGACACAGCGTAAAACCGAGCGTTCGGCTCACCGAGACCTCCGCACCTCTTTCTCAGTCCCAAACCCTTCCCAACAGAGGAGCAGGACTGCGGCCCGCACCTTTGCAGCAGTCCAGTCTTCGCGGAGGTACGGGCAGCAGCACCAGCCTGAGCCGCACATTCAGCCTAGCCTCCGCAGACCTCCTCCGCTCCAACGGACCGGACAGCTACCGCACCGAAGCAGGTTCTCCCAGCCAAAACGATGTGGTGGTTAGGAGGTCCGGAGTAGTTGCCAGAGAACGACCGATGTCGGCTAGGCTGGCTGCTTCTTCGCCACTGCCTGGAGACCCGGGGCACGTGTCCGTGGACCCCCGCCGCCTATCTCTCGCTCCACCGAGAGACGAGTTGCCCCTGGGTAGTCCGCCTGTGTCACGGCAGGCCGAACGGGACTACGTTGGGAGCGGTAGCAGCCGGGCAGGAGCGGCCCGTTCTGGACCTGCTCAAACCCGAGCAGCCCCCCATCGTGGCGAGGTGGCCATGGTGACTCCGGTGCGAGCCGTATCAGCATTGAGGCTGAAGGATTTGGAGGAGGAACCTCGGGAGCAAATGCAAGCAGAGTCGCCTCTGTTGAAGAAAGCAGACAATGCGAACTTGAGCTGCGCCACCAAGGAACAGTCCACCAGCAAGCCTGCTTCTCCCGATCCCAACAATGACCCTCAGACTGTTTGGTATGAGTATGGCTGTGTGTAAAATCTCAGACACTGCATTGTAAACAAATAAAAGCCCCAGGCAGCTCTGGGAGACTGGTCATGTCCTTTCTCTCTAAGTTTCATCAGGTGCACCAGTTACGTTTAACGGTCTTGCACATGTTCACACTGACCTGAAAACGATTATATGGGGCACTTGAATGTATTCTTCCCCTTCGTATCCAATCGAATGCCATTGATTTCAGCTTTCCGCAGCTCCATGGCAGGCCAGTTCACGTTCTATTCTGAAAGTGGAAAACAAACGTTGGGCTGTGTGCTAGGAGCCACTCCCAGCGTAATTACTGAGTAGCGACTGCATCCATCTTTAGGAGGCGAAGGACAGTCGCAGGTCCATCACCGAGACAGCCTCACAGGGACCCATTACGGGAAGCGGCCTCTCTCTCATTTGCTCCCTGCTGACATACCAAACAATCTGCTCTTTTCTGCTTCTTGTGGGTGACCATGTATTTGCTGCAGGACCTGGGTTTGGCTCAGACTTTGTTCAGAGGCACACAACGCTGAACCAGAAAGAGAGACTGACGGAAGAACGTTGGACGTGAGAATAAGACGGCACCAATCTTGTGATATAAGCTGGAAGAATGTATCAGGAATGGGTTTTGAGGGGGTATCTGGAGTACTGGACATATTGCCCAGTTTCACACAAGCATTTAGAATAGTACTAAAAAGAAATTGAAGCTCAGTTTGGTGTTTAGTTTTGTTTTTTCAGCACACTTATTTTATAACACTGCACAGCTGTTCTAATGACCAGACGTTTATTTATTAATGTCCTTGAGACAATTAATGACACTTGTTTGTGTGGTTGTTTTAATGTGTGTGTCAGCCTCATTTTTCCTAAATTGCTATTTTTTTTTTTTTTTTTTTTTTGGTTTTGTTTTGTGTGGTTGATGGTTAAGTGTAATGATGTTGAACACTGGAAGATTGGAGTAGTCTGATTATACATATATTTTTTCCTACATGTAACATTTAGGTAAAAAAAAAAAAAAAAAAAAAAAACCCATGGGATCCCTTACTTTCGTCACCAACCTAGCACCCCTTGTTCCCTTTCAGTGGTGCTTTTCTGCCATCTCGTGTCACCATCTCCAACTTCTGATTGTCTGAAGTCAAAAGCAAGAGCTGACCACCAAAGGCAATGGTGTATCTTCACAAAAATATATTTGGATCAAGCATTCACACTGGGTGTGTGAATATAAGGAGAATCTCCTGTTTGAATGTGCACAACTACTGGTTAAACAATTTTAGATATACAGCTGTTTTTATACACTACCGCACATGAACATAGATCAGTACCTGTAAGATATTGTGTGTTTGTTTGATGTAAGGAGTAGATATCCTAACAACTTTTACACAACGTTTTTTGTGAATGATAGAGGCCTGTTTAAAGAAAGCTGTTTTCCAAAACCTGAACTCTTTGTAATAAAGCTTTTTTTTAATAATCTCTGGAGTTGAATATGAAATGAGTAAATTATTATTTTTATTTTTTTCTGGTATGCATAAATAGCTCTCAGAATAAATTACCATTAAAAAAAAAAACTTTAGCATAACTTATTTCACTTGATCTGTGCAGCTAATTTGGCACCAAATGTTACTGATCAACTCATATTTCCTATAGATTTCTAGATGGTCTTCTTTCAGTAACTTTGGTAACAAAAGCTTAGTCTGAACTTGAGAAATGAAGCTAAAAACTGAGAAAAGAGATGAGATTTTAGATGTTAAGTTTTCTTGGTTGTCAAAATTTTAACTAATGTTACATTTGTAACTGGAAATCATGCAGTAACGGGGTTGAACAAAATGCGTAACGCAGGAAAATATTTACATATTTTTCATGCAGTTTAATAACGGTTTATCAAACACATCTAATATATTTCAAAAATGCGTTAAAAACGTTATTGGACACCAAAGTGTGAGTATTCGAGGAATGTAACAGTTTGACTTCCTTTCACTTGCGCTCGTTCCTGGCACTGTGAACAATTTCACTGAGGAAACCTTTTAAATGTTTACTTATTCATACATCTCTATATAATCACCCTTATTCCCAACAGGTAGATAAACGTGAGGCTATTATGCGAAGGAGCTGCCTACCTAGACAGCACTTCGGACAGTATCGCTGTGGTCAGTTTCATGGCGTTTGAGCCGACTCGGAGCGCAGGGGCAATGGCCAAGCATGCTGTCTGTGCAGGCAAGTCACAATAGAATATGAGACACATCCTGTTGTCTGGGGAAGACACATGAGCAACGTGTTTCGCTTTGAGTAATTGCGTAAAAATTACTCGGTTGACGCAATTTAGATATTTTTTTCCCACTTTTCCGACGCGATAACCCCGGAACCCGAGTGCGATAAAAAAAGAAAATTCACCCCCGCATGTTAACGACTAGAAATAGGCTAATCTCTATGACAGAGTCGGTGGAGCTGTTGAGCTTGAGGATATTTGATGTTTATCGCACTTCAGAAATGCCTCGAATGAGTCGCGTGGGATTACAGCCAGCAATCGTAAGGTAATGTACTTTCATTAAATCTCATATATTTTAATCGTAACTGTTGCTACAGTAAACTGAGCACTTATTATTGTCGTACAGTCAATAAAAAATAAAATGAAATAAAAAAGCAGGACAAGGAAATGCAATATGAACATTTCTTAAATGTCTAATGAGTTCCCATATTAATTTATAAAAGCTTGTAATAAACGAAAGGATATTATAATCACTGTTATAGCCCATTTTGCCCAAAAGTATGGTTACTATGCTATTCGTTTAGCGAACTAGGCAAATAAATATAAAATACATTTTATAGCTTTCCAACAGGTACTTGTAACGCACTTTTACAATAATTATAGCTTATCATTATTATAGCCAGATCATTTCACAAACACGGACTACAAGTCAGAATCTATAGCACTTCTGACCAACATAGACTACTCTGTGAAATTATTCAGACACATTTATGAAGCTGTTCTACCAATGACGGTTACAAATGAACGTGGTTTAACACATGTAAAGGTTCAAATTAGAGAAACGTTTAATTAACAAATGCCGAACTGACGTTACATTATCAGGCAATTGTGAGGAAATGCATATATATATATATATATAGCCTATGTAATGTTGAAGTACTTTAATTTTATAATGTGATAGTCGCGCACAACAGAGCAATACTGCATTAGAAATAAACCCGAAGATTACATGCACCAAATACTGTGTATGTATGTGTGTGTGTGTGTGTAAATATATATATATATATATATAGAGAGAGAGAGAGAGAGAGAGAGAGAGAGTTCAAATGCAAAACCAGCTAAATCCATCTGACGTCTTTCTTCAAAAAAAACATTTTTTTTTTAATCAGGCTCAGATGTATAGGTTTCTATGTAAGTACCGGTATTTCTCATTAGGCCGAGGCTGGTATTTTAGCGAGTCTGAGGAAAAAGTATTTGATGGACATATAATATGTGACGAGAGCATTCACTCAGTATCATCATCGCATTTTTGACCGAGATGGCTTTTAGCTGGTTTGGTATCTGAACTCTTCATTTATATACACACAGTACTATGCAAAAGTCTTAGGCCACTAGTATTTTCATCAACAAAAAATGGTTTTAAGTCAATTATTTCTATCTTTTGCTGTAGTGTGTCAGTAGGAAATATCAGTTTACATTTCTAAACATTCATTTTGCCATTAATTTTGCCAATAATCCAGTGAGATTTTTGTTTGCACAAGGAGTCTGACAACAGCCAGTGCTCCACACTGAGATCTGATCACACCATCATCCAGTCTCTCTGGAATGACATGAAGAAACAGAACAAACTGAGACAGACTAAATCCAGAAGAACTGTGGCAACATCTCCAAGTTGCTTTAAGAAACCTACCTGCAAAGCTACCTGAAAAACTATGCACATAGGGCAAAAGCTACTTTAAACGCAAAGGATGGTCACATCAAATGCTTATTTATTTTAGTTAATAGAAGTTCATTGATAAAGAAAATCTGTTTATGACATTGTTTTTGACAGCATCCTCATTTTATGTGCCTAAATGCCTAAAGATTTTAACAGTACTGTAGCTTTGTAGGTATAGGACTCTTAAAGCATCTTGGAGATGTTGCCACAGTTCTTCTGGATTTAGTCTGTCTCCGTTTTTTTCTGTTTCTTAAGACAGACTGGATTGAATGGAGAGATCAGATCTCTGTTTGCACAAGGAGTCTGACAGCAGCCTGTGCTCCATACAAAAATCTCACTGGATTATTATAATTAATGGCAAAATGAATGTTTAGAAATGTAAACTGATATTTCCTACTGACACGCTACAGCAAAACACCAACTTTAAGTGACTTTAAACCATTTTTTAGCTGATGAAAATACTAGTGGCCTAAGACTTTTGCCCTGTACTGTATATATATATATATATATATATATATATATGAATTACAACATGTTTTATAACGTTTTACATGTCAAACTCTGGTCACAAATGCTACCGGTGGGTTACAGTAAATAGGTTACATAGGTTAAACATTTCATGCCAAATTAAGCGTGTCAGCATATATAGAGAGACACGTTCAAGCACACGTTCTCCTACATTTGCTGAGTAGGGCTACTGGGTTAACCTTACTTTGGCTAAACATGCTCAGCTGTGTTTTGTGTTTCATAATTTCATTTATGCAAGAATTGGAAGTATGGGAGACTGGGGCTAATGTGAGGTGAATATTTCTAATGGTTTATAATATATGTGACCCTGGACCACAAAACCAGTCATAAGGGTCATGTGAGATTTATACATCAATGGAAAGCTTATTTATTCAGATTTCAGATGATGTTAGGATAGGACAATATTTGGCTGAGATACAACTATTTGAAAATCTGGAATCTGAGGGTGCAAAAAAAAAAAAAAAGTAAATATTGAGAAAATCACCTTTAAAGTTGTCCAAATGAAGGTCAATGCATATTACAATCAAAAATTAAGTTTTGATATACTGATGGTAAGAAATTACAAACCATCTTAATGGAACATGATTTTATAAGTTGCGCATTATAAAACAGATTTGACTTTCTGATTGGATGAAATGCGTTTGTACATAGCTGTTGTACATAGATGGACACATATGACCATACTTCAACTGAATTCTACATTTCTACGTTGCTCAACAACCACAGTCTTTACAGTTTGGCTGAAAAAAAAATCAGTTCTATAATTAATAATGATTAATATATTTGACTATTGATGTGAAATGTTGTGCGTACGAACAGCCTTTACCCACAGTAAAAACCATTGTGACACACTGCCTCTCTAGCACATCTACATTACTCTGACCAAACAATTTCTTGTTCTGAACAGGAAGTGAACTGCTCATATTACCAAATACAGTATAAGCCTTCATCAAAGTTTCATAGAGGAAAACAGCTCCATAGTTTGCTTGGGAATGTCAAATCTCTATAGGTAAGTCACTCTATAAGTCTGATGTTGAAAATGGTTTCGTATAGTCTATAAAAGACAAAATCCAAAGTAACTTCAGAGAACAGAAAAGCAATTCTAGTGTCTTAATACAGGTTTGCTATATTAAGACACTGTTCTGGTAATTTTGTTGTACTTGCACGGATGATGTTCATAATGTCTGAGCAGACATGAACATGTCAGCGTATGACTCAGATGCAGGGACACATTTTTAAGCATATAATGGATTGGTGATGAAACATGGTGTTCGCGCTGCTTTATTGGTCTGTTATATGCTGTGTTCCACGGTAGTCACTACAGCCAAGGTCTCAATCCCACTATATCAACATCCTTTCACTAGCCACACAATCTGCGAAACAGGTCACGGTCAGATTGAAAAGGGCAACGCATGTTACTCAAATCCATGAGATGAATTAGAATTTATATATAAGATGTTCAAGATGGTTTGCCCGATAAAGAAAATACCTACGCAGACATCAAAGCCGAGTGCAAAAGATGTACTGTCTAGTTGTATTCGTCATATGGCATATTGTGCAATCAGTAGATGAGTTTAAAGAGCGCATTTTACACTTCCTTCAATTTTAGTTCAGAGTTTGAAGGACACAGCCCACACGCAAAACTTTTGTTGGTCAGCATGCCATCATGATAACATCCCCACAAAGCTATTTTCAGGCATGCAGAAGTACAACTTCTGTCTGCTTGAACTGAAAATCAGTTTGACAAATCAAGTGTATACTATAAGCCATCAAAATTTTATGATTTTTTAAGATAACCTTCACAGATGAACTCAACTTTCCCATGACATCCAATACGTACATCAGAATCTCAGTCAAAGTTGTAATTTATCAGGGTTTTTTCTGGGTTGTAGGAATACTGTGGTGTAGGGGTGTGCGATAATTGCAAAAAATGTCATCTCGATATTTCATGGAATTTTGTCGATAACGGTAACTTAGTTTGCTAAGCTTGTTATTGCGCTGGTATTTTGACGTTTAGGACTGCCGTGGACAGCTGACTCACAAAGCTTTATTCTGTGAGGTGGTTAGCTTGAAGGAGTAACAGAAAAAAAAAAAACTTTTCAATAAGTTTAAATTGATTTTTACCTTTTATGGCATTTTTAACCTTCATAAGTCCAGTTTTTTTCTAATCTAATTGAATGTATGCATCATCTTTTGTATCAAATTATTCAATTTAATCAATAAATTTAAATAGCAATACTATAGGGCTGTTACCAATCAAATGAAATTGGTCTCAACAAATGTGTTTCCAATGCAGAGGCTGACCAGAATCTGCATCTGAAGTGACATTTAGGGTGCTTTCACACCTGTAGATCGATTGCTTCATTCTGAAACAAAACACCGGATTAAAATTATTAGTGTTGCTTTTTATTCTTGTAATTATTCTTGTATTCTTTTGTAGCTGTCCTTATATTAACCCTCTAACTGTCACTCCCATTTTTGAACACAGACATAAAAATGACATATTAATATATTACTTTTCCTACATAATTTGTAACACAAAAATATGGTCAAATATCTATTTAGGAGTCTTAGACGTTTCCAACGATGTATAGTTTGTCATGATTAGATTAGGATTTATTTGTAATATGGTGAAGTAAACTTACGTGTCCCACTGGGTGGATGGTGACAGTTAAAGGGTTAATTTATTATTTTGAGCAGGGGTCCAGGATTCGTCGGGAAAACATTTTTAAAATGGACCTGCTACGAAGAAGAGCAATAAAACGGCATTATAAAATGAAAAGGCGCGCCTTTATTTTGAGTGTCGAAGATGTGCTCACCCATTCACAGTTTCATTTTAAGAGGTATTAGCAAAACAACAAAGCTACTGATTTTCACGGAACTTATGTAATTACCCATCATACATTGTGATATAGCCCGGTTCGTTGGTCCATTGGATCGGTTTGCTTTCTCACTACAACCGAACTGCTCCAGAGTTTGTTTTCAGTCAAGCCAAGACCATCTTGTTCAAGCGATCTTGGACTGATTGTTTTGGCGTGGATCCGACCGTGATTGCCGTGTTCACATATGCCCAAATGAACCGAGCTAAAGGGGGAAAAACGCCAGGTTCCAAAACAACGGGCTAGATGTGAAAGAACCCTTATACTCATTTACACAGGCTGTTTAATGCAGAAAAAAAAGAAAGAAAAAAAAAATGTAATACTGGTAAATGATTTTGGGGGAAAAAAAGAAAGAAAATATAATTTAAATTTAAACCTAAAATCCCCAATAAATTGCGGCAAATCACTGCATGACTGAATCATTGAGTCATTCACTCAACCGATTTGTTCAAACGGCTGATTGATTCAGTAACGAAACACCATGTTGCTCAGAGACCATTACTGTATGATTTTGAGATCCATCTTTTCACACTGAGGGTAACTGAGGGACTCATATGCAACTATTACAGAAGGTTCAAATGGTCACTGATGCTCCAGAAGGAAACAATGCATGATGCATTAAGGGGGGTGAAAACTTTTTGAATTTGAAGATCAGGGTAAATTTAACTTATTTTGTATCTTCTGTAGCTTCTGAAGGGTGGTACTAAACGGAAATAAAAATTATATTTAGGCAAAATAAGAAAAATGTACACATCTTCATTCTGTTCAAAAGTTTACACCCGCAACTCTTAATGCATTGTGTTTCCCTCTGGAGCATCAGTGAGCATCTGAACCTTCTGTAATAGTTGCATATGAGTCCCTCAGTTGTCCTCAGTGTGAAAATACGTTAAAACACTTCTGCTGTGGCTTTAAAACTATTGGTGAGAAAAAGCTAAAACAGGAACTGTTGTTTCTAAAAATGTGAGTCAATAAATCTTTATTGTTTTTTTTTTTTTTTTTTTAATAAAATCAGTATGACATGTGCAATCAAGCTCATATTTGTAAAAACAAAAACAAACAAACTACTCTTCGTGTGATATTAACTATATCAGATGACATAAATTTAATATTTGCCCCCTTATCTTGAATTTTGGGGGAATTCTAAACGTATTTTAATAGACTAAATCACACAGTGAAAACATGAACTCTGTATATGCTTGAGCAGTAGCCATGTGGTGGAGGCATGCACTCTTCTGGGTGTGTTTTTGTTTGTTTTTTGTGATATACTTAATGTCAAATAACATTGTTTAAACAACAATAACAATGTTACCATAGACGATATACAATTGAGGCCAAAAGTTTACACACACCTTGCAGAATCTGCAAAATATTATTTCAACAAAATAAGAGGGATCATACAAATTGCATGTTATTTTTTATTTAGTACTGACCTTATAAGATATTTCACATAAAAGACTACGTATAGCCCACAAGAGAAAATAATAGTTGAATTTATAAAAATAACCCTGTTCAAAAGTTTACATACGCTTGATTCTTAATACTGTGTTGCTACTTGAATGATCCACAGCTGTTTTTTGTTTGCTTGTTTGTTTGTTTAGTGATAGTTTTTCATGAATCCCTTGTTTGTCCTAAATAGTTAATCTGCATGCTGTTCTTCTGAAAAATCCTTTAGGTCACAGTTTGTTTGGTTTTTCAGCATTTTTGTGTATTTGAAACCTTTCCAACAATGACTGTATGATTTTGATCCATCTTTTCACACTGAGGACAACTGAAGGACTCATTTGCAACTATTACAGAAGGTTCTTCACAATGCATTATCAGCATATGTAAACTTTTGAAAATGGTAATTTTTATAAATTCAACTATTATTTTCTCTTGTGGACTATATGTAAATGTCTTTTCATATCTTTTTGGGCCAGTACTAAATAAAAAATAACATGCATTTTGTTTGATCCCTCTTATTTTGGTAAAATAATTAACATTTTGCAGATTCTGCAAGGTATATGTAAACTTTCGCCTCTACTGTATATCGCACACCCCTACTGTGGTAGTATTTGGGTACGCTAATTATTTGACATACCTTGTTTGCTTCCCACAGAATCCATGGAATGTAATTTGGAGGCGTCTGTTGATAATGAACCCACCTACACTTGTTGAATAAGATTCTGCGAACATGCGGTTAGAAAGATGAACATGTCTGAGGACCAAATAAACTGCACCATAAGCCACGAGATTCACCAGTACCTGTTTTCGGTTGCGTACATCTTTGTCCTGCTTGTGGGTCTTCCCGCCAATGCTTACTCGCTCTACCATGCCTGGCTGCAGCTGAAAGCCCGCAATGAGCTGGGAGTCTATTTGTTAAACCTGACTATATCTGATCTGCTGTACCTAGCCTCCCTGCCACTCTGGCTCCAGTATATCTTCCAAGGGGACGACTGGAGCGGCTCGGAGTTGCTCTGTCAACTGTGTGGTTTCCTACTCTATGAGAACATCTACGTCAGCATTGGTTTTCTGTGCTGTATCTCCATTGACCGTTACCTGGCGGTGGTCTACCCTTTTCGCTTCAAGGCTTTCCGAACGGTGCGAGCAGCAGCGCTGGTCAGTACGGTGGTCTGGCTGAAAGAGCTTGCAGTAGGAGTGGTGTTCTTCCGGCACAAGGAGCTCAGCAGGGATAAGCACAACCAATCTGTGTGCTTTGAGCACTATCCCATGAAGACATGGGAGTACCCAATAAACTACTACAGGTTTTACATAGGTTTCCTGTTCCCTTTAGGAATCCTCTCTGTGTCGTACTTTCGAGTCCTCAGAGCGGTGGGCAAGAGTACAGGCACGCAGACTTCACAGAAAACTCGCATAAAGTACCTGGTGACCAGCACCATCATCATCTTCCTGGTTTGCTTCTCACCATACCACGTCTTCCTGCTGGTACGCACCATTTTTGAGCGGGACTGCGAGTTCATAGAGAAAATTTTCAACTACTACCATTTCTCTCTGTTGCTTACTAGTTTTAACTGTGTGGCTGATCCAGTGCTCTATTGTTTTATCAGTGAGAGTGCCCAGAAGGGCCTCCAGAAGGCTCAGGATGCTTGCGCTCGGGTCTTATGCTGTTGCTCAAAAAGTCATGGAAGGTTCAACGCACACTCCACCGTGCTTGCAGTCAACAATGATAATGTTACTGGTACCACAGTAGTTACACTCTTGCAGCAGAACAAAACTGACGTTTGAACATTTTTGTGGTGTTAAAGGCATAGTTCACACAAAAACGAAAAATCTGTCATTAATTACTCACCCTCATGTCGTTCCAAACCCGTAAGACCTTCGTTTATCTTCAGGACACAAATTAAGATATTTTTGATTAAATCTGAGGGCTTTCTGGCCCTGCATAGACAGCAACACAACTGACATGTTTAAGACCCAGAAAGGTAGTAAAAACATTGTTAAAATAGTCCATGTGACATCAGTGGTTTAACTGCTACGAGAATACTTTTTGTGTGCAAAGAAAACAAAAATAATGGAATTATTCAACAATTTCTTCTCTTCCGTGTCAGTCTCTGCTGCGTGTTCAGGAGAGTACCCTACTACTAGTGATATCCACTTTAGAAACACTGCTTAATGAAACTTCGAAATCTTTGCAAATCTTTTGTTTCAAAACAGTGGTTCGGAGCGAGAATCAAACTGCCAAAGTCATGAGATTTCAGTAAATATGGCTTCATTACGTCATAACTGTTTCGAAATGTTTTAAAATTTCAACTCTGTGAGTTCATTGAGATCGCCACCAAGCGGCAAATCAGCGTCAAAGGAGAAGTCCACTTCCAAAAAAAAAGATTCACAGATAATGGTACTCACCCCCTTGTCATCCAAGATGTTCATGTCTTTCTTTTTTCAGTCGTAAAGAAATTATGTTTTTTGAGGAAAACATTTTAGCATTTTTCTCCATATAATAAACTGATAATGGCACCCCGATTTTGTACTTCCAAAATGCAGTTTAAATGTGGCTTCAAACGATCCCAGGGTTTTTGTTCCGGTTCATGACAGTTAGGGTATGTCGAAAAACTCCCATCTCATGTTCTCCCTCAAATTCGAAATCATCTTATATCGCTGTTTTACCTTTTTTGTTGAGGAGGTTTGATCTCCTTTGCATGTTCACTTTGCAAAGACTGGGTCGGAACTACTGCAGCGATGTAGGATGATTCTGAAATCGATTGGAGTTTTTCGACATACCCTAAAAGTCTTGAGTCAGAATACACAGAGTTCAGGGAGAGAAAGGCAAGATGAGCATTTGAGATTAAAAAGTATTTACATTTTTTTTAAATGAAAATAACCAATCGTTTCGCCTTCTTCCTTGGCTGGGATCATATACAACCGCATTTGGGATCGTTTGAAGCCACATTTAAACTGCCTTTTGGAAGTTCAAAATCGGGGCACAATAGCAGTCCATTATATGGAGAAAAACGCAGAAATGTTTTCCTCAAAATACATAATTTCTTTACGACTGAAGAAAGAAAGACATGAACATCTTGGATGACAAGGGGGTGAGTGCATTATATGTGAATCTTTGTTTTGGAAGTGGACTTCTCCTTTAAGATTTGAGTTTTATCAATCTGTAGACATTTTTAAAGAGACATTTGTGTATTTAAAATGATGAGTAGTATTTAGTAGACCTGTTTAGACAAACTCTCCATAAAACAAAACAATCCCTGCAAATTAATAATAATAATTTGTTCTTTGAGATCGATTAATCACGATTAATCACATCCAAAATAAAAGTTTTTGTTTACATAATGTGTGTGCACTGTGTATATTTATTAGGTATATATAAATGCACACATATGCATGTATATATTCAAGGAAAAATGTTGTTTATATATTAAATATATTTATATATATATCAATTATATGAATATAAATATATGCATGTAAATACATGTAAATATTTTCAAAATATAACGTGTACTGTATGTATATGTATTTATATATACATAATAAATCAACACAGTATACACACACATATTATGTAAACAAAACTTCTTAAACTTATTTTGGATGCAGTTAATCACGATTAATCATTTGACAGCTCTAATAATAATTATCTAATAATAAAAAAAAATCATATTTTACAGACACTTCTTATTTCATTTATTTCAAGAGAGTATTTGCATTGAGTTTGTAAAATCTGTTTATTTCCATGAGTTTTTGGTTGCATATTACACATTCTTGATGAAACAATTCAAAAAGTTTAGTTTCTCCCACCACTACTTACTATCTTGCTGGGCCTTAAATGTGTCAGTTGCGTTGCAATTGAGAGTAATTAATGACAGAATTTACATTTTTGGATGAACTACCCCTAATTATCTATACAATGGACATCATACAGTTTAGCTACAGGCGCTTCTGTGGACAGAAGGAAGCATCGTAGATGCACAGCTGCATATTATTTTTCATTTTGCATTGGTTAGAACATTAGCCTACTTTGTCAGTGTCAGTCCTGTGTTTTGTTCTAAAATTAAATTGCAATATTTCATGGTTTTGGTAAGCTAACATGCTACTGTTATGTGGTGTAATGCTCAGGGATTGCTACCTTGATAATCACCAGTGGCTGACATTTGAGGTTTTGGGAACCGGTGAGCTAAACATTTTCTGTACTGTTTTAAATCCCTTTAGCTACATGTGCATGTAGCCGTTAAAAACTGTGTCCAAAAACCTTTGACCAAAACCATTTCTGCGTTCAAGCGTCATAAGTTTCAATTCTTTTAATACTGTACTTCACCCAAAAATCGCAATTTTGTCATCATTTACTCACCCTAATGCCTATGGTCTGTTGTTATCACTGGAAATCTCTTTTTGCAGATTCAAACTTTGCATATCAGATTTAGTTGGGAAATATGACAACCAGTGGCGTTATCCACTGTATTATCATTAAATATTTAAATTGCGCAACGTGTTTTGTACTTTTATGGTGCTTTTATGTTCTTTTTGGTGTTTAACAGTTGTATGATTTTAAGCAGGAATTTTGCGTTCCACAATAGAAAGTAAGTCATTCAGGTTTGGAACATCATGAAGGTGAGTAAATGATAATAGAATTTTCATTTTGAGGTGAACCTTTCCTCCAAGAAAACAAAAGCAATGAAGCTGCTTTGTTGCCTACTCACCTTTTACATGGTTAGACATGGAGCACACAAACAACTGAAGATGCACGGAGTGGGTGGGAAGGGTCAGCCACCCCCATATAGACCATTTTAACCTGGACAGCTTCCCACTGTGACTTCATATCCTGGGAAAATAAATGAGGGAGAAGTAATTGATGGTTGCTTCCAGAAATCATGGATTTTCTGTTTGCACAAACCACTGAGGTAAATAAAGGTGATTAGTTTTTGGTGCAGTGTTTACATTTTTTAAGATGGAAGTGATCACAGCTAATACCAGGAATGACCAGAACTGAAAGAAAAGACGTGGAAGTGTTCTCTTATTCCTGCTCATTCAAACTATGTTTACAATGAATAATCAACGTGCATGCAGATTCTATGTATATGTAACCAAATCAAGACTGTATTCATCAGGTTATTTCATATATATTTTACATAGCGACTGCAGTTCAGGTTATGGGAATTTTTCATTATTGGTAGTTTACGTTGTTGTTTATTGTGTTTATTGCACAAATCACTGGCAATGATTGTATTGTTATAGAGTACATAGAGAGAAATCATGCTGTGGTGTATAGCAGGGGTGTAAAAAGCACAGAGAAATTATATTTAATTATGAATACTGCATAAATGTTAACTAGTCAGATTTTTGTAAATTAGGATGTTCTCTTTGAGTGTCTGAAAATTTAATTTTGGTTTAATTTTGGTGTTAGCCTCACTAAGATGTATGAAATACAGACATTTTACAAAAGATACATGACGGCAATATACGCAAAACAACTTAATCATAATTTAATCACAAATAGCTGCCTAGCTAAAGCTAAAACTACACATGACCAAAAAAAGGTGTCAAAACTGCTTGTAAAAATAGCATTATAACAGTAATAAAACGCTGATATAAGAGTAAATAGTATTAGTCATAAATGACACAAATTACTGAAAATAATAGGTTTAGCAGTAAATATATATGTGGTGGAAAAATATGATTAATTCTGTGTTGAATTTCCTGTCTCTACTCACCAGACCTCTGTCTTGTCTTGCCTGCATACTTTGTGCATTAAAGTATGTGTGTTATCTCATTTCTCCTATATTACTTCAATATTATTACAGAGGAAAACATGTCCCATATGAATAGTGAAAACAGGACTAAATTATTCATAAATTATGATATAACTACCTCTTTAATGCAAACTGGAGGCAGCAATCAATTCCCCATTAAAAAAAAAAAAAGATGGCTCAAAGAAACTCCATCATATACTAGTTCTCTTTGTTTAGTCATGCTCTTTTTTGGCTCTCTCTTTGCTTTTTGATTATTTAACTCTATTGGAAGTAAAACTGTGACATTAAACACAGGTGTATAAACAGAAGCCTAACTACACATGGGATTAATTAGTATAAAGTCATATTCCCAGTAAAAAAATAAAAATAAAAAAAAAACACACTGTATGCAGCACCATTTTTAAAGAAGTTGAGAGATTAGCCTATTTATTTTATTTTCATGCTTGTTAATCCAGTCCCAGAGAACTGTTTAATACTTTCAGGTGTAACCAGAGCCAGAATAATTAAATGTCTGCTGTTTATTTTACTTTATGATTAAGGGTTTTGAGATGGTCTTCTCCAATGTTGATTTTGGTTGAACCTTGTAAAAGGGAAAGACACTTAACTCTATAAAGGTCAGCGATAATACACACATTTCCAAATAACATGAATGTGTTATGTAACACGGATCTGCACTAAAACAGCTGCTTGTACTCTCCGACACACGAGGGAAGTTGTGTAATAGCATGGTATTTTATTTTATTTTATTAACCAAATAATGTAAATAATTACTGGTTAAGAATTTGGTTCACATGATTTGAGTATTGATATCCCATCATTTACATTACAAACCATACTGATAAGATTTATGTTCGACAAGTAACGTTATATCAGAGAAAATGTAATTTGAGCAATAATCATATTCGCTGTGAGTCCGTGTTTTGTTTTGATAGTGGTTTTGTCACTTTACCTTCTTATCTCAGCGGATCGAAGTTTCTTAGTTTTAACAATGGGTCATTCTCCACGAGTTTGCCGTTTAACTGTCCATATTAAATGACAGCTAGCTGACCAAATATAATCAAAACAACACTATTGTCGCAATGCGCCACGCAGGATACAGTTGCCGCCTAGCCGGATACTCACGGACATGACGTAACATGCTTCCCGCCAAATCTGACCCGACAGCGTGAAGTGTAATCTTTACTGTAAACTTACTGTAGTAAATCGGGATTCGGGACAGGGCAAGAAAATGAATTGTAAGATTATTTTTTGTTAATTTAACTATCTTAATTTTTTTTATTTTATTATTTTTAAACACCAAATTTTCCATAGTGTAGTTCATACTGTAAGCTTGAAAGGTTTTCAGCTTTTAGTATGAATATGTTAGCTTTAAAGGAACACTCCACTTTTTTTGCTAATAGCTTGGCATAGATCATTGAATCAGATTAGACCCTTTGATCAAGCAAGATGCTAACGGTCTAATCTGATTCAATGATCTACGCTAAGCTATTAGCAAAAAAAAAAGTGGAGTGTTCCTTTAAGGTCATTGCACACCGAGTCCGAAATTTCTGTCCTAAATGTTTGCATGTAAAAAATAAATACTACCTCACGTTATGTCAGTCACGTTTACACACTGCCTCCGAAACTTTCGTCTTAAAGTTCGGATCAGGTTCGATTTTCATTTTCGCATCCGTTTTAAGCACTTTTAAAGGAAAACGAAATAAAAAAATGCATACGAAAATTTCAGACTCAGTGCGCAATGACCTTTAAGGTTATCTATAAACTAGTGTGCTCCAAAACAATGACAAAATCCACGTTTAAAGGCACAATAAATTCGTATTCAAAACGTAGAGTCTCTTCCACCAGTATGGATCAACGATTTTGATGACATCACTTTGCACTTTTGCAGAATTATTATTTTCTGCACAGTGAATGGCACGTAGTGCACTTTATAGGGGATAGTGAACGAATCACTCCGTATAAATATGCTTTCGATAGGGCCGAACGAAGTCTGGTTTTGCACTGTCATGTGAACCTGAATTTTACACAGAATGCTGTATTTTATTGCGATATGGATGAGATTGTGGCTGTAATACGCTATGCGGCTTTCCCAAGCTCAGTGGCACTGGCCCAAGCTAATATAAACAAAACGTAACCGGCTAATTTAAAAAGGAGATGGGACTGCTTGATATGTCCCGTCCTGTTTTCTTGTTTCAGTTGAAATTATGTCAACAAATACAATAACGCAAAGTGTTTCAAAGCACTTCAGTGGGGTTTAAAAACCCATGTTGTTGACGGAATAATTAGTAGGATGTGTTCCTCAGTAGGATGTTTTATAATAACTATAAATCAATCATTTATTATTATTTTTTTAAGGCAAGAAGCAACATTGCTTTATAAAGTGAAAGCAAAAAAAATGAAACACTACTTTGTAGATTGTCTTTATAAAGAATCAACAAAATGTTACAATGGCAGCTCTTTCTATTACATTCCCATATTCATATTCATCAGTGAGAATATGCAAATAAGCTTGAATCAGCGCTGACACTGGTCACAGATGTGTGTCTTTGTTCCCATGGCTATGTGATGTAGGCCACACTATGGCGTCAGGCAAGAGTGAGTTTTCTAAGCCGCTGTATGATGTCAGAATGGTAAGGGTGAAAGGTCAGTCCATCCACCTCCAGTCCAAGGTTTGCCGTTTTACCACTGCGGATGCCATATTTCACCAAAATGTGAAGCATCTCTTCCTCCTGTGTTTTAAACAAAAGCAGCACATCAAGTCAATTTCATCTTTCCAGCTAGACTGTTCTTTTTGTCCTCAGTCTTTGGTAATGCATTCAGTGGTAACGCTCTTTTATTTCAAGCCACATGTGGGAGTGGGAATTTTAAAAACAGGAAAAGTGTTATTAAAGCGTCAATCCATAGCGGCCACTGAGGAGAAACAACATGGTGGACACAGAAAATATTTCGGCTAACTGAAAGGAATGTGAATACAGGGTTAACGGGCTGGTTCCAGCCGTTGTGGCCGCGATAATTATAACGTGCACTGGCAGAAGGTTTGATGCGGTCTGCAGTTCACCGCAAATATAAAAATGGCCAGTGTTGACTGGAAGCAGCTCTGCGACGCTCTTGCACATTTTATACCAGTGGATTTCCACTGAAAATAAAATGGGACAGGAAGTTAACAGTTTGAGGTGATTTTATGAGGTGACATGCATAAACCCCTCCAGAAACACCCTTAAGCCACAAGGCAGTGCTTTTTTGAAAAAAACAGATGTTTTAACATAATGTAGGACTGAACTTAGCCATCATAATAATCAGTTATCATCAATTAATTATGATATTAATGTGTTACCTTGGCTACAGTGGGCAGGCAGGCTGTCCACAGGCTCTGTTGATCAGGTGTGGGTGACAGACCCAAACCCCTATGGAGGTACCGCCAGTGTATTGGACAGAGATTGAGAACATAAAGAGCACAGGCAACAGCATAGCCACCCCAGTTGGACACTCCTACACAGGAAGTGGACGTTAGGTACAGTATGCTAAAAACGATTGTTTATGGTACACTATCATTATAGTGCAAATACAAGCTTTTGTAGATACCTCAGTAATATACAAAATTGAACCGTTTGGAATAAGTACGATTTTTAAATGTTTTTAAAAGTCTTGTGTTCTCACCAAGGCTATACTTATAGTATTAGTTCACTTCCAGAATAAACATTTCCTGATAATGTACTCACCCCTATGTCATCTAAGATGTTCATGTCTTTCTTTCCTCAGTTGAAATGAAATTAAAGATTTTGAGGAAAACATTCCAGGATTTTTCTCATATAATGCACTTAAATGGGGATCAATGGGTTGAAGGTCCAAATTGCAGCTTCAAAGGGCTCTACAGATCCCAGCCGAAGGAATAAGGGTCTTATCTAGGAAAACGTTGTCATTTCTAAAAAAAAAAAAAAAAAAAATATCTTACACTAGCTTGACCTCATGCACTACATAATCATGTTGGAAAGGTCACTTGTGGTAAGTTCTTCATCTTTGTATTTTGGTTTCAAATACTAGGGTAGGGTGAAAAACATCAACTCATTTTCTTTTCCAACTTCAAAATCATCTGACATCGTTGTTTTACCTTTTTTTTGTAAAGAAAGTTTGACTTTCTTGTCATGTTCGCTTTGTAAACACTGGGTCGATACTTCCACCTACGTCAAGTGTGACCTTTCCAATGTGCCTACGCACAGTAACACATGAAGTCGAGCTAGTGTAAGATGAGTATTTGTGGTTAAAAAGTATATAAATGTTATTTTTTTGTTAGAAAATGACATGCAAAGAAAGTCAAACACCACTTAAAAAACAAACAAACAAAAAAAAAAGGTAAAACAACAATGCCGGATGATTTTGAAGGTGCAGAGCCCTTTGAAGCTGCATTGAAACTGCAGTTTGGACCTTCAACCCATTGATCCCCATTGAAGTCCACTATATGGAGGAAAATCCTGGAATGTTTTCCTCAAAAACCTTAATTTCTTTTTGACTGAAGGAAAGACATGAACATCTTGGATGACAGGGGAGTGAGTAAACTATCAGGAAATTTTTATTCTGCAAGTGAACTAATCCTTTTATTTATGTGACTGCAAAGCTAAATTTTCAGCAGCCATTAATCCAGCATTTTTCATGATAAACTGAAGAAAAGAAAACAAAAAAAGAAGAAAAAAAGAAAAAGAAATTAATACTTTTATTCAGGAAGAATGCATTAAATTGGTCAAAGGTGATAGTAAATAATAGAGTAAAACAAAATTCAATCAAACGCATTAAAAAAATATCTTAATTATTTCAAACTTTTGACCAATAGTGTATTCCAATGATACAATCCTAAAATATACAGCACACATACATGATTAAATAAATATATATATTTTTTCATTGTTCTATAGTATTAGTTTTGGGTAAAACATTCTGAGTCACACACAGTACAAGACCTGTTGACTGTATACGTGGCATTGTGTTGTGTACCATCCTAACCTCAACTTCTCTTTTTTAAGATGTCAGTACAGCTTTGTATTTAATGTGAAATATTTAAAATACATACTACCAGTCAAAAGTTTGACCCAAAGTACAACAAAAACAGCACAATACTGAAGTATTTGTACTATTTAAAGTAACTGTTTTCTATTTTAATATATTTTAAAATGAAATTTATTCCTGTGAAATTTATTCTATTTCAAAGCTGAATTTTTGAATCATTACTCCAGTTTTCAGTGTCACATGATCCTTCAGAATATCATTCTAATATTTTGATTTGGTGCTCAAAAAATGTATTATTATTATTATTATTATTATTATTATTATTGTTGTTGTAGATTTTTTAGAAATAGAATAGAAATAGAAAGTTCAGAAGAACAGCATTTACCTGAAATAGAAATCTTTTATCATCACTTTTGATCAATTTAAAGCATTCTTGGTGAATAATAGTATTCATTTTTATAAACCCCCCTTAAAAAAATAAATAAATAAATTATATATATATACACACATACACTGACTCCAGGCTTTTGAATGGTATAGAGTATAATGTTACAAAAGCTTTTTATTTCATATAAATGCTGTTCTTTGGATCTTTCTATTCACAAAAAAAATCCTGAAAAAAAAATACTGTTTTAAATATTGTCAATAATAAAACATGTTTCTTGAACAGCAAATCGACATATTAGAATGATTTCTGAATGATAATGTGACACTGAAGACTGGAGTAATGATGCTGAAAATTAAGCTTTGATCACAGGAATAAATTACATTTTAAAATATATTCAAATAGGAAGCAGTTATTTCAAATAGTAAAAATATTTCACAATATTACTGCTTTTGCTGTATATTGGATCAAATAAATGCAGGCTTGGTGAGCAGAAGAGACTTCTTTAAAAAAAAAAAAAAAAATCTTACCGTCCAAAAACATCTGACTGGTTGTGAACTACTATCTTAATAAACTACTATTCAAGAAGTGCACTTAAAATCTTGCTTAGGCAAGAAATTAGAATTCATTCATTCCTTTCCATACATAAACATGCCTAAATGTCAAGGGAATGTTGGAAACCTTTTTTTTTTTTTTTTTTCTACGCAACGCTGCAAATGACACATAGCATCTCTGATGCAATACCTATGATATTGGAAACTAACATTCTTCTTTCAGCCCCCATGACAAGGAACATGTAGGTGTAATGTGAAATTTAAAACTGTTGCAAGTTGTGTGTTAAGGTGCAGCATTCTCTCTTTCTAGCTAGCAGGAAGCACATACGCACATTATGTGGTCTCTGTGTGACGTGCGCTTACCTGCTGTGATGGCAAAATCAGCAGCCACGTCACACGCAATTAGATTTCCATTAGGCATGTATGCTTTAACTGCTGCTTTGACTTTGCCCATACCAAGCTCATTACCTCCATCTCCGATCCCTGTACACACACATACACAATTAATCCTGTTCCAAAGAGGTGACAGATCTCATTAAACCGCTCCCTGGTGCCAACCGAACTTATCATTAATTGGGAACTAAGTTGGTGATTCAAGCATTGTGATCGTTAAAAGAGATTAGGACATTCAGTACACCAGAGAGGGTTCGGATAAAACCGTAATCAAATCAAAAATACTTCCATTTTATTACACAGTAATATCTGATATTGCAAGTTAATCAAAGTGGTTTGGATCTTCTTTACCTGTAGTAGTGATGCCCGCAATAGTGGTGGCAGCAGTGAAGAGGTCGTCTATTGGGTCAACTAAATGTTTGATGTTCACCCCTCTCATGTTGTAGTAGTTCCCGTCAGCAGCCCGGCCGCTGCGCTCTATTGCCACCAAGTGGTCGAACCTTTGCAGTATACATAAAAAAAATTTCAGTTTAACTATATGGTAAACATGAATACTAGTCTTCTTTCTGTTGTTCTCTATGTATACAGTATAATGTGTGAGATTACTTTTTGTGCGCACAGAAAACAAAATAATGACTTAATTCAGCAATGCATGCGTCATGGTACTCTCGTGAACATGTCTAAGACACATAATAGAAGAAATTGTTAAAGTCGTTATTTTTGTTTTCTTTGCACACAAAAAATATTCTCGTAGCTTCATAAAATTAAGATTGATGCACTGATGTCACATGGACTATTTTAATGATGTCCTTACTACCTTTCTGGGCCTTAAATGTGTCAGTTGTTTTGCTGTCTATGCAGGGTCAGAAAGCTCTCGGATTTCATTGAAAACATCTTAATTTGTGTTCTGAGGATAAACAAAGGTCTTGCGGGTTTGGAAGGACATGAGGGTGAGTAATTAACGACAGAATTTTCACTTTTGGGTGAACTATCCCTTTAAAAAAAAAAGCAAAAATCTGTTATAGTAAGGCACATACAATGGAAGTAAATGGAGCCAATTCAGGAACGTACTATTTCAATAGTTTAGCGAAAAGATGTAAGCAATATTTTTGTTTGAAAGATTTTAGTGTGACACAAACACTTAATCTTTTTTGTGTAAAGTAGTATCCGGTTTTACATTAAAGCCCTAAAATGACTATAAAAACTGACAAGAGATTAATTATTCACCTAAGTGATTTTATAAAACTATAAGCTAAACATTTCTGCCTTTCACTGCCTCTCTGTAACCTCAAATTTAGCTTTTTTATTATTAAAAAGGTGGGACAAGTCAATATGATTTTTTGTGGTAATCAATATTATGCCACAAATGCTGCTGATTGAGCTTAAGATGTATTTGATCTGGAATGTTCCTTTAATAATGCAGTAAGTGAGGGATAATGGACAGTCATTTTCACAAAATGAACCCCAACATCATAAAATAAATAATAAATTAATCACCACATAACTACGTAAGTTTCATAAAATATTGATTTGAGACGGAACAGACTATATAGTGATGGGAGACATGAAACTACTGTACCAATGATTAGTTATACAGTTTAGCAGCCATTACACAAAAAATATTTGTCTTTTCAGTATTCAGTTATCAAACATGAATTAAATGGATAGTTCACCCAAAAATGAAAATTCTGTCATTAATTACTCACCCTCATGTCGTTCCAAACCCATGAGACCTTCGTTTATCTTCGAAACACATTTTAAGATTTTTTTTTGATGAAATCTGAGAGCTTTCTGACCCTCAAAAGACAGAAACGCAACTGACACAGTCAAAACCCAGAAAGGTAGTAAGAACATCATTAAATTCGCATTTCAACTGTAATTTTATGAATCTATGAGAATACTTTTTGTGAGCAAAGAAAACAGAAACAATAACTTTATTCAACAATTTCTTTTTTGTTTGTTAGTCAATCTGCGTTCACAAAAGTACCACAACGTATGCGTGTGGTGGTGCTGATGCAGGAATCGGCGTTCTGACGTAGAACCCGGATGTGCTGCGCCTTGTTTACAAGTGGAGGAATTCACACTAGGGATGCTAATTTTAACCGGTTAACCGTTAACCGACAGAAAGAATCTAGACCGATTAATACAGTCAGTTAAACGGTTTAAGATTTTTGTTAAGATTTCGTACTACCTCACTCATACGATTTTGCACAATTTGTCTAGACCAGTGGTTCTCAAACTTTTTATACCAAGTATCACCTTAGAAAATATGTGGCTCTCCAAGCACCACCATAATGACCAGCATTAAAATACAGTAGCGTAGTAAGCCTAACTATTCAGCTACAGCTCTGCACACTTCAAAAATGAGGCTGTTTTATTCCTAATAAGAATATTTATTGTTGTCAGCCACTTTAACACTGTAAATACACAGTTTGAACATTAACATTAACACTGCATTGTGCTTACAAACAGGTAAATAAACTTAAATAATGATTAAATTAAAATATGTTGTACCTAAAAGTTAAATAAAAACTGTACTGTACTTAAATGTAAAACATAAAACAACTTTACTCAAATAAAGATCAAGGTAAAATGTATTGTGTTTTAACATTAATTTATATTTAATTTAGTTTTATATTTAATCTAGTGGTACCACTACTGGTCTTCGTAGGACACTTTGAGAACCACTGGTCTAGACCCCAGTGATCATTTGGTGGTCATTTGTATGAATTTATACAAATTGGGGAATTTGCAAAATATGTATGATTTAGCAAAAAACTAACAAACTCGTAAAATATGTATGAATTGCCATGGGATTGGGTTGGGATAGTTCACAGCATTAGAGACATGTGACAGGCAGGTCAATGTGTCTCTTCATTTCTCTCCAATACAGTAGGAAATAAAATGAAATTGTGAAGGATGTTAACTGTTACAAGATGATTGACAGGGCAGTTTAAACTGTGTAACAGAGCGGCCTGTGGATAAAGACGCAATTATGACAAAGTAGTTTGTCCCAAAACTTGCCTACTATTCTGCTACACACTCAAAATTATGTGCTTTTTCTTCACAAAAAGAGTCTATACTTTTAACGTATAATATAAATGGCCAAATCAGGATGCAAGCAGCACAAGAGAAAGCAGTGGATGGAAAATGAGATTGAACCACATTACACCTGGGCTTAGCGGGATCTCCATCACGGCACAGGAAGTGAAGTGCTGAGTCAGGGCCATTACTCTGGAAAGTTATTACTGGCACTGCGGTCTTTATCACACCTGTTAATGAACAAACAAACAAACACACACACACATTCAGAAATCATACTACAGTATGACCCTGTCCTAACCAGTTTCTAGCGTCATGTAATTAATCTGTCACAGCCAAACATATTTGATATATATAGTTCTAAATTCTAAATAAACACAATAAAAACAGTTATTTGTGAATGATTTTTTCTTTTTTTTTTCAATTTCTCCACCTCCGTGCTCCTAAAATGTTAATTAGGACCAAAATTTGCATGTCGCTTTATCACATCTGGTTAGCACAACCAAAGAATATCTCAAAAACAGTAACTCAGCAATGATGGAGGCACCTTTCTCCACAGCATCCCGCATGATGTGCTGATTCATCTCCAAAGCGTGCTCATCCGTCACGATGACCACCTCTTTGCCGAGCGCTTGAAGCATAGCTGCCATGGCAATGGCCCCGGGCGGGCCATCAGTCTCTTCAGGGGGGTTGTGCATGTAGTGTGTGGGGAAACCAGTGGTGATGAGAACAGAGGAGGAATGGGACAGCGAGAGACAGGCCTTTAGAAGCTCATCCTGCAAGAACAAGGCCCGGATACCCCTTGAACCTGCACACAAACCACACAGTTACTACTGAATGTGACTCTAAAGTCATGATGAAACAGATCTCGTCTTCCATATTGGGAATTGTGAGTGTAATGGATTATTGAAAAAGAAAAAAAAAAAAAAAAAAAAAATCAAAAGTGGAGTTGTCTAAAAATTACAGTAATAAACTGTTAAAAAAAAAAAAATCACAATGGCAGACAGTGATGCCAAAAAAGTATTTGTACACTTGGGGCACACTTAAAAATGTATAAATACTAACAATGGCGCATTCAGTAGCACAACTACTAAACCAAAATGACTACGTTGTCATTGACTTACACTGACGCCTAGTGGTGTGGATGTAGCATTACACATATTTTAAGTTTGTACAAATTCATGTTTCTCATTTGAGAGTATTTGATAGTAGCTTTTATGGGTTCTAGTAAACATTGTGTCACCAATAAGATTCATAATGGTTTCTTTTAAATTTTTCAGTAACACTTTACAATAAGGTGTCATTTGTTAACGTTAGTTAATGTATTAACTAACATGAATGAACAATGAACAATACATTTATTACTCTATTAATTAATCTTGTTAGTAATGTTAGATAATCAAAATACAGTCATTCATTGTTTATTCAAGTTAGTTCACAGTGCTTTAACTAATGTTAACAAACGCAACTTGTGATTTTAATAATGCATTCGTAAATGCTGAAATTAACATTAGCTGAGATTAGTAAATGCTGTAGTAGTATTGTTCATTCTTAGTTCATGCTAACTAATGTAGTTAACTAATGAACCTTATTGTAAAGTGGTACCAATTTTTCATTGTATTTAAACTGAAACCCAGGCCACATAGAGACTTAAGAAAGATATTAGATTATAAGAGTATATTATTAGAGAAGAATATTATTTTTTGTACTATAATTTTCTTGAGTGATATTAGGGTTTTCTTAAGGGAGATTTTAGGAGCTGACATTATTTTAGCAGATAAAAATATCTTATTTTTTATGACAAACCTTTAGAAAATAAAATTAGTTTCACTCTTAATTAACTCATTATTTTACGCAAATATCACATTCAGAAATACCAATAAAGGCACCAATTTTAATTTGAGATAATATAATTATCTTGACAACCACTGTAAAGTTTTTAACATTTATCCATTTAAGAGACTTCTGGAGTACAAAACCAGTCATAAGTAGCATGGGTATTATTTGTAGCAATAGCTAATAATACATTGTATGGGTCAAAATTAAAATCAAATTTTTGTATGCCAAAAATCATTAGGATATTAAGTAAATATCATGTTGCATGAAGATATTTTGTAAATTTTCTACCATAAATATATCAAAAGTTAATTTTTGATTAGTTATATGCATTGCTAAGAACTCCATTTGGACAACTTTAAAGGCGATTTTCTCAATATTTAGATTTTTTTGCACCCTCAGATTCCAAATTTTCAAATAGCTTTATCTCAGCCAAAAATGCTCTTAAACCATACATTATTGGAAAGCTTACCCCCCCCTCGATATTTTTTGTATAATGCTAAAACATTCATTTTAAGTGCGTCTTTATGCACTAAAATACTTTTTTGGGGGTCGAAACTGTGCTGCTTCATACCTGGGTCTTCAACAACAAGCTCCTCAATTGCTCGAATTTGTTCAACAGCTCTTTTGCTAGTCATACTGTAATGCTGAGGATTTTGGGAAATGCAGAACGTCAAAGGGCACTGTGCTGGCTCAAGAGTGAGAGGTGAAATAGTTTCTGCCATTTGATCGGTGATGAACATGCAGCCAGGAGAGTGTGTGAATGCCAGAGCTGGCTCTGCAATGTTAAAAACAAAAGGTCAACATGCAGTTTTTCTACACACTCTGTATGTATAATGCTGCAAAATTTATATTAAAGAAACAAAACCCAGTGACATTAAACCTTAAAGGTGAAGTGTAGCACTAGCAGAACCAAACAACTAAATTTTTACATTTCAGAAGAAAATATTAGGGGTGTTTGCCTACAAACCTACAGCTTTTTTGCTAGGTGGTTTCTGAGATGTTCTGGTCAAAATATGGCACACTTCACCTTTAAGTATACGCCATCTGTAAGAATTTATTTTTTTTGAAAACTCACTGCAGCTCTGTACAGCCTCAACACCAGTGACCCCACAGGCCCAAAACACAGGCACATCACCAGGACACTCCTTCACTGGGTCCCCATATTCTGGTTTTGACAGGTCATGGATGCCCAGCAGCTCTGTAAGAGAATCAAGGGTGTTTACAAGAAGAAGATTTCACAGTAGCCTCTAAAATGTTAACACTTTGAGTATGTGTAGACATGTTTTGATCAGACACATGCAGATAAGTGTTACAAATGGGCTCTTAGAAGCAAATTCCACCATTATCCATATTCCCCATGAACCTACTTAAGCATTAATTATTTTGGGTTTTAAAGAAGACATATCATAAAAATTTGACTTTTTTTCATGGTAAAGTGCTATAATCGGGTCCCTGGTGCATCTACCAACTCAGAAAATGTGAAAAAGGACAACCCAGAAACTTTTCTCTGCAAGCATGTGAAAAAACGAGTCACTCGGATTTAGCTCCCCCCGTGACATAGTAAGGGGATCTTATTATAACTTTACCACCCCATAGTCTGCACGTTTCCACCCACGGTGCTGTCATTGTGTTTTCGCAAGCAACAACGGTATACTAGTTCTAACGCCATGGCAAAAGTTCAAGCAAAGCGTCCTAACTGTTCTGTCATTGGTTGCACAGATGAGCACAGAACACTATTTAGATTCTCAGCCTCAGAGGAGACAAGAAAGCAGTGGATTTATTGATTTATTTACTGTATATTACGCTGCTGCCACACAGATCTAATATGTGACCCGGGACCACAAAACCAGTCTTATGTTGCACGGGAATATTTGTAGCAATAGCCAAAAATACACTGGATGGGTCAAATTTATAGATTTTTCTTTGCCAGAAATCATTAGGATATTAAAGTAAAGATCATGTTCCATGAAGATATTTTGTGAATTTCCCACCGTAAATATATCAAAACTTAATTTTTGATTAGTAATATGCATTGCTATGAACTTCATTTGGACAACTTTAAAGGCGATTTTCTCAGTATTTTGATTTTTTTGCACCCTCAGATTCCAGATTTTCAAACAGTTGCATCTCGGCCAAATATTGTCCTATCCTAACAAACCATACATCAGTGGAAAGCTTATTTTTTCAGGGTCACATATCAATTTCTTTCCCAGCTGTTTACCTTAACAGACATAACTTACTCTTTTTGTAACTTGTGTGTTTTGTGTTTGTGTTTTGTAACTTGGAAGTCCACTTCCAGAACAAAAATTGACAGATAATGTACTCAACCCCTTGTCATCCAAGATGTTCATGTCTTTCTTTCTTCAGCCATAAAGAAATTATGTTTTTGGAGGGAAACATTTCAGGATTTTTCTCCATATAATTGACTGGTATGGTGCCCCAATTTTTGCAGTTTAAATGCAGCTTCAAACAATCCCAGCTGAGGAAGAAGGGTCTTATCTAGCATAACCATCAGTTATTTTCATAAAAATAATACAATTTATACACTTTTTAATGTCAAATGCTCGTCTTGTCTCACTCCGCCTGAACTGTTTTTTTTACGGTTCATGACAGTTAGGGTACGTGGAAAAATTCCCATCTCATGTTCTCCCTCAACTTCAAAATCGTCCTATATCACTGTTTCACCTTTTTTGTTAAGGGTGTTTGATCTTCTTTGCATGTTCTCTTTGCAAAGACTGGGTTGGTACTTCCGCAGCGATGTAGGATGATTTTGAAATGATTTTTGAAGTTGAGGGAGAAAATACGATCAGAGTTTTTCGACATACCCTAACTGTCTTGAGGCAGAATGCACAGAGTTCAGGGAGAGTAAGACAAGACGAGCGTTTGAGATTAAAAAGTATTTAAATTGTATTATTTTAATAAAAATAATCAATCGTTACGCTAGATAAGACCCTTCTTCCTCGGGTAGGATCGTTTACAACCGCATTTGGGATCGTTTGAAGCCGCATTTAAAATGCATTTTGGAAGTTCAAAATTGGGGCACAATATCAGTCCATTATATGGAGAAAAATCCTGAAATGTTTAACTCAAAAAATAATTTCTTTACGGCTGAATAAAAAAAAGACATGAACATCTTGGATGACAAGGGGGTGAGAACATTATCTGTAAATTTTTGTTCTGAAAGTGGACTTCTCCTTTAACATAAACTGTCAAATACACAAAAGTGTAAGCACAAGACAAGCAGTTTAAGCATAAGACAAGAAAGAGAATTTAGTTTAGCACTCACATGCCATATGACAGCCGTTTTCTATGTGCGTGCTTCGGAAAACTCTGTCAGAAGTTTAAATTGATATGGCTTTGAAACACATGATTTCAGAGAGATATATGTGATAATCAAAACCAAACAGATTTTTTTTTGGCATTGGAGTATTTGAGGTATGAGCTGTAAAGGCACAGCCCTATTTTGGAAAAGGGGGCGGGGAGCAACAGCTCATTTGCATTTAAATAGACATGCACAGAAAAGGCATATTTCTGCTTCCACTCAAAATAGCCATTTTCAAAATGATGTAAATGATCTGTGGGGTATTTTGAGCTGAAACTTCACAGACACATTCGGAGGACACCTGAGACTTATATTACTGTAAAAAGGGGCATAATAGGTCTCCTTTAATGGATAAAATAACAGATATACTACTGAAAATAAAGGAATTGGCTAACTGTGAAGCTGAGGGTAACTGACAAAATGATTTATTCAAAATCACCTTAAGATCATTTAAAGCTGTATATGATTAGTGAGAATTTGTTTTTAAATAAGTACATACTAGGGTCTCCAATGTGGACAGGGCCTCCATGTGCCAGTGAGATCACATGTGTGCTTTGAGCCGCAGCGTCCAGCTTGTCTTCTGGTACAGGTCTCATGCTCACCACCATTGGACAAAGAAACTGACCTGCTTTAATACAAGCTACTGACGTCTGCAAAAACAAAACAAAACAATCATAACCTACAGGATTTTCCTTTTGGTCATTTTTACAATTTCAAACAGGAGAAAAAACTGACACAAGCAAAATCAAGTAATAAGCTGTAGGCGCACACAGCACATGGACATAATCCAGGCCTGAGGTGTTTACTGACCTTGTACATGCTGACATTTTTACCCTGTTCCACATTTCTTACTGGAACCCCTGCGGCCTTCAAGGCTGCTTCAAAACCAAAACTACAGCCTAGGTAGAATGTGACCATGTCCTGAAGTTGAGGAGTGTAGGAGGATAAACTAGCAACCTTCTTCCTCAGCACACCGTTCTCAAACACACAGTACTCTGGACAGTCCTCCCTGAGAGAAAGACAAAACAATACGCAAGTTCGTCCACTTATCTATTGCACATATATACAGTGCCCTTCAATAATATAGACACCCTTAGTAAATATGAGCAAAGGCAGCTGTGAAAAATACATTGTTTATCCTTTTGATCTTTCATTCAAAAAATTCACAAAATTCTAATTGAAGGAAAACAACGGAAAATGGGGAGAAATCTCATTGTGAATGTTGTTCTCTAGTTCACGCTGACCACAGTTATTGGCATCCAAGATAACAGCACTGAGTTTTCTCCTATAATGCCTGATGAGTTTGGAGAAACACCTTACAAGAGATCAGAGAGCATTCCTTCATACAGAATCTCTCCAGATTCTTCAGATTCACAGCTCCATGTTGGTGCTTCTTCTCTTCAGTTCACCCCACTCATTTTCTGCAGGGTTCAGGTCAGGGAACTAGGGCGGCTATGGCAGAAGCTTCATTTTGTACTCAGTGACACAATTTTGTGTTGATTTTGGTGTTTGTTTTGGATCATTGTCCTGTTGGAAGATCTAACCACGACCCATTATACAATTTCTAGCAGAGGCAGTCAGATTTAGATTATTTATCTGCTGCTATTTGATGGAATCCATGATGCCATGTACTTGAACAAGATGCCCTGGACCTCCAACAGAAAAATAGGCCCACGACATTAAAGATCCAGCAGTATTTTTAACCCTGGGCATGGGGTACTTTTTATCACTGTTTGCACCAAACCCATCTGGAGGTTTTGCTGCCAAAAAGCTCTTTTTTTATTCTCATCTGACCATAGAAGCCAGTCCCGTTCAGAATTCCAGTTGTGTCTCATAACTGCAGTTTGTTTTTGGATGAGCGAGGAGGATTTTTCTTGAAACCATCCCAGAAAACGTGCTGATATAGGGTCTTTTTGCTATTTTTTTTTTAGGCTTTCTGACCTCCAAGACTTAACTAATCTCAATTAGCAATTCTCCAGCTGTGATCCTTGGAGAGTCTTTGGCCACTAAAACTTTCTTCCTCACCATGTATGAGGATGATATAGACACATGTCTTCTTCCAGGCAAATTTGTAACATATTTAGTTAACTGGAACTTCTTAGTTATTGCCCTGATGGTGGAAATGGGGATTTTTAGTGCTTTAGCTCTTTTCTTACAGCTCTATTTTGTGAAGCTCAACAATCTTGTTCTGCACATCAGAACTATATTCTTTAGTTTTACTCCTTGTGATGGATGATTAAGGGTATTTGGTCTTTGTGCTCCTCATAATCCTGTGGAGCAGGAAGACAGGGCTGGATAATTTCATAATCATAGTCATCCTGGTGTGCTAAAAAAAAAAAAAAAAAATGAGATTCAGAGATATCTTACTCCTAAGAATTTCTAGGGGTGCCAATAATTGTGGCCAATATGCATTGGACAAAAACATTTTTTTCCATAATGAGACTTTCCCCCCACCTTCAATTCTTTTACTTCAATGATGGGTTAGAATTTTGTGATTTTTTTAAAGAAAGATTAAACAGATAAATGATGCAGATTTATTTTCACAGCCACCTTTGCTTATATTTACAGAGGTTGCCAATATTAGTGGAGGGCACTGCATTTGAAGAATGTGGTTAATGAAATGGATAGGAGTAGCCAGTGACATCCATAGTAATTTTTTTTTTTTTTTTCACACCATGAAAGTCAACGGATAACATTCTTTAAAATGAACTCTGTTTATTCTGGTTCAGCACAGTTAGGGTATGTCCTACATCGCTGCAGAAGTACCAACCCAGTGTTTTCAAAGTGAACGCGCAAGAAGAGTCAAGGGAGTGAGTAAATTATCTGTAAATTTTTGTTCTGGAAGTGAACTTCTCCCTTAAGGGTTGGCCAGCCTGTTTTTTATTCTCAGACCATGTCCAGGTGTAATTATTAAATGACAAGATGGCACTAGAACACTTTACTGTGAACAAAAAAAAAAAAAAAAAAAGATTAATCTTTTTAACTTGTCTGTGACTAAAGATAATCTGTGAAGGAGCCGCTTCCTGTTATATAAGACTTATATAAAGTTTTTTTTTTTTTTTTTTTTTTCCATTTTTCCCCACATAATTTACATCATAGGGGTGGCAAAATAAAATAAAATAAAATAAAATAAAAAAAAAGTAAAAGTGTTAGGCAGGGGTTTCATTTCAGTTATGCAGTCAGTGAAGATACCTGATGTCAGATCCTGTGGCGAGGGGGCCGCTGCTCCATTCTCCACATTTGCTCCTGTACAGCAGCGGTAGAGGGCTGCTGTTAGCTCGACAAAACGCCTCAAAGTCATCAGCAAGATCCTTGTGCAAGATCACCACGTTAGCCTGCTGATATCCTGTCAATAAACATATAGTAATATTCTCTGTGTATGCTTGCAGATTTAAATAAAATCTTTAAAAATGTTTTGCAGATTAAGGATATACGATTTGGTGTGTTAAAAAATGTCCTGAATAGTATCAAAATGTTGGATCCAATTCTAGTCTACAAGAAGAGGCTTTTAAAGAAATCCCACAAGAACAACAAACTCTAGTTTCAGCTAACAGTTTGTACAGTACAATTATACTTGACTCCTAAATGACCCCCTTTTTTTTTTTAATGTTTCAAAAGTCAGCATTCCTTCAGGGTTTTTGAAGCAAGCCACTGGCTTAGGTGCCAAACTCTGAAAGAGTGAAGGTTTACAGTGTCATAATGCAGTAGTCACATGCAGAAAGCTGGCACAAATTATTTATGTACTCATTTGCTTGCAGAACGTGAATACCATCAATTCAGTCAGTGTATTTGCTGATCAACTGACTGCATAATTAGAACTGTGAAATAGCTTGAAAGTTAATATTAACAATAATAAAAAAAAAAATCATTTCCCAGAATAAATTACATATTCTTTTGTCAAGTTGGAATGTGCTTGCTTAACGCAAAAGATAAAAGCACAAGATAAAACTGTTTATAAATTACAGTGTATTTACTAAACATACCATGGCATCTAATCGCAATTTAACCCTTCATACCTGCTGCGATACCAGAGGTGCTCTTAATATCCTGACTTTGTTGCCGAATAATGCTCCGCAGAGCACTGGGAGACAGACCCTCTGACTGCCACATGCTAAATCGTGCACTTTATGACAGCCTGACACTTTAAAGTCCAGCGGGTTAATGATTTTAAGCTGATGTAACCCACTGTTATAAATGTTAATGCATGATGGTGCACAGTAACTAAAACCAAACCAATTTTAAATCATACCTGGCATGTTTGCTCGGGTGCTGTATCTGAGGCCTTTCAGTCGAACAGCACGACGGACAACACTTGTCGCACATTTGAACAGCACTGCAGGAAACAGTGACATGTTACTGATCTGGAAATATCAGAGAAACTGAAAAACTGATTTAAAGGCCAAGAACACACACACCCACACTCGGGGTGTTGAAAACAGCTGTCAACTTTTTATTTAGCAATATCAATACTTCAGGTTCTAAGTTACATTAGGAACACCAGGGCAGATATAATGTGTTCTCTTTGGGTTTTCTATGGTTTTGCTTTAGCTGTTGAGTTAACAAACACACACAATAAAAACACAAAAGCGTACAATGAGGTAAGAGACTTACATAATAAAGGTACATTGTAACCAAAATATTGAACTTTGGTCTTAAAGTCTTAAGGGTGTCAATGGTGCTATAAATTTCATAACACTGTTATTTAAAACTAAATTATGACTTTATTGGTCAAAACGATGGTTTGATATTTTTGTATATTACCCTTGACATTTTTGCGGTTTCATGAATTGTTTTACGTTTAGTGTTTTAGCCCTACTTTCAAAATTCTCCTGAAAAGCATTTAATAGAAGCATTTAATTTTGTGACAACTTACTTAATATAAAATTACACGTTCGAATTTGTGTTCATTCAGCTGTAACTCTTTTCCTAGACAATAATGGTAGAAATGTAACACATCGTGTATTGAATGTGCAGTAAACAGTGTGACAACTAACCCCGGTCTCACCTGCGCTGAACTGTGTTAAAGTGAAAGTAGCCTATATTTAATGTATTGTTATAACTGTCAACGTTGAGTTTTTAGACAATTTTAGAGTGATGCACATTCATTTCGATGAACCGTTTCAAAAATTGTTTTAGTCACGTTTTAACACGCTGACATGTCACGCTACATGCGTTACGTCACCAGCGCTCATGCTACGCTTCACCTTGGCGTCACAGGTAAAGCATGACATCCAAAATGCAGTTACAATAAAAGCGTATAACGACAGTGCAAAAAATAGCGGAAAATAGACGTTTTAGAAGCGAACTGACACTTCCGCGATTGCCTCTTGAAAACAAACACAACGCGACCTACAGACTCGCTCACAAATGAATTAACACGATGCTAATTCCGATTTAACGACGTTAACTTTCGTTTTTACAAAACTCACCCATCTTCGTGGATCAGAAGCGACTGCAGAAGGTCAACAACGATTCCATTTTAGATGAAAACACAAAATGGCCAGAACTGCACCACAGGCTTTATACATGCGGGGGCGCCAAACACTCATTCAGTGACCAAATGCAAGACAGACTCAAGAACCACATTTATAAACTGTATAATTTAATAGTTTTCTCCATACAATACTCGTATGCTCCATATATTGTTCATATTTTTAGATTATTGCTTTACAGTAAAATGCATTGGTTGGATACATCCATTGCTTGCAAGACAATACATTCAAGTTACACACCAACGTCTTATGTTGAAAATCATTAAATCTGTACCTTACAGAAGGTTTCCTATATGCCGTTCCACTCACAGTGCAGCAGGTCACTCGTGGAGCAGTTGCGCATGTATCTGTGCATGTGTGTTTAATAAATCAAGATAACAGCATGAGAACGTCTCATACGCTTGTGCATATTCATGCGTGGCAGAGTCATTTGAAGCATTTTCCTTTAAGTTTTTGCCCTCTGAGGAGGCATTTCAATGTAGAGTGCATATGTAAGAGTGCTATACAACTGGCAACAAAGACTGAAAGTCTGAAGTGACCCGATGAAACCTTAATCAAACCACTCCGGAGGTCCGAAGTTTATAAAATACAATTAAATGTCAAAAAATACTCATCTCAGTTCAAATATAACGTAGCATTTACATCAAGCATGGCACAAATAATCGGCAACAAAGTCAACAGTAAAGGATAGTGTGCTGACAAATAGATTTAAAGAAATCTAGTATATGAATGCAATATTGCACTGGCAAAAGAGATTTCCCAAAATAACCAGGGAGAAACATGAAGAATAGAAACTGGCACCAAAGAACTCATTTAACACTGGGGAAAAAAAAAAACAAAAACAAAAAAAACAAACTTTAACTATATAATGTGGCAACCAGCATAGGAAGAGGCTTTCGAAGCTTCTTCAACAGTGTGCGCATGTTGAATAATGTAATCGTACAGATCACCACTGAGAAACACCACAGAACAGTGAACGAAAGAAAGAGAGAATCATCACATGACACCACCGTCATTCCACACAGCACATAGCCACAATTAACTAAAGTCGACATTCTACAGAATGGCAATTATGTGATGTGAGATTAGATGACAGAATTTGCATGCATGTTTTACAGCGGTGGGCGACTTCAGCAGCTTTCACGAACATGGCTCATCTATGAAAATATAATCCCCGTACTCGGCCCTCACCGACTGAGATTGCATATATCGTATATATTGTGTACATCAAATACTGCAACACCTGTCTTTTTGCACGGACAACAGCAACAGCACCTCCTAGCACTTGACAACGACAGGTTCTACGACTGACAGAAGACACAAGACACGTTCCCTACGCTCAAGTTCGGATCTCCTGAGCCCACTAGCAGCTGAGTGAATGGGGGTCCTGTAGCTGCCATTTAGGGGTGAATCTCAGGAAACAAGGACGGTTCATATTTCACTACCAAAAAAAAAAAAAAAAGTTGCTTTTAGAAAAAGTGTATGTGGACCATTAAGTTTTTTTGTATTGTGACATCACTGCAAGCGCATTTTCTACCTCGAATAACCTTACTGTAAATTTCATTACTGCAGTTAAAACGAAAACAAACATTACAACTCATTACAAGGAAATCACCGTAACGCAAAAAAAGGTTGGTTGTTTTTTTTTTTTTCCCTTAATTTTTTTCTCACCTGCGGGAAAAAAAAAAAAAAAAAAAAAAAGATTCATTACTGCAATGAAAAAAATTCTCATTACCACAATGAACATTACCGTAGCGGAAAATTATTATTTAAATTTAACATTCAATTAAAACGTAATTTCCTTTATCGCATACTTTATACATACATACATATATATATATACACACATATAACTAATGCAAAAAAAAAAAAAAAAAAAAGAAATAGCATTACCAGAACACACAAAAACATTTACATTCACACCTCAATTCCCATTACTGTAATTTTCATTACTGCAATGAAAAAAAAAAAAAAAAAAAGTCTCATTACCACAATGAATAAATCTCACTACCTATAATGCCAAAAAAAAAAATATTAACATTACTTAAATTTACACCTCAATTCTCATTACTGTAATTTTATTAATGTAAAAAACAAAACAAAACAAAACAAAAAAAAACACCTAATTTCCACAATGCAAAATCATTACCAAAACTCAAAACAACATTTAAATTTACACCCCAATTCTCATTACCGTAATTTTCAATACAGCACAAAAAGTAAAATGAATAAATAAAAAAAATAAAAAAAAACTGTTTGCATTGTAGAATTAGATTACTTTTATTATTTTTAGCTGTAATGAAAATTAATAAAAATTAAAATTAATAATCAAAACATTTCCTTTGCCGTGTAAAAAATGGCATTAGAATGGCATAGAACTTTTTTGGGGGGTAATTTTTTTTTTTCTTAATTTATGCTAATTTACAGTATGCACAAATTCCAAAGTCCACATGTATTACAGCAATGAGAATCCAGGGTTGAAAATGTGATTAACTTTAAATGTAAATAAATGTAAATAAATAAAACGTCATTTACTTGCACAATATCATTTATTTTTCTTTTGATATCGTGATGAAATATGACCTGGCCACATTTTCTTGAGATTCATCCTTGTAGGAACATTGACGTGAGCTCAAAGCTTTTGCCCTGCTTTAAAAATGGCTTCTTCGTGTCAAATCATGCATTACAGACACAAAGTAATAAATATCCAGAGAGAGAGGTCAGGGTGTATAGGAAATAAAGAAAAAGTGGCCATTTCGGTCACATATGTAAATTCACCCTCACCTCCCAACATCTGTAAGGAAGCACTGGTTCAAACAGGATCAGTGATGTTATATTTACATATAAACAAAAAATGTTGTTTTGTAGCATATTTGCAAAATCCAGGATCTCTGTTTGTGATGTCATCAGTATGCGTTTGAAATATCAAAGCAGCCACAGTTGTCAGTCTCATCGTCCACACACGAAACAGCAAAGAGTGGTCCTGAGGGTCATCTGCTCTGGTCTGAACGAGGTGAGGAGCAGCTTTTGATGTGTGCTTTATGATTGGTTCCATTCACTGGTTAATGCAGGTCTGGAATAATAAAGGGGAAACCAAATCGTGTCTAATTTTAGAGCTTCTGTTTCCATGCCGGTCCACTCGCTGACCTCTCCGACGGGCACCTGCCGGAAGCTCTCAGCAGGAAATATACGGTCCAGCTCATAAGGATTTCATAACATCTCGCTCCCCGCCGCATGATCCATACAGAAAATGCTTCACATCTGCTGTGCGTCTTATTTCAACAGTTTTCTTGTGTGGTTAACGAGCTGCGAGAATCGCTTTGTTGCCCGAGGGCAGTCATTCCATGTCAGTTCCATCTTTTTATTGCGCCACATCAAGGACGTACTTTCATTTCCATACCGGAGGAAATAAATTAATATGATCTAGATGTTTTATGCCACATATAAAGTGCATTATGTTCATGTTTCATGTCATACGGTGTCTTAAGGGAAGACAGAACTTAGAAAATGTTGATTGCTAATGCATACAGGAATGAGCAGCATTCTTTGTCATTGCTGTTTGTGTGTAGATTGTGATGCTCCGAACAAGACGTTTACGGTCTGCATTGTGATTGTCCAAGGTTCAGAAGTGGAAGAATATCCAGTTATAAAGAGAGCTGCCAAGGAGAATTTTATTTCCTGGAATCGATGGAGAAAGTTGCGAGTCAAGGTCTTCTGGGAAATGCAGTTCTTCCATCTGAGCCACAGTGGTGCGAATGTGCAGCAGGAGACAGTGGTTTTCTTTAACAGTAGCGACTCGGTAGGGAGATCAAACAGAGAGGAAACAGCAGAATCATTGGTAATTTTGGTTGCAGGTTTATCTCGGAGGTATTTTGGTTCAAAGCCCATTGAAATCTTCGAGCCTAGACACCCTCTTGGCACATGGGCAGGTTGACAAAAGTGAAGACATTGTATTCAATCATGATGGAAAAGCAGAGGAAGATGGCATACAGAACAAGCACGTACATGCCCAGCTTAAAGTCCAACCTCCACTTGTTCACATGGATCCCCAACACCTGAAGATGCAAAAACCAAATTATTAGTAAGAACCCAAAGAAAATCAATTTATATACACTGTATGGACAAATGGTCACTGTATATATACACTAACCTAAGGTAAATATGAGCAAAGGCTCAAAAAATAAATCTGTATTGTATATCTTTTTGATCTTTAATTAAAAAAAAAAAAAAAAAAAAATATCCACAAAATTCTAACCTTTCACTGAAGTAAAACAATTGAAAGTGTTTTACTACACAATTACAAGATCCTTCAATTATCTATTGAATCCCACAATAAAATTTAAAATATCCGTAAGCCTAACATATATAGAATCATCATTTATTGGGTATTTTCAATTTGGAGGTGGCTGTCCCAAACCCCAACCCCTAAATTTCAGCTGGCCACAATTATTGGCACCCCAAGAAATTCTTATGAGTGAAATATCTCTGAAGTATATTCCTGTTGATATTTATCATTTTTTAGCACAACAGGACAACTAGGAGCATGAAATTGTCCAGCCATGACTTCCTGTTCCACAGGATTACAAATATGAGGAACACAAAGGCCAAATTCCCTCAAGCATCCATCACAAGGAGTAAAACCGAAGAATATAGTTCTGATGTGCAGAACGAGATTGTTGAGCTTCACAAAATAGAAAGTGGCTGTAAGCAAACAGCTAAAGCATTGAAAATCCCCATTTCCATCATCAGGGTACTAATTAGGAAGTTCCAATCAATTAAAGATGTTACAAATGTGCCCGGAAGAGGACGTGTCTATATCGTCCTAACGCATGGTGAGGAGGAGAGTTTGAGTGGCCAAAAACTCTCCAAGGACCAGGGCTGGAGAATTGCAGAGGTTAGTTGAGTTTTGGGGTCAGAAAGCCTTTTTGGCAGTAAACACACCAGATGGGTTTAGTACAAAGAGGGATAAAGAGTACCCTATTCCCACAGTTAAATATACTGCTGGATCTTTAATGTTGTGGGCCTATTTTTCTGCCAAAGGTCCTGGACATCTTGTTCAGATATGGGCCATTCTACAGAATTGGTGCAAACTGCTGTCCCACAACCAAACACACACTTAAAAAGCATTTAAGTATTTAAATCTTAAGCGTTTATAAAGATCCTTCAATTATCTATTGAAACCCACAATAAAATTTAAAATATCCGTAAGCCTAACATATATAAAATCATCATTTATTTGGTACTTTCAATTTGGAGGTGGCTGTCCCAAACCCCAACCCCTAAATTTCAACATATGAAAATGATACTGAAATAATCTTTGTATTTTTTTCCCCATTGCTATTTTTAAAAGCATCTTTTTGATTCTTTTAAAAACTGAAGTTCATATATATATGAAGAGTTCAGATCCAAAAGCCTCTAAATCCATTTGATGTATTTCTTTAAAGGGGTCATCGGATGCCAAGTTCACTTTTACGTGTTGTTTGAACATTAATGCGTGTTGGCAGTGTATGTACAAATCTACCCTATAATGATAAAAATCCATGCGGTGGTTTTTAATTAATCTGTAAAAATAATACCCCCTTTTTCAAATCAAGCCATTCTCAGCCATTCGAGTTTGAAGTAAAAGTATTTGATGGACGTATAATATGTGTCAGGAGCATTCACTCGGTATCATAATCTCATTTTTGACCGAGATGGCTTTTAGCTGGTTTTGCATCTGAACTCTTTATATATATCTGGAGAGATTCTGTATGAAGGAATGCTCTCTGATCTCTTGCCAGGTGTTTTCAGGCATTATAGGAGAAAACTCAGAGCTGTTATCTAGGGAAAAGGATGTTGCAATAATTGGGTGCCAATGTGGCCAATGTGGCCAACGTGAACTAGAGAAAACACAGATTTCATAATGAGATGAATGTTTTGAATGAAAGAACAAAAGGATGAACAATGCAGATTTATTTTCACAGCTACCTTTGCTCATATTTACCAAGAGTGTCAATATTAGTAGAGGGCACTAAAACGGGGCATCCATATATAGCACTTTTGGCCATGTAGTGTATATGAATTGTTTTTTGCATTTACTCACAGTTAAAGCCACCGAACCCAGCAGCAGAACAACGGAGTAAACCAATCCTCTACTGTTGATTTTAACCTAAATAGGACACACAAAAAAAACAAACAAACAAACAAACAAAAAAAACGAAAGATAATAATTTTATGGTCTTTGTGGAATTGTGCATGCGTGTATGTTTGAGGAGTGACAAAGACAGATACCACAGAGCCATAGTTGACAGCCATTGTCTGGATGCCCCAGGGAACGCCGAGTCCAACCAAGATATCAAAGACGTTACTGCCAATCGTGTTGGAGACAGCCATGTCCCCCAGGCCTGAGCACACAGACACAAAGCCAAAGCTGGAATGTTAGCTCAACGTGGATGAAAGATAAGCAAAGGTTGAAAAACCAAGAAAATTAAACAAAGGCAAGCTCTACCTTGCCGTGCGACAATGAGACTCGCTATGCAGTCGGGAACGCTGGTGCCCGCAGCCAGGAAAGTTATACCCATAATGACATCTGGGATTCCAAGTGTGTATCCAACGATTGTGACCTGCATACAGCAACCCACATGAATGAGGCTCAATGAAATGCTTATAGGAATAGTGATGTAACAGGCCTGCAAGCAGAATGACCTAAAATAAACCAAAATTCAAAGATATAGTGTCAAAACAAAGATGATTTCAAACTGCTGTCCCAGGGGCTGTGAGGGATCCAAGAAAACTTGAGGAAAAAATAAAACGATTTTACAAAACTTACTACGCAGTCAGTTAAGACTCAAGATTTTGTGTTGTATTAACACAATTCATTATTAATCATTATTAATCATTATATTAAAGAAACAAACTCACCATCCACACCATGAAGTAGGAGAAGATGGCAATCCACAGTGTAGAGAGGAAGAAGGAGAGCATGAAGAAGCGCTCCCACCTTGGCTTGGCACAGTTGGGTATGGTGAAGTACAGCAACAACAAAATGGGCCAGGAAATGAAAAACTTTACTTTATCCATAGCGCCCCCTACAGTCATATGACACAGTAGGTTAGCAGTTAAGCCTCCAAACAAAAAAAAGCTTCTGTTAATGGCACTCATTTGACCATCCAATCCTTGTATTTTTGGTTACTTAGGAATTTACAGGGTGGGCAGTACAGCGTAAAACACAGTGTTCTTTTGGTACCAAGCACATTTACAAAAAAATAAATAGAAAAAAAAAAAATATAGAAAAATTTCATTAAAAAAAAGAAAAAAAAAAGAAATAAAATAAAAATAAAATAAAATAATAATAATAATGATAAAAAATACTGTGAATGTCACCAGTGTGATTTCACTGTGGGCAGAACTTTTTTTACTCAAAACTGACAAAAACAGATTAACATGGAAACTCAACATTTCCAAGACTTTTAGTTTTTCCCTTTTTAATTTTTTTTTTACAGTGTTGTGTTCACCAAGACTCTATTTATGTGATCAAAAATACAATAAATCAGTAATATTGTAAAATAGCATTATTTTATTAATGTGGTAACCAATCAGATTTAAAAAAATAAATAAATTAAAAAATAATTATATATATATATATATATATATATATATATATATATATATATATATATATATATATATATATATATATATATATATATATATATACACACACACATATACACACACACTCACACACAATCTTTAGAAATTAGGGCTGCCCTTGACTAAAGATTTTTCTGGGTCATTCATTTTAAGCATTAGTCGACTATTAGCGCGTATATTAATAAACTACTATATTGCACGTTTATTAATAAACCATATAAATCATAATAATGAGCCTTTAATTGCCTACATAACCTAATAAGCGTTCAAAGCGCACAAAAAAAAGCTTGCCACAGCGCACCGGCAGATATAATAATTATGAATGTGTCTGGGAAAACAGCAAGGAGACTGCATTAACGTTTTAATAATTTATTGATAAACTAGTGCTTTCTTTGTTTTTGGCTTAAAAGATGAAGTCAGCGACACTGACTTGCCATCTCCGCAGTAGTGATACACCTATATGCATGTTTCATACGGATTACATAATCTGAGAATATTTATTTACTATTTGGATCAGTTCAGTTCAGTGTTATTGTGAGTGCACACAATTAAATGTAGCCTTTACAGATTCAAAATATGAATTACTTTTATCTGTATGACCAAAAATGACAGTATTTTAAGAGCAAATAACCGCACTGGCGCCTCCATCTGTCATGTAGTGAGCGCGCTACTATTCAGCTTCCACACTCCATAAAGACACTTGAATAGCGCACATTTTTCTAGGTTATGGGTATAGGTTTTCTAGGGCATGTAAAGTTGCTTCTACATACATCTTTCAGATGAAAAGCCATATTTGAAGTCAATGAATGATAGGTGAGCATTTGGATGTCCTTTCTCATGTACTATATTGCCATATAGACCAGCCGTTAACGATCTGTCCGTCATGGACTGCGTGACTTCGCCATTTCCTGTGGATTTTTTTTCTGCGACTAAGTGACTAATGAAATTTTGGTCGACCAAGCCTTTTTTCAACGTAGGAACCTTAAAAATGGCATAATTGGGGCATTTTAATTAACAATGAACAATAGTAGATTTACTAATTAAAAAATAAAAATAAAATAAAAAAATAGACACACTAGATTAACAAATGCTAAGAAACCAGTTATTCATTGTTTGCATGATACTCAATGTATAGAGTTACAGTTTACTATGTTTTAATGAAATTCCATGACTTTACCAGGTCTAGAAATCCCAGTTTTAAAATACACTAACATTTCCAGTTTTTCTCTCGTCACAGGGACCTTGCTAGTTAGGACACAGCATAAGGGATGTGTGTGCAGATATAGTATGCTATGATTTCAGATGCCACTGATGTCGCTACATGCAGTTAAAGAGCCAATGTGTTAATGTGTGAAAAAGTGAAACCGCCTCACCAGGCAAGCTGAAGGGAGATGACATCTCACTCTCCGGCTCCTCAGCGAGTTTGTCCTCCGCTACGTTGCCATTTTCCAAGGTGTCAGCTTTCTTATCAGCCACCAACACTGCATCCACCCCATTGGCCATCTTCACCAGCCGCTGCTGCTGCATGCACAAGGCAAAGAGCAAAAACCACTTCATAATTCATTCTTATCCCATTTCTCACAATGCTTTTTCTATGAAGCTAATTTCAGTTTGTCTCCATTAGTATGACAAGTTAGAAATTACATGAGAGCGAGTAAATAAAGAGAGATTTTTCATTTCTGATTGTATTATCCCTTAAAATGTTATACTAACAAGACTGACAACCTTTTGTGTCGAAGTACTATATATCTATGAACAGTTTAACACTACACCCAGCTTCATTTCTTAACTAGCTGACATGTCTCTATCAAATTCCTCAGCAGTCTTTGTAGCAGGGGTTTGAATTTCTAACGCAATTCTTTGAACGCCAGCGTGTGGATATTTATAGAAACAGTTTAATCAGCCTCACACCCAGAACTGGGCTACCTGACGTGAGAACTCCACAGTGCTGAGTTAGCCAACAAAGACTGGCCCATAAGCTCTTCTGAACTCCGGCTTATAATCCAGTCTCTGGGTTCCCAGTGTTAAATATGCTCTATTATAAACCGTATAGTGCAGACGAGGAATTCTGAACGGATGAGCCGCATTTGAAGAGGCTTGTAAAATAGCTGGACACATCTGCAACTCTAATCTGATGAATTCAACATGAATTAGCATTCACAACCAATTTAACTTCTGTATTATGACATTTTTCATGGGAAATGTGATATTTGAAAACGGGACAATAAGATGGAAATTCAAATCTTATCTATCAGTAGGGCCCTATGATTTTCACGGAATCCAGTCATAAAAAGGTAATTTACTGAATTTCACGAAAAAAAAAAAAAACAACAAAAAAAAAAAAAACACACAAAAAAAAAAAAAAAAAAACGCAATTTCACAAAATTGGATGAATACATCAAAAGTAGGTCAGTACACTTAAACCAAAATGTGATATGGACTAGTGTCTGTGAATATTAAGCCAAAAAAAGTACTATTTAAATATGAATCCTGCATGTTCTGCGTGTCTCTGTGTGAATGAATGGCACAAATGCGCAGTTTCATTTACTACACATACTAAAGCATGCGTGACGCTCACAGTGTTTTCAGTCTCTGCCGCCTCAATATGCAAGTACATGAACACAAAAACAATCTCTAGAACTGCTCAGAGTCCCTTCCTGAGCATTTTATGGTTTCATTTGAGAAAAACTATTGTCATATCATATGCAGACAGAAACGTATAAGGTCTTCACAGCAACCCGTAAAAATAAAAGTTAGGTTTAATTTGAAGAAATTGTGACAGTAGTTTTTATTATTATTATTATTATTATTATTATTATTATTATATTTTTATTTTTATTTTTTTTTTAACATTTACAAGAAAATATTTATCAGAATTTATTTACCAGAAAAAAAGGAAATGCACAAAAACAAAGATATAAGTCAATTAATTGGAGATGCCTTTTGATTTAATAAAATTTATTGAAACCATTAAAATGGAATTTAGAAAAATAAAATGGAAAACAGAATTTGGTTAAAAAATGAATTTGAGAAAAAAAAAAGAAAATGTATTTCATAGGGCCTTAAAATGTAATATTTGTTAAACTTTTCATAAATTGCTGTTAGGTTCTGTAAGTTTCAGGATTTCAATTAATTAGAATGTTTTTTTTTTTTTTATATATATATAATAATATTTTTAATTTAAGCATTAGAACAGAATCCAGAAAAATTAAAATGGAAAAAAAATTCTGGAAAAAAATTAAGATTTCAAAGGGCCGTACATCAAGAAGTTCTTTAGATACTGTAGGTCAGGAATCCTCAAAACTGGCCCACAAGATCCACTTTCCTGCAGAGTTTAGCTGTAACCCTAATCAAACACACCTCAACATGCTAATCAGTGTCTTCAGGATCATTAGAGAGGGAAAAAAAATAAATAAATAAAAAAAAAAAACACAACAACAGGTAGGTGAGTTTGATCAGGGTTGGAGCTAAACTCTGCAGTGCATTGGCCCCCAGCTATAGGTGGTGAAGGGGATGTTGTTTTGTCCATATAATGGAACTTAACAGGGTTCAAAACAACACTCAACTCAATTTACGTTGTATGGACCAATAGGAACAAATATTACTGTTCACTCAGCTGGTGTATTTTCTCACCTCATTGATGATAAGTCGGCTTGCCATGCGCAGACGTGTCTTGGGCCCAAAGTGGTTGGTGATCATGACCCTGAGACCGGCCTCTGGGAACCGATAATGTGGAGGGCTCGAATTTATCATCTCGTCCACCATCACAACAGAGCCCCTAGTGTACTCTTTACTGGGCTTTACTGTGGACATGTAGGAAAAAATTGTTTGTAAGTGCACCTATACATTGTACGCTCGCTCAATACACACAGCATGTACTGTACAAGTTCATAAAACACACACACATAACTGTCAAACCTGGCCTGAGAGACCACAAATAAATAAATCCACAAAACAACTGCGCACAGAAACCAGCAGGACTGTAAACACACACACACACACACACACGCGCTCAAAAGAAAAAGGATGTGTCACAATTTTCAATCTAAAGTCCTGTTTGTCAGTGAGAGACTGATTCCTGCTGGGCCAGACTGTAGGCCCACCTCTGAGCGCCTTAGGATACTGTCAGAAAGCATCGACACACACAACACTGACATGAAATGAAATCCTCAACCATCCCGCAGATTACTGCTGGACACCAAAGGAAGAGCTCTACTGACAATACACTATCAACTACATATAGGCAAACACAATGACAGAAGATATTTATGATTTTAAATAAATGGTTAAATGCAACTTAAAGGTAATGGGTGTCATTCCTGTGCCTCAAGTGCTAATAAAATGGAAGATAAATTATGAAAAACTTTTGTTTGGTCCCAATTGACATTAGGTGGCCTTAACTACTATGTACTTACATTTAAATACAATGCACTTATTGAGTACATGTATGTTTTTACATTGTACTCCTATTTTAAAGGGGTCATTTGATATGATTTCCTTTGTCTTTGGAGTGTTACAAGCTGTTTGTGCATACAGAAGATCTGTAAAGTCGCAAAGATTAAAGTCTCAACCTAAAAGATATTCGTTATAAAAGTTAAGACTCACCCAAACCTTCCTAAAACGGCTCATTCAAACACGCCCCCCCATGTCTAAGTCACTGTGTGGGAAGATTTGCACAACACCGCCCAAATGCATACGCAAAGAAAGAAGGCCTTATTTTTATTCTCACTGTGGTATTGTTGCAGCTGCTGCCATGTTGTTGAGACGCTGTGTTTTTAGTTGTAAAAACGAAAGTACTTTGTTTGGCCTTGCAAATGAGTACACAACTAGAAATTAGTGGTTAAGTTATATTTACAACACTGTTCTGGAACAGTACAACGCAAATATTCTAATGTGTGCAGCGCACAGTGTTTTCTGAACCTGGGAGAGTTTGCTGTCCTTCCAACTTTGCAAGGACAGTCTGGCGCTTCTGACTCGCAGCCTGCAAGTACGTTTTCATAATTAATGAATGGCTACTCAAACACGAGTTGAGCAGTGTAGAATAGTGCTTGTTTGTCATTTTTACAATCACAAATGCAGACATGGTGTTATATTTATGCAGCGCAACACAACGCAACGCATAAAAAGACAGTATGACTCATTATAATCAGTAATTATGTCCTCACTTGATCCAACAAATGTCTAATTTATAATGAGTTTTATTGTTTTTGTCTTGACACGCCGGAACACGGCATCACAACATGGTAAGGGGCGTAACATTTCTGTCACACGCTTGAGGTATTCGGCCAATCACAACACACTGGATAGCTGGCCAATCAGAGCACACTGTGCTTTTCAGAACAATGAGATTTGTGAAATCGTGAACGCATTGCATTACACCAAATGCACAAAATAATGTTCTTTTTAGCAACATCATACTACTCCTGTAAAAAATACCTGCATGTAATTAGGGATTTGAGCGTGTAGTGCTGAAACCCTATTGTAATTGTTAGAATGGCCAAGGATCACCAATCTCCACATAAAACTGATTGGGCAGACCAAACCAGAAGTCATAGAAACTTGAAACTTGGAGGGATGGTAGTACTCAGACTGCCTACAACATCACCAAAGCTTACCCCAATCGGCCTGATGGGGGCGCTACAGCAATCAAAAGTACAAAATCGCTCATAACTCCTAAATCGTTCATCGCAGGCTCAAGTGTGTCATGATGTTGGTATTTTGGATTTTCTGAAAAACCTACTTATGCAAACTAGTCTTAGGTTTTCCAGCTGACTGCAACCAAACCAGTGCAGGAAAATTCTCTGGGGAGTGAATATCAATAATTAATTAAAAAAAAAAAAAATTAATGTCAGAATCACTGTTGCAAAGTGACAACAAACTGTTTGAAAGTGGCATGGCTGCTTTTACTAAAACAGCTATAACTTTTGGACTTAAGATGTCTTCGCTAAACTCAGAACATGTATGTAAGAGCTGAATTGAATCTGTGGTCACATTTAAAAAACAAAAAAACAAAAACAAAAACAAAAACAAAACAAAAACAATTGACAGAGCTTGACCACTTGGTGGTGCTATAAGAGGGGAAAAAAAAAAAAAAAAAAAAAAAAAAACATCTTAAAACGGCTATAACTACACAACAGTTTGTCCTATCGACACCAAAATCAGTATGCACGGTCTTGGTCCAATGTGTCTATAATAAGTGTCTATAATAACATTTGCTTATCTCAAAAAACATGGCCGCCGTGAGCTGATGAAATTTGAGCACCTACTAGACAGGGTTAATGGCAGTCGATCAGAATGAAACTCTGTGGGCCTGTTTGACTCACGGCCCTAAAGGTCTGTAAAAAACTTGAAAGAAACAGGCCACTGCGGGCCATTATTGCAATTTTCAAGGGCGTAAATGATTGTATATTGTGCGGTTTTTGACATATACGCATGGTGCTTGTATCATATGATAGACCTCCTCATTCCAAAACAACTTTGCCTCTAGAACCACTGCTGTCAATCAAATCGTTTGTTAAATGATTGAGGAGATGTCAATAATTATCAAAAATGTTGCAATTTACCCTTTGGGAAGCTATAACTGTATTGGGCCTGTCCAAATATAACCTATAAAGCCTAAATGAAAACTAAAACCTTCAAAAAAACCTGGTGAGCACATGCGACAAGTGATTCTAAACAAGCATGCAAAGTGTTGCAAGATTGGACCACAGCTGGTGCTATAACAGTCATAAATGTTAAAAACATATTTCTATGGATACCTGGATTTGCCAAAACCGCTTGTTTTAATAATTGATTCAGGTGGTTACAGGCTTGCTTAGTAGCATGCAATGTCTTTTTTGATTGTGCTTAAATGCCTTAATGCGATTGAACCCCAGTAATCGCTGCTTTATAATTACTCTGTACACATTAACCCACCCTCAAACTTACCCATACCACCAAACCTGTCTTTAACCTTACTCATATCCCACCTCAATAGCAGCAAAAGTGTTTTGCAATACATATAGTACAGTGTACTTATTTTTTATTTTACGTACATAGTAGTTAAGTCCACCTAATATAAAGTGAGACCTTTTTTTCCCTTTTGGAACAACATGCACTGATTAACTGTGCATAATATCACCAGGAACATTCTCAGTTATGATATGATGTTGATGTTACCATATCTGTATTTCACTTGCCTTTGTCCTTGGCGGATATCTTCACAAACCCTCAAATGAATACATGAATGCTAACCTTATCTTTCAGATACAGTGACAGATACCATTTTGTAAATAAGTGGAAGGATGTACCACTGGTACTGAGAGTAAGACATGAACACACACACGCGCACACGCACACACACACACACACACACACACACACACACACACACGCACACACACGCACACACACACACACAGCATTGTAGGATGAGACAGGAGCCAGGGCGGATTTAGTAAGGCTAAACAGACAGGCTTCAGCAGGGGGGTGACAGAGACCGCCACGCAGCACGACAGTTAGAGCTGCACTACAGGACACCACGTTCTGAAACAGAAAGCGCACCACAGTTATTCAGCAAGGAAGCAAAGTGTCAGCCTCTCATAAGGGATGTCAGATGGCTACACTTTCAATAAGTGCTGTTGGCGTAGGTTTACAAACAGCAGAAATACAGATAGTAGAGTGGAATTAATTTAAAGAGAACAAGATCTGACTTTGTTGTAAGCGGCAGAGGGTTAGTCGCTACTAGCCCATGAGGAAGCCTGTCTAGTTACCCTTAGATGGTCTGAGTAACGGCCGTGATGGATCATCTTCAATTAAAAGATGATATTTACTACCATCCTCCATTTCGCTGATGACCGTGTTACCATTGGCGACTCCCTTGTCTTTCTTCCCCGAAAAGTAGTTCTGCATGCTAGTGTTAAACCTAGCAAAATAAAATAAATAAATAAAAAAAAATAGTGAAATATCTTAGGTAAAAAGGTAAATTGTCTATTGTTAGTGTAGTGATGAATCACAGCTCACAAGGAAATTACTTTAAAACCAAGCAGCTTTCTGCTGGTTGACATGGCAAATGACCAACTTGAACAAAATCTGCTTGGGGAAATCTTTTGCTCATCACACAAAAATCCTGACAGTGTGAAATCCTATTGAAATGACTGGATTTTGCCATGAAGATTTGCTAAACAGCGGTAAATGTAACTGCACCTTAAATCAGCTCATCAGAGTAGCATGTAGTTCTATGTTATTATTTTAAAATTAAATATTCAATACTAATTTCGATACCAAAGCAATACATTTTTCAATAACACACTACTTAATTTAAAAGGTCAAACACCAACGCAAAAAAATTATAATTTAAAAATTCTTAAAGGATTAGTTCATTTTCAGAATAAAAAATTCCTGATAATTTACTCACCCCTATGTCATCCAAGATGTCTGTCTTTCTTTCTTCAATCAGAAAGAAATGAAGTTAACTTAACTTCATTAAGTTAAATTAACTTCAATGGGCATCAGTGGGTAGAAGGGTCAAAATTGCAGTTTCAATGCTTCAAATGGCTCTACATGATGCCAGCTGAGGAATCAGGGTCTTTCTTTTTTGGAAAGTAGAGATTTTGACAGGAAGCTGGGGGGGGGGGGATCAGAAAAGGTCCACAAGGTGGGATTCGAACATGGGACATCCGAAGCGCAACTGCGCCATATGTCGGTGCACTGCACACAAGGCTATTGACGCCAACATGATTGGTCAATTTTTGTAGAAAATAAACATTTCTAAACTTTTTAACCACAAATGCTCATCTTGCACTAGCTAGACTTCACGCATTATATAATCACGTTGGAAAGAACACGTGTGACCTAGGTGGAAGTACCGACCCAGTGTTTACAAAGCGAAAGTGCAAAGAAAGTCAAACATCGTTTACCAAAAAAAAGGGAAAACAACAATGTCGGACGATTTTGAAGGTAAAGAAGAAAATGAGAAGTACACAGACGAAGAACTAACCACGCATGACCTTTTCTACATGATTACGTAATTCATGAAAACGCGCTTTCGCATAACAGAGCTGAGAAGAGCATTTGTGGTTAAAAAGTATATACATTTTAATTTTTTTTAGAAAATGATAGATTGTTTCGCTAGATAAGACCCATATTCCTTGGCTGGGACTGTGTAGATCCCCTTTGAAGCTGCACCAAAACTGCAGTTTACTGCAGGACCGTCAACCTACTGATCCCCATTGAAGTCCACTATATGGAGAAAAATCCTGGAATGTTTAATGTTTAAAACCTTAAATTTATTTTCGACTGAAGAAAGAAAAACATGAACATCTCAGATGACATGGGAATGAGTAAATTATCAGGAATTTTTTATTCTGGAAGTGAACCAATCCTTTAAAGCTAAACAGTTTTAAATAAATTAAATCAAAAGGTGTTTAAATAAACGAGTATACAAAACGAAGGTGGACTCACTTCATGATGACAATGTAGCCAACGTACATGACAATCAGTATCAGACTCTCCCACCTGCAGAGATAGAGAAGGAGAAGGACAATTAGGTGTCTGCCTTCAACCAATCAGAATAAAGTATACTCGGACAGATTTTTTTTTTTTTTTTTTTTACTTACCACAAAATCTTTTCATCGTAAATAAACTGAAAGAAAAGTTGAGAGTCTGTGTAAATATTCATGGAGTGACAGCAGATTTTCACTGCATGTCTTAATTACATGCTCTATAGAGCTTAACGTTGACAACCCAGTACTTTTTCATGCATTTCCTTCACACATTAAAAAAAAAGGTGTTTAATAAAGACTTGAACCAAACCAACAAGCCCCACCATGAACAAACTTTGATTCAAAGTTTTTGTTGTTGCTGTTTTTTTAAAAGAGAGAGGCAAAGATGGAAGTATTTGTCTTTACATCTGTGCACTTAAAAGGACAGTTCACCAAAAAATGAAAATCCTGTTAGTAATTCCTCACCCCTCGTTCCAAACCTGTAAGACCTTTGTTCATCTTCGGAACACAAATTAAGATATTTTTGATGAAATTCGAGAGCTTTTTGACCCCGCATAGACAGCAACACAACTACCATGTTTAAGGGCCAGAAAGGGAGTAAGAACATCGATAAAATAGTCCATTTGACTGTAATGTTCAACTGTAATGTTATGAAGCTACAATAATACTTTCTGTGTGCAAAGAAAACTAAATAATGAACTATTTAATCAACTATTTCTTCTCTTTTGTGTCAGCATCATAGCTTCACAAAATTGAAGTTAAACAACTGATGTCACATGGACTATTTTAACGATGTCCTTACTACCTTTTTGGGCCTTGAACGTGTCAGTTGCGTTGCCGTCTATGTAGGGTCAGAAAGCTCTCAGATTTAATCAAAAATATCTTAATTTGTGTTTAGAAGATGAACAAAGGTCTTGCGGGTTTGGAACAACATGAGGGTTAGTAATTAATGACAGATTTTTCATTTTTGGGTGAACTATACCTTAAAGGAGAAGTCCACTTTCAGAACAAAAATTAACAGATAATGTACTCCTTGTTATCCAAGATGTTCATGTCTTTCTTTCTTCAGCCATAAAGAAATTATGTTTTTTTAGGGAAACATTTCAGGATTTCTCTCCATATAATGGACTGGTATGGTGCCCCAATTTTGAACTTCCAAAATGCAGTTTAAATGTGGCTTCAAACGATCCCAAATGCGGTTGTAAACGATCCCAGCCGAGAAAGAGGGGGCTTATCTAGCGAAACGATTGGTTATTTTCATAAAAATAATACAATTTATATACTTGTCTTGCTCTTCCCGACCTCTGTTTTTTTCCGGTTCATGACAGTTAGGGGATGAGTACATTATCTGTAAATTTTTGTTCTGGAAGTGAACTTCTGCTTTAAAGCCTTTTAAGGAATGCACTGCAAATACTGCAAACAAATATGAAACTGTAGCACAAAATAAAGCAATAAAGTAATTAATTAAAAAAAATTTGTTTTGGATGGTTACTGGCCCATTTAGAAACACTCTACTCCATAATGACAGCAACTTCTACAAGCATTACTGACTTTTCTTCATAAAAGCTTCTAAACCATTTTTTACATCATCAAAGCTCATAGTGCATCTGTTTTGAAAGGTTTTTGCATTATTGCTAATTATCAGTTTCTTTGTGGAGAAACTTAATGGGATTTTTACTTCCAGAACCTGCTCTACTGTGCCTCTTAGTTACCAGAGCTCATTAGATTAACGACACTTACTGCAATAAGGGCGACCACAGAAAAAATGTAGTAGATTGAGTCTCTGAACACAGCAAACTTGGTGAGAAAAACAACCTAGTGAAAAAAAGAGAAGAGCTTTGTAAACTGAAGTCAACAAAAGTGACTATTTTTTGCTTTGTTAAATTTATCATGTCTACTATACCCTCAAGTCATGCCATAAGCCAAAACAAAAAAGGTTTTGTTTCTCAAAAGACAAAAATACCACAGCGATGTGCTTTTAAAAAGGTTGTTCTTGGACCTCATTACAGCAATGCCTACAAATCCTGTATTTAAAGTGGTAGAATTTTACATTGGACTTTTTAAAACACTGGTTTATTTATAAAAAAAAAAAATTGTTTTGAAACGAAAGTAAAAGGAAAAAAGTAATTTTCACGTCGCAATGCCCAAATGAAAACATGAAAAGGTCAAGAGCGGCAGCAGCTCCAAAGGAGTCAAGCTGTAATATAGAGCTGCGAGATTTTCTCACCTGCCCAGCAAATATACCACACACGCCGATGATGCACAGGATGTTGAACACGGCTGAGCCCACTATGGTACCCACCCCCACATCTCCATGTGTTATGAACACACCTGCAAAACAAAGCAAGAGGGTTCTGATCCACAGCATCTGTTGACACATGACTAATGCATATACAAGCACCTGTACGTGTGGCTTACCAATTATAGAGGCAAACAGCTCGGGGGCGGAGCTTCCAGCTGCCATGAAGGTCGCTCCTGCTACATCTTCACTCAGGTGCAGTTTCTGATGGATGGGAGGAACATACGGAATCACACAGAGGATGTGCGGAGGTAATAATTAAAAGGTCTGAATAGACTCCGGAGATGTGCAAAACTGTAAATGGGTTGACTGAATGACTAGCAGCTCTTAAAGTAACAGTTCACTCTTAAATGATTTTGGTCATTATTTTTACACTATAAACTGGAAAAGAGCAGCATGAAGGTAATGGTAAAAAATAATATCGTGAAATATTATTTATTTCACGATATTAATGCAATTTAAAATAATGTTCTATATTGTAATATGATTTGCATCGTAATTTATTCCTGTGATGCAAAGCTGAATTTTCAGCATCATTACTCCAGTCTTTAGTGTTACAAGATCTTTCAAAAATCATTCTAATAAACTGATTTGCTGCTCAAGTAAACTTTTAATTTTTCCTGCTCAAATACTTATTTGCAGATCAAATAATATTATCATTAGGAAACAGTTTTTGTGAAAACCTTTTTATTTTTTAGTGAATAAAAAGTTCAAAAGAACTAGATTTAAGAAATGTCAGTCTTTACTATCATTTTTTATTAATTTTATGGATTCCTGTTGAATACAAGACGACTTGTAATGTTTTTTTTAAAAAAAAGTCTCAAGGCTGCACTTGAGACGCTGCACTGAAACCATAAAATAATAGTTTCTATTTTAAAATACTTAATTTACTAATTTAATAACAATAATAATATTAGCAATTTTTTCCTGTGATACAAAGCTGAAATTTCATCAGCCATTAACTCTTAAGTCTTAAGTGTCACATGATCCTTCAGAAATCATTCTTTTATGCTGATTTATTGTTAGAATTATCAATGTTAACAACAGTTGTGTTAAATATTTTTTTGGAACCTGTGATTCTTTTTCAGGATTCTTTGATGAATAAAAAGTTAAAAAGAACAGCATTTATTCAAATATAAATCCTTAACAATACAAGTCTTTGCTATCACTTCTTCTCAATTTAACACATCCTTGCTGAATGAAAGTATCAATTTCTTTCAAAAAAGAAAGAAGAAAAATGTACTGACCCCAAAAACAATTGTGTATATCGTTAGAAAAGATTTCTATTTTAAATAAATGCCGTTCTTTAACCTTTTTATTATTTTATTTAATCCAAGAATCCTATAAGAAAAAAATAAAAATAAAAATCTCAGTATCACAGGTTCCAAAAAAAAATATTAAACCAGCACATTAGAATGATTTCTTAAGGATCATGTGACACTAAATACTGGAGTAATGATGCCTAAAATTCAGCTTTGGTCACAGAAATAAATTAGATTTTAGTGTAAACTAAAATAGAAAAATGTAATCTACGTCGTAGTAATATTTCACGTTATTACTTTTTTTTCTGTATTGTTGATCAAATAAAACACAGGCTTGATGAGCATAAGACACTTCTTTTTTTTTTTTTAAGGAATATTTTGACACTAAATGCTGACAGATTTTTTTAAAAAAGCTGAATAACTACTGTATAACCTTTAGTGATGGATTTTTAAGGATAAAGCATAATAAGAACATTGCTTGCAGCAGGTGATTTAAAGTCGGACAGTAATTTGTCTCAATTTATTGTAAAAGACTGCGAATGTGTTAAAAAGACTACTTTGATGGCTAATGTATGCTGTCAGCATGCTCTGGTAATATTATAATTAGAAACTGCAACTCTAATTGAATCCCCTTTAAAGCACTGTCTGTTAAACATATATATTAAAGCTAAAAACTCACGAAGCAACCATCCTGACCTATAACTAATAGAGTTCCCATATTAGCTGAAGTAATTCTAGGAACTGGAAGCTCATTGTTACCACAGCGCATTTATTCTCACCTCACAGATCTTCTCTAGAGAGGTCACAAAGTAGTCATCACAGACAATAGCAAGGGCCAAAAACATATATAGAGCCTGAAATGGAAAGCAGAAACCACAATAAATCCATTAAAGATCAAAATGAAATGCATCATAACGGGCTTGATGTGCAGAAATGATTGAAGCTGCATGTCTAAGTGGTCTTCCGTTCTATAAGCACGTGTTGACAGGGCGGCCTCAGCGCCGTGAACCCAATAGCAAACTCATGACCAATCATAAATGAGGACGAGAGCTGACAAACCATTTATAATTGTCATAAAATTCTCAGACAAGCACCATTTATCCTGGATGACAAGGTCAACTGGTGAGCAGGGTTAGATGTTGACTGACGTGCACACAAAGTTCTCCTACCGCAAATATGTGTAGCAGTACAGCTCCTTGCGTACGCTCTCTGTTGGTGAATATATCCTCAGGGAACTCGTGGATGGCTGCATTAAAAATGAGAAAGAAAAAGTCACTTTGGCTCAAGTTGTCACCTTTCATAGAAATGATCCAGATAAAAACCTGATGGTACAGTCCGTAAAACCAGATCTGCGTGAGATTCCAAGGAACGATTGGAATGTGTGGGACACAGAATGTAAATCACACCCTAGGGACGAGTGACTTCATCATAATGCAGGAAAAATACATTGTATATGTGGCACACATGCAATGCATGGGACTGCATTTGTTATTTCACACACTGACATTCATCACAGCCAAGGGTACGCTCAATTTAGTTATAGGAAAGAAAATTACTGATGCATGATAGCATGTAGTCTCATCCAAAATGAAGCTTTGCTAGTGGGATGTTTCACGCTCTACACCTAGTATGCTTGGTTTTGCGTGAGTTGGACTAGCAGGGCTCCAGACTGCGACCATTTTTTCTGCTGGTGCGACTAAATTTTGGGAGCGGTCGCACTAGTGCGAACACCTCGTTGTTCAACTCATAAGCGCAGTCATTTCTGTTGTTTATGAGAAACCTCAAATGCCAAAAATGAAACAAAAGCATGCTAATCGTTAGAGCTGCGCAGCTCGGAGTATTTATCAGCCCGGATCGCAAAGCAAACAAACTTGTCCAAGCTCAGAACAACTTTACTCGGGAAGCAAAGTTGATTTCGTGATTTCACTGTTACGAGATCCAGTGAGAAGCATTTGAATTTGCAGCAGAAAAGGCCGCTGCGAGATCTAGTGAGAATTATTCAATTTCAGCTCAGAAGTCTGTGTTATAAACAGCGCTGACATACATCGGAAAGCCAGTAGTAACACTGACTGTTGTGGCAGAAATAGTCGAATGTTACTACATTATTCATTTCAAGGTTTGTACAACCTTTTGAGAGAGAAATTCAAGCACTTTTCAATGACTTTTTAAGCATGTTACCCATTTCAACTATTTTCAGCACTTTAAACTCTAAATTGATCCAATTTGAATGTTATTATTAATGGGATGACCAAAATATGCTTTATGGTAAACAAACACTTATGTAAAATTTAAAAAAATGCATCAAATCACCATTATAACTAGCAGATGGCAGCACTTATTGGCTTATTAGTCATTAATTTCTACTTCTTGCTTTATATTATGAAATAATAAAATTACTATTATAAAAATATAAAATAATCAAGAAATCAGGGTTTGTCGGAGAATGATTGTACGTTTAGAATTAGAATAGAACAGAATTTTCTATATGAAAATTACATTTAGCACATGTTACTGTTGTTAATAAAAGTAAATGTGTGCTTCTGAACTCAAGCTTAGTGCTTTACGGTCAAATCCGTTTAAACATGAAATAAAGGAATGAACAAGTAATATTATTAGTAACTGCACTTATTAAAACAATAGTTTTATAAAGTTATCTATATTTTTAATTTTAATATATTTTTAATATCTTTTGGTACCTGAAGATTTGATTCAAATTGATTCTTATGGTCATCATTCAATTAAAAAATCAATTCACGATTTTTAATCACGATTCCCAAAAACGCACCAGTCTATAGTATGGGTAGTCCTGACTCAAGAAATCATTGTGTCTTCCTATTAACTATCTACTAAATCAAAAATACTTCACACTTCCCATTAGGGATGACGTCCACATCTGATCATACAGTGTTCAGAAAGGAAATGACACATACTACAAAACTCCCTTTGCACTTCCACATTCATCACCACGTTCGCCTACGCGAACGCGCGTATGACAGTTAGCGGAGATAGAGATTACTTTATTAAAAAAAATAAATAAATAAATAAAAAAACACCTCAAACACCCATTCACTGCCATCATAAAGCTTGGAAGAACCAGGACATTTATTAAAAGTGACTCCAATTGTATTCGTCTTAAAAAAGAAAGTCATATTTACCTAGGATAGCTTGAGGGTGAGTAAATCATGGGGTCATTTTCAATTTTTGGGTACACTCCAAAAACTGCTGGGTTAAATACATCCCAGCGCTGGGTAAAATATGGACAAACTACAAAATATGGTTGTTTTGACCCAGCGGTTGGGTTACTACCCAGAAGGTTGGATTAAACATTTAACCCAACCTCTCGGTCAAAACAACCCAGTCGCTGCTTATGTCCATATTTTACCCAGCGCTAGTTTGTTTTTAACCCAGCAGTTTTTAGAGTGTAGTATCCATTTAAATAAAAGCTTATGTAAGGTATTACTGGGGTTACAAAAATATACATCTTGTGTTTTTTTTACTTCAAGATTAAAAAATAAATAAATTAAATAAATAAAAATTAAATTAAATTAAATTAAAAATAAATTAAAAAAATAAAAATGAATGGTACATAGGTTTATTTCACCTTTAAAATACCCATTTAAAGTTACAAAGATTGGGCTAACTTTACATTTAGTAAGTTAAAGCAGGAGACAAAATCAACAACAGACAAAGGTAAAATAAAATAAAATGGGCTTATTAACAAGGCAAGTTACCACACTAGTCTAAAGTCTAAACGTGTAAGATTTAAAACGTATGCATTACTGTTTATGTAAACTGTGTTGCACTGCATGTATACTTGCATTGCATGCCTTTGACAAAAAATGTTTTTGACAAAATATAGCGATGAGTCCAAAATCCTTTTCTGTGATGACCGACATTATGCCACAAATGCTGTTGCTAGAGCTTAACTTCATATGGAACCCAGAACATTCCTTTAAATCTGGTTTATACGCCTCCAAGGCCTTCTGTTAGTGCAATCTCACTAAACGTCAAAACCCCCACAAACACATGGCAGGGTAGGTCACACGTCAGTACATTCTGCCATGGCAGCCCTGTTTGTGACCCGGGCAGCCCTGTAGGTCAAATAATCCCCAGTGGCACAAGATGCTGCCTGTCAGGGCCACACTAATAAAGCTTACAACATAAATCAACATCAGCCCATAATCTATACAGTCACCTTCCCCTCTAAAGCTAATGAGGTTCTTTGACACTTTCAGTGGGGACTTGCCACCCACAAATCTCCATATTCTAGGCCCTAGATATGGCTCAGGACTGAGACTTTTCAGAGCAAATACCAGTAAATCAAAGCACCTGCTGTGTAAAAGCATCAAAAACTGCTTTTAAATCTTCTACTGCCAACTCATTTTTCAGTCTGAAGTGCTCATTAAAACACTCGTGGCACTAATAGCTCTTCCCGTTAAGAAGCGATCTGTTATAAATGACGGCAATTGTGGCGTGATGTTTTATCATTACAACCACCAGCAATTTCCATTGCTGTTATCTGAAGGGTTGAGAAAAATGAAGAATCCCAACAGGTTTTATCCATCAAGCGGAAGAGGGTTGTTGGTGCCCTGATCACATTTCCCTTCCCACAGCTCGCCCCTCCCATAATACATGAGAAGGAGAAGAGGACATCCTCAAGGTCGTCTCCCGAGAGAAGCCACATGCAGACACGTGAAGTGTCATCCACAGACTAACATACACCCGGAAACAAAATACACATGCTAGATAGCAGTTACATATAAGAGAACCGAACTAGAGGGGAGGGAAAAAAAAAATAAAAATATTGGAAAAAGAGAGAGACCTGTGACCACTCTGCCTATGGGTGGCTGCCGGGTGTTGCTTCTTCATTAAGCCACATGATTTCAAGTATAATAATGTGTAGAACAACAACAACAACAATTTAAAGAATGTTTCAACTTTTTTTTTCTGATCCATGCAATAAAAGTAAATTGGGTCCAAAGTAGGGCTGGGTTTTAACAAATGTCGCGATTCGATTATGCTTCAAAAGCTTGTGATTCAATTCAATGTCAATTATTTTGGATATACAACAGGCATCTCTCAACTAATGCTATAAAATATACATTAGAGTCAGTTGGTACTACATTACTATAATATTGAAGGTTAAAATGATGATTTGTAGGCAAACACTTAAATTACACAGTGTTTTTATAATAAAGTTTTTAGAATATTAAATTATAATACTAACTTTAAACTACATAATTATATTTGTACTCCAATTAATTTGTATGATGGATTTATTCAAACTTGAATGTTTAAGATCAATAAAAATTATAAAGAATGTTATATAGTGTATACATTTAGTGAAATGCTCCTCTCTAAAGTTCATTTTTAAGCTGACTGTTTTTTCCTGAGGTAAATGTGACATTACATGACATTGTTTACAAGCTATTATACTGACGCATGACTGGCATTGCCAACACCATACTATATTCATTAAAAGTTCATGCAATCTAAAGTTTCAAATTGTACAAAAAGACAATGTAAAAGTATGGACAGAAGTTCAAGTCTCATTTTACATGATAAACATTTAATTTCTGCTTTTATTTATATATAAACATTAAATCAACATGCATATATAAAGCTCATCAAATATCATAAACATGGAAGTGTAACCATGTTTGCTAGACACGTGAGAACAAATGAGATTTATGGAAAACTTATGGAAATATTAGCCAATATGCATGATGTAACAATCTTCCAGAAGTGCTGCTTCTGTAGGATGGGACTTCATATGGTATTCAGCAGAACCTGCTGTTTGTTGACACTGGAAGTTGTTTTTCTCCAGGTTGATGCACTTGTGCGAAGCATCGCAATCTCTTGCAGGTAAATCCATTAAAGTCCTTAGGAGCTCCGGCACACTGCATCAATTATTAATGATGGTACCATTAAATACAAACTCTCGCTGTCTCTGTGGGCATCATGACAGTATATCCAGGTGGAGGTTTTGTCAGCATCTCCAAACAAATGGCGAACAACATACAACACAAGCATGTATGTATGTGCATTAGGTTTGTATCTGCAGTATGAACAGCAAATAATCTGTGCTACTGTGGAGAAGCATCTCAGGTAGAGTGAAACAGTATGTGATTGTTGTCTCCTGTCATCTGATGACCTTATCCATCAGCGTCTGTCCTAATGTGAACACATGGCAGGATCAGCGCTCCGCAGTTGGATACACTGAGCTGAGCTAGACGTGTTTGTGTGCCAGTGTATCTTGTAAGAATCTAGGATGTGTTTGAAATGGCATACTCAAAATATAATACACTGCCTTCTTAAGCATCAATGAATGCATTTCCTCCAAAGAGGCAAGGGAGGCAATGCCTCAAAATATTGGATAAGGAAAAAAAAAATAAAAAATTTAAGTGCAAAAATAAAACAATGCCAATATTACAAAATATAACAACATTAATAAGTGTATAAATCACTCTTTTTTTCTAAAGAAACATTGTACAACAGTGACACCAGCAGATAAGCTACAGCGGGAGTATGTGTCTCTTTCGCCTCCCCTAAGCCCATCGAGTTTTAACCGTAAAATGTGTGTGAGAGTTTGATGGGGGGTAATTGAGAATGAATGGGGGAAAGTCACATGAGAGCAGGCTATGCCTCCATTGCAATATGATTGGATATGACCGTTTATGTGATTGGCTCATGCAATAAATCCCGCCTCATGTTCATGCGCGTTCCGCGTCTGCAAATCAGTCGGCTCAAAAAAGTAAACAAGTTACATACTTACATTTAACCAATTTGTTGTCAAAATAACACTTAAAATGGCTTGAAAACATGATCTGTCTGAGTTTTTAATGAGCAATCAGCTTGGTGAAATTTGAAGTAAATCTCTGTGTCTGTGACCAATATTTACTGATTTGCTAACTATTTGTTAACAATATAACAACATTTTGTTGCTTTTTTAACTTTTAAAAAGAATAGCTGAACATAAGTTTACATATAAAATGTACTGTATTGTTTAAACTGTTACTGCCTTGACTTATTATTTTGGAATAAAGGTAAAATTCTTAAAGGAGAAGTCCACTTCCAAAACAAAGATTCACATATAAATGTAGTCACGCCCTTGTTATCCAAGATGTTCAAGTCTTTCTTTCTTCAGTTGTAAACAAATTATGTTTTTTGAGGAAAACATTTCAGCATTTTTTTCCATATAATATGGTGCCCTGATTTTGAACTTCCAAAATGCAGTTTAAATGTGGCTTCAAACGATCCCAAATGCGGTTGTAAACGATCCTAGCCGAAGAAGGAAGAAGGGTCTTATCTACCGAAATGATCGGTTATTTTCAAAAAAAAAAAATATGTAAAAAATTTAAATGCTTTTTAATCTCAAACGCTCATCTTGCCTTACTCTCCCTGAACTCTGTGCATTCTTGCTCAAGAGGGTTAGGATATGTCGAAAAACTCCAATCGTATTTTCTCCCTCAAAAAAAAAAAAATCATTTCAAAATCATCCTACATCACTGCAGAAGTACCGACCCAGTGTTTGCAAAGTGAACATACAAAGATCAAACACACAAGTAGATTTGAAGTTGAGGGAGAACATGAGATGGGAGTTTTTCAAAATACCCTAACTGTCATGACCTTAAAAAAAAAAAAAAAAAAAAAAAAAAAAAAACAGTAAAGACAGTAAGACAAGACGAGCATTTGACATTAAAAAGTATTTAAATTGTATTTTTTTTAATGAAAATAACCGATCATTTCGCTAGATACGACCCTTCTTTCTTGGCTGGAATCGTTTACGACCGCATTTGGGATCGTTTGAAGCCACATTTAAACTGCATTTTGGAAGTTCAAAATCGGGGCACCATATCAGTCCATTATATGGAGAAAAATGCTGAAATGTTTTCCTCAAAAAACAAAGAAAGACATGAACATCTTGGATGACAAGGGGGTGAGTACATTATATGTCAATCTATGTTTTGGAAGTGGACTTCTCCTTTAAATACACTTGATGCAACTCATACTTGGCGTTGATAAATAGAATATTGCATTGTTAATGAAAAACATAACTTTTTTTTTTTTCCCTTTTTCTTGATAGTGTAAGTAATGTTTATTTAAAGGAGAAGTGCACTTCCAGAACAAAAATTTACAGTTCACGAGTTCACCTGCCCATCCAGTCCTGATGGGCAATGGTAAACAAACTTGGCTTGCTGTCCTTAATGGAGGCTCGAACCTGAGGCTCGGCTTGAGTGCCGACTTCAACCCCCACATTGCGATATTACCTAGAGGGAGTGTAACAGAAACAGAAGAGAAGAAGGGGAGGTGGAGGGATGCCGGAAGAACGGAGGCTGGGATGGTGCAATGAGGGCTGCTTATATAGGCTTGTAATGATGATTGACAGGACTGAATAATTAGGCTCCTCCCGAACCTACGTTTGGAACTTCATATAATTTACTCACCCCCTTGTCATCCAAGATGTTTATGTCTTTCTTTCTTCAGTCAATAAGAAATTGTTTCTTGAGGAAAATTCAGGAATTATCTCCATATAGTGGACTTCAATGGTGCCCCCAAGTTTGAACTTCCAAAACGCAGTTTAAATGCAGCTTCAAATGGCTCTATATGACCCCAGCCGAGGAAGAAGGGTCTTATCTAGCAAAACGATCGGTCATTTTCAAAACAAATTGACAATTTATATAATTTTTTTTAACCTCAAATGCTCGTCTTGTCTAGGCCTCCATGAAGAAAAAAAAAAAAAAAAAAAAAATAACAATGCAGTATGATTTTGACGATAAAGAAGACAACAGTTTTTTGACCGGATTACACAGACTATGCATGCGCATCGCAGAGACAAGATAAGATAAGATGAGCATTTGAGGTTAAAAAAAAAAAAAAAAAAAATATTATATATATATAAATTGTCAATTTGTTTTGAAAATGCCCGATTGTTTCACTAGATAAGACCCTTCTTCCTCGGCTGGGATTGTTTAGAGCCATTTGAAGCTGCATTTAAACTGCATTTTGGAGGTTTAAACTTGGGGGCACCATTGAAGTCCACCATATGGAGAGAAATTCTGGAATGTTCTCCCTCAAGAAACAATTTCTTTACATCTGAAGAAAGACAGACACAAAAATCTTGGATGACAAGGGGGTGAGTAATACTCGCATATTTACATTATCTGTAAATTTTTGTTCTGGAAGTGAACTTTAACCAAGAAAATGTGACTGGGACATGAATTTACATTTCATATTTAAAATAAATAAATAAATAAATAAATAAAAATCAGTCCTACATCATTACGGAAGCTACACGTCATAGTAAGAACCAAAAGTAACTTTTGAACTTGAGTTATTTTAAACATCACTACTACTTTGTTTTTTTTTTTACACCTATTTTTAAATGATAAACATCTTGAGGGGGTGCAAACTTATGCACTCAGCTGTAACGTGCACCTCTAGGACCTCTAGCAGGGCCAAGCTATCTCTCCTGTGAAGTTAGTCCTATTGCGAAAGCAATTTCATGTTTAACTGTGGGTTAGTGTGTGGTTTCTAACATATGACTGATTTACTGCTTGATTTGCAAGCAGAATTACACTAGTCAAGACATCGTAAGGATTTAAATGTCAATAAATAGTTACAAGTTCTTTATGGAATAAACTGTGTAGTTAATATACAGCAGCAACCTGGAAAGAGCACCGTTAATACTGAAAGAAATACAATGCTGCCTTCAGCCCCCATCTCTATGTGACAAGCCTCACGCCGTAACGGTATTATGTTTTCTTTATGAGATACGCTGCATAACTGTAAAGCTGTTGAATAGTGTATTAACCTATTTGTCAGGGCCTGAGCTTGCATTTATGTCACATCTTAAAAGTGCACGCACAAAAGTGCACCCCATCACCTTTTATTCCTTACGAATGGTTCGATCAATCTGTTCCAGTCTGTAAAAAATGCTAGTTCTTAAAATAACCCCTCTTCAGGCACAGGAGCATTCTGCTTATTCAAATTTCAGTCAACAAGCTGGCATCCAACCCAGACTGTCTGAGCGCTCTCTCTCTCTTTCAGATTACTTATTGATTTGAGCAGCTTCTGAGGAGCGCAAACATAATGGAGGCCGCTCTCATCAAAGCACCTGCTTGTTTGCCTATGTGAATGCTTGATCGGTGCGATTCTCTCATTACAAAACCAGGAAAATATCTCTCTTTACATCTAAAGAATTCATTTTGTATGCTAAATGAATTGTGCCGTTTGTGCATTTTTATTAGCTGCGTTTCAGAAATGTGATGCCCTCATCACATCAAATTAAATCAACTCATTTCACACGACATGACAAAGGAGGAACATCTTATTTAGCAAAAGCAGAACTGATGACAAGCTCTCCAATTGTCTCAGCTTCAGAAACTACATCCATGGACCCGTTAGGGAGCGTCTGATGCATTTTGCATGCAAAAACATCAGGATCTTGCCAACTCCAATTTGATTGGTTGACTGCTATGCAACTTCCAGGATTCAGCATGCACTTGATTTTAATCAGTCTGCTAGGAAGGAGTGTTTACAAGTTCCCAGGCTGCTACAACGAGCGTTTTAGATGAACGACCAATTGCTGTATTCATCAAAGTGTACAGAGGTGAATGGCATAAAACCTTTAGAAGTGCAATTAGTAGCAGTAAACATGTTATTCTGTGGTCAGAATTTTTTACAGAAATGTCTGTGAAATAACTGCTACTTATTACTTTTAGATGGATGAAATTCCTGACCACAAAGTTGCAAAACATTTTAAACAAATTGCTTAAGTGTTTACCGTGTAAGCTTTCACAGAGATTGCTGTGTCAGTTCTCAAATGCGCCACCACTTTGCACGTTGGCTGATTATTATGGTATCATCGATTTCACATTTACCTGCTTCTAAACATCACATCAAAAAGCAAACAACCGGAGTTTCTTGTTTTATGTCGATCAGAAGAGCTTTCCGTCTCCAAGTGGGTTATTATTGGCCAGAACAACCGATATTGTGCAAAATTTCAAATGTTTCACTCTGTTTTACTTTCCATACAATCTATACTTTAATTTACTGATTCTGGTTTGCACAACATCTTGATTTATTAAACTGACGGCAGATGCTATAGCTCTCAAGAGAAGCTGTTTAAATTAACTCATTACTCTCCTTCATTCAGTTACAGCTACAGTTATGTGTGGGCACTGTGTTGATGTCTGCATCAAGGGGTGAACAGTGTTTTAAGGAAAACATAAGATGTTGCTGAACTGCTGCTCTGATGCATTTTGGAAACAAGCCACAGGAGATCTGGGCTGGAGCTCAAATGAAACTAAGAGCTGTACAGAAATATCAGCAGTTTTACCGTAGGGAGATAAATCCTGCAAAATAAACACTAAATGTTGACTGGATACTCTCCATCTCCGTTTGATTTTGAGAGAATGGAACCTAGAAAATACCTCTCTTTCCAAATAGATATTACTGAATTAGGGAACGTACATGACAACGTATTAAAAATGGAAACAACAACATTGTCAAAACGATCCCCATTTACACAAATCTGTGAAAATGACTAAAAACACTGTACATAAATGCATGCTAGACCAGTAGTTGGTGAAATAAAACACTACGCCTCCGAGGACATAGTTATAGACTGAACACATAATATGCCCGTGTGTGACGTCACCATGTAACATTTTTGAACACACAAACAAAAACTGTGTTTTCAAAAACTTGCACTGTGAAATTAGTTTTTCAAAAGGGGCCTTTCAAAGGTATGGAACCCCGTTTCCGCCACTGAATAAAAAATAAAAATAGTGATTGAGAGTTTTATGTCACAGTTCTGATTTTTTTTGTCTCAGAATTCACACACATACACTCACAACTCCGAGAAATGAAGTCAGAATTGAGAAATATAATTGCATATATACACTGGCAGACCAGAACTGACAGAAAGCGGGATTGGGAAAGGTCCTTGAGTCGGGATTTGAACTCAGGACGCCCATAGCATAGCAGCACCGTACAGTATGTCAGCGTGGCGCCCACAAGGCCATCACCACCGACTGAACTTGCAATTCTGATTTTTCTTCTCAGAAGTGTGATATAAGCTCACAGACTGATATGTTCTCAGAATTGCAAGTTTATCTCAATTCTGACTTAACACCTCGCAATTGTGTGTTATAAAGTCAGAATTGTGAGATGCAAAATCAGAATTGCGAGAAAGTGTCAATTGCGAGATGTAAACATAAAATTGAGAAAAAGAGATTCAGAATTGGGAGTTGTAATCTGAAAACTGCGAGAAAAGAGTCAGAATTGTGAGATGTAAACTCAAAATTGCCAGAAAAATCTGAATTATGAGATGCAAACTCAAAATTGCCAGAAAAATTCGCAATTACCATTTTTTTTTTTTTTTTTCAGTGGTGAAAAAGGGCTTCCATACAAAAAGCCCCAGAAACAAGCACTAAAATAACAAAAAGTGATTTCTAACCAATAAAAGCTTTTTTTTTTTTTTTTTAAATCAGGTAGAGGTGATAAGTTCAAAAATAAATAAATACCTGAAGTGCTTTCAGTTCTTAATATCCTGGAGTCAAAGGCCCCTTTTCCACTAACAGGAACCAGGTGCTAGTTCAGAGCTAGTGCTATTGCCAATTCGGAGTTGGTTTGACCAGCAAGCCTTCTAAGAACCAGTTTGCTTTTCCACAGGCTAGAGACCCACCACAGAGCCAGATCTTACGTCACTGAATAGGTCTCTTCTTTCTCAGGCCATGTTCACATGTCATTTTTTGGGATTGACAGCCGTATTTACTTACAGGTGTGAGTCTCAAAATGTCCTGTTCACACAGCAGCTAACAACTGCTTTTCAAATACTGTTTGTATGAATGTGCAAGCCCATATTTTGTTTTATTTTTTACAAGTAACCATATAAACACAGACCAAAGCAATATCAAAGATTGCGACATCTGTAAAACTGAAAGTGTTACCACTTTCTGATATGACAAGAGTCCAATCGAGCCATGAGTTCATCCATCAAATCATCATTAACCGACAGCAGCTTTTACATTTGGGTAGAGAGCGGAGCATGAGAGCCGTGTGCAGAACACAAAACTGACGGGAGGGTCCGGTGGAGACTGGATATAAAACTTTCAGATGACACACAGCTCATTTCTCCGCCACAGTAAGCTACCGAAACCGCAAATTAAACCACGCAGCACATGGTAGACGTGCGTTTGTATGGCAGAGCGGCTCTCTCGCGCTGTATAAAGTGACAGACAACTAGTTGTTCAGCCCTGTTCTGTTCACACAGCACGTGTGTTCCAAGAATGCGATTGTGAGTCCTGAAAATTTATGGGTGAGAGTTTGGTTATAGAATACGGTTGTCACACCCGTAAATAACCGTACTGTGTGTGAACATAACCGTATTAAGGACTCAAACACGGTATTGGCAACCGTATTCTACTGCTGTGTGAACGTGACCATAGTAACGCTAGCACGGCAGCACCAAACTAGATGCATTGGCGCAGCACAGACCAACCAGCGCACACCACCAAAGCACAGCAAAAACGACTGGAGAGAAGACGACTCATCAAGCTTCTGAATTGCTCTCGTGGTACTTTGCGCAGTGCCGACACATCCTGAACAAGCCTAAAATCAACAATGGCTTTGCAAACCTACATCAGCATCCAAACACAGTGAATACAACCCGTTCGTGTTTAGCAGCTATTTTTAAAAAAGCCCAATCAAAAGTTTCTGTTTATCTTGTTGGTCACCATAACCCCACCCCCAGTCCCTGACACAAGCGGATCTTACTTCTAGACCAGCAATGTTTTGGTGATGCTTACGAACCACTTTTCCTGGTTCCAAGCTGGTGCTTTGGGTGTCAAAAAACAAATAACCAATTTCAAACTAGGCTTTGGCTCCGAACCAGCACTCGAAATGCCTTGGTGGAAAAGGGGTACATAAGGTTGATAACCTAAGTCTATGAGGCGTTTTCTCATTTTCTGTGTTCACAGGCCCATAGGAAGAAAGAAGCTGATAACATGGTAGCTGAATCATTCAAGTTAAGCGGTATTTAGCTTCATAAGCAGTTGTCTGTTGTTAGCTTGTCATGTGAGGCGTTGTTTTAATACATTTGACAACACCAAGATGATGTGCCGCCACTCTCCTACTCCATCTCTGATTACAGTGGACTCAAGGGCATCTTTGTAGGGTGGAGTTTTTGGGGAAAAAAAAAAAAAAAAAAAAAAAAAACGGTAGGCGTATCTAATTCAGCAGCTACGTCTGGATAAATTTCATAACTGCTAATACCACTAACAGCTTCAATTCCTAAAAAGAATAAATAACATTACAACAGCAAGAAAGAAGTGCTCTTTGCAAACTCCCACACACAGCGGGACGTAAATGCATGAGCGGATGTTTCACAATTGTGACAGTTGACGTGACCTCCACCTGGCCTTCAGCTCGGAGGGTTGCTGACAGAGATGGACAGATCTCATCTTTCTTCTCCCTTCTCGCTCATGTAGCTGGCAAAGACCTCAGATCACCGCCTGCTCACATTCTGGCTGGGAGCAGCAAGGCTAAGATCCACGATGTCAGCGCTTGATGACGGCGCACGGCGTACCGCCGAGCAAATCTGCCTGAAAGCGGTGCAGTTCCACACTCCTTGAGACATTCGTTACAGGCAGAGAGAAAATTGAAAGGGCAGATTCCATCAGCCCATGATGACGAACTTCCTCAGCTCATGACTCTAATAGAGACACAACCCCTGAAATAATAATCTCATATCGCAGTGCACGTGAGGTCACATGCACCGAACTGCGGTGTTCTGCAAATAAGAACTGCTTAATGAGAGAGCCCTCGGGCACTGAGATGCCAGGACTCCAAAGATACATCCAAAGATCTGGCCTCATCTTCCCTAGCATCTTCTATGGTCAAAGGGATGTCGAGGGGACAAACGTCTAAAAATAGCCTTCCTGCTTCCATTTATAGAATGCGCAAAGCAAAGCCACAGATCCATTTCTCTCATAATCACAAATCTTCCCTTACAATTCTTTTGTCTTTCCACAAAGCTGCCCGGAGCAATAAGCGATAACGATTTCCAGTCAGAGCAGCTTAATTTACTGTTGAAACAATTCGTTTCAATAAGTTGGCAGGACCAGGCTCCATTCCATTGACGTTTTCATGCATACATTACATTTTGTTCAAGATTTATGTCTCTATCAGCATCGTCTCGTCAATATCAGTGACATTAGATGAAAGGAAATGAATAATATGAGAAGCAAGTAGCATTTACCAAAGTTTGGACCAAGAGACGCACACAATAAATCAAAGACGTTGATATTTTATTATGTGGGATAAATTTGTTTTCCAAGAAGGAAAACTTTCAAATCAAAAGTCAAATGACTGCAAATGAAACAAGTTTTTCTTTTGAGTGAAGGGACTCATCTCCACTAAACTTAAAGGGGTCATCAGATGCCCATTTTCCACAAGCTGATATGATTATTTAGGGTCTTAATGAAAATTCTATAACATGCTTTGGTTAAAATTTCTCAATGGTAGTGTAAAGAAATTTTTTTTTTTTACCTTGCCAAAATCAGTTCTGAAAAAAAAATCAATCTGTTTTGGTCGATGTTGCTTTAAATGTTAATGAGCTCTGCTCGCCCCACCCCTCTCTTCTCTCTGGAGAGTGACAAGCCTGTTTACTTCAGCCGCATTTAGCTCTTTTAGCCATGAAACTTGCTAACTAGCATGTTATTAGGAAAGGTGATTGCAGAGATTCCTAAAAAAAAAACCTTATACTCACTTCTGCTGTAGTTGAAGCTGAAGCTGGATCACAAATGGTTTGCACAAACATAGATGCATTTATGTAGATCAGGAGGAGCATTCCCTTCACAAACAAACGTAATCCACTGCATCTTCAGCGGCTCAGATGTCGGGAGTAAATGACGACCACCATGTTCATTATTACATCCAGCAGCACAACACCTCAATTGCTCAATCGGGGATATCCTTGTCTAAATTACATCCCTGCTCCGGCATTGAAACTATGGAGATCGGACTGTGACAGCTGATTTGGGTCTGAGGTAAGACGCTCATGTCAATCAACTATCGTAAAGTACTGCAGCTGCTCACTTAACCGATCTTACTCGTCTCAATCTGCTCAGTTTTGGTGATGTCAGTGCCCTAAATGATGTTACGGGCTATTTCACATCCAGAGATGAAGGATCGGATGATGAAGTTACTAAAGAGGAGTCGTCCGATGACAGTCTGTTTTATGCACAGTGCGCGAACAGTTGCGCTGCGCTCGCTTTTACTACAAGGTAGGCTGCATTATTTACTAAACATAAAATGGATGATCAACGGAAAACAAACGTTAGTCTGTTTGTCTAATGATGCAGTAGCGCTCCTAACTTGACAAACAGCTCTCGTTAAACCCGTAAAGTGAAAGCCGTCTCACTTTAAAGCCGTTTTTCTCAAAATCCCATTCCTGAAAATCATCGCTATCAGCCAACCTAAGATAGCCATAACGTAGGTTATGTAAAAAATAAAAGTTTTGGAAAGGGGCCTGAACTCAGCTTTCATATGGTGTCAAAACCTAAAAAAGGTAAAATTTCACCATGTGTTGGGTTTTCCTAGATCGCATCACATATTTACCGTCTCTGGCAAAATACGACACCTCTCCAGCTGATGTCTGCAAACTGTCAAACACGGTGCATCCCTCTGCTTTCAAGTTTATTCCACATACCATTATATGTTTCATTAGGTTTGACGCATTTTCCCCTTCACACGCAACTGCTGTAAAACATTTGCTGCACGTCGCAGTGTCTGAATCATTTCTCGAAATATAGCCACACTTTAGAATGTTTAGTTTTTGGCATTTTAAGTTAGACGCGTTTAATGTAGCTAGCTAAGCTAACGGCAAACCACCTGCTGCAGTCAGAGCGAGTGTAACGAGAGTTGCTGCATTCACACGCTTCTCGGATGGTCTCATTTCCAGACGATTTGTGCTTTTAATTCGAAATGTGAAAATGGATAGTAACTACAAAGATGTCTTGGATTTCTATCTTCAAAGCTTTCCGACGTTGAGGTTTCTCATTCAGTAAATAAATTTTCTGATTATTCTGACACCCCATGAATGCAGTATTTAAATCTAACTAGCAATCATGCATGTTGATGAATCAATGCTTCTACATCCGTGTCATAGCACCAGAAGACAAATATTTCAGTCGACAGTTCAGGCATTTAAATGGCACCAAAATGAGGCACCGAAATTCGCGTTCTGATGCGGTCCGGTACATACCGGTCACATGGGTACCAGTGCCATATTGGCACCGGGTTTCGGTACCCAACCCTAATGTCACATGGACTATTTTAACGATGTCCTTACTACCTTTATGGGCCTTGAATGTGTCAGTTGCATTGCTGTCTATGCAGGGTCAGAAAGCTCTCAGATTTCACACAAAATACTATGATTTGTGTTCCTAAGAAGAACAAAACGTTTTACAGGTTTGGAACAACATGAGGGTGAGTAATTAATGGCAGAACTTTCATTTTTGGGTGAACTATCCCTTTAAAGGTCCACTGAAGTCCTTTGAAACACGCATTGCTATTCTATGTGGTGATGTAATTTCAACTGAAACAGGAAAACAGGGCGGGACATATTAATCAGCCCCGCCCCCTTTTTAAAAATGGCCAATAGCGTTTCATTTATATTTGCTTGGCTAGTCGGTAAAGCCGCATTTGACAGCTTATGACAGCCACAGTCTAATAGATTACCCTCTAGATTCAGTATCAAACTCCTACTAAAACAAAACAGTGATCATAATCATGCTGTGGCTGTATAGTTTTAAGAGTTTAATATATGCAGACTCGTGTATATCATCCGCTCTCTGCGATTGCGTCTCTGGACCTGAGCCAAAGTCCGGAGTAGACGGTGTGCGCTGCTGCCTAGACTGAGCACTACACTGCCATTCCCAGTACAGAAAATACTAACACTGAACAAGTGACTGATCTCAGCCGCAGCTTCAACGTCTATTTTAGTGTAGGGGACGGGACATTTCGGATTCTAGAGCGCATTTGATTGGACAAAGTTTGCTGAGCAGCTGAAGTGCAGCGTGACGTCATCAAAATCATTGATCCATATTGGCAGAAGTGAGAGACTAAGTTTTGAGTGCTTATATCTTGTAAACGCTATCTTATAGATAACTGTAAGGCTAACATATTTATACTAAAAGCCAAAAAAAAAAAAAACACTTTCATTTTGACTTCATGGGGACTTAAAAAGCAGGGTTGTATAGATATATGTAGACAAGACACTATCTCTGCAGGGAAGTGATCTTAAAGGGGTGATAAACTAGGAAACCAAAATTGCATTTTGACATGCAAGAGGTCACTGTACTATAAAAACATCCTGTAATAGTGTGGATGTAATCCGATGTAATAGTGTAAATAAGCACCGCCTCCACAGAAGATGAGTGACGTCACTGCCTGTTTAGCACCGCCCACCGATTTATGCATAACATTTACCAGAGAGGCGAACACGCAGGTCTACGCAGAAACCAAATGATTAAAGATGGCTCTGAAAACAACAAGATGTTGTACAGTACCAATTTGTGGAAAAAAGCAGCCTTCCTTCTGATTGCAACGTTAGTAAAGAGTGGATGAACTTTATTTTTAATTAGGTTCCAGACTGCATCAGTAAGAATTCGGTCCTTTGTTTACATCATTTTACTGCAGATTACCCATTTTACAATTACCCATTGCGTCAGTGACACAACACTCGTTCCCTTATCTCAGGGAACTGATGTTACGCAAGTAACCGGAGCGACACAATTTCAAAAAACAGGATTTTTAGAAAGACAAACTAAAAGACGATGCTGTGCCAACTATATTGGATCCGACAGTGATGTTGCAACAAAAGTGTGAGTAACTGTTTTCATTACGTGGTTACTCGCTTTGTCTCTTCATACAGATCGTTTGATATGTACAGAGTTATTTATGCATTTTAAATCTTAATCACAGCAGGGTCCATCTATGAGGAATGAATGTACACTGTTAGCCAAACATAGCAGTGGGCGTTTACTTTCTACTTCTGGTGAAGCAGGACAGAATCGCCAATTACTTCTAAATTATGATGTTGTTTGTTGTAAAAATCTGTATAACATTATAAGTGGACCTCAGAGAATAGTACAAAATAAAAAAAGTCAGTTCATGACCACTTTAATACAATAAAAACTTTGGAAAATGTTATAAATTACCCTTGAGAGATCTTACAACAGTAACAAACCACGTTGGAGGACTTTCAATAAATTCCTGAACACCTGGGGATTTTTTTTTTTAAGTTTGGTAAAGTCTGCACTGAGATGTCTTTTCTCAGTATGAATTTCATCCTAAGACAAGGGATCACTCAAATAGGGTAAAGACATTAATCATAGTATGAAGTACCTGGTGCTGTGCAGTTCTTTTCTGTCTCATTGTCTCCTGTGGCAGCCATAAGCCTTCGGCCCAAGTGATCGCTTGGAACGGCAAACCCCTCCTGCAGCACCAGCCCATGACCTGCGAATGAAGATATACACGAATAATTTAAACTTACAAATTCAGAGCACAGGCACCAAAGCTATTATGAATCCGCTTACACAGACCCCTCCATAACTGGCACAGATTTGCAGAAAATTACCTTTGTTAGACAAATAAATAATTCATGGACACTTACATACACACTCCCAACAATTTAATACATAATCTTATGTTACACCTCAAATGACAAGGGAAATTATTGTAATATTAATTAGCCAGTCCGTGGACTCATTTTCTTAGATGGCTTAACTATATGCTAGCATGTGTGGAAATATTTAAACCACTTGTGTTACAACTAACCCCGCATTAGTTTGTGTCCCATGTTCCCCTACCCTGCCGTTTTTGACCCTCGAAAACAGAGACTTTTAAAAACGCTGCAAACCCCGCTTTAGTTTGAAAACTCCGGGGTTGCACTTCAGTGTAAACGGACCAAAACAGAGACTTTTGAAATCGATGGCGTGGCTGCCCACATTCATGCGTATCCTTGGCGACCATGTAAACAATTACATCATGCTCATTTTCGGTTGTGTAGTGTGGACGGAGACAGTGAAAATGCCAGTATAGACAAGGATAGTTTTCATTTTAAAACACTTTCTAAATTCAGTTTTAAAATGAAAACGCACTAGTGTAAACAGGGCCATAAACTATCAAATCTTTAGTGCAACTTCAAATAAATACCTGACTATTTAAAACTGTTTTGTAAGTTTAGCATGTCACCTTGGATTACATTTAATGTCAACTATCCAAATACTCATCATCATCAAGGAATAGTTAACAACTTAGAGCCAATTATCTAAATGACTTGTCGGTAAGGCTTGGGGTTACTGTGTGATACTGTGGCCTTGATTTGCCTGGCTTTCCATTTTAATCAATGTTAGTACAGGATGTGCATTGCATCATGGTTAGCAGCAGCATGGGGGTTATTTACTTTGAGAAAAATCATAGAAAGAAAATGGTGTGAAGATTCAATCATGCATACTGCCCTAACAGCCAGAGCTTGAATTAGGGTTCCATGCCTCATATTTTTCCTTCATTTCTACGCTTTAGCAGTCGATTTCAGCACATGAGGACATGCAGTGAGGTCCAAAAAAAAAAAAAAAAAAAAAAAAACTGGATAAATCACATTTATCTTGTTCTGAAACTATGGCACACATTTAGTGGAACATATTTATTGGACAGTTGGCATTACGGCTGTTAATCACTGAACATTATGTTTATTCAAATTATTGTATTATTTAAATAAAAAAAAAGGCCACCCAAAATGCAAATTCAGAAAAATTTAAATAAACAAAAATAATAAAATGTATGATGTTACTTTTTTTTCGGTGCAACACGAAAGCAATTAACTAGCAGAATGACTAGGTAGCTGTAGTCATCATTCAGTTCTATTTTTAGGGACTTTCATGACGTTCAATTCCTTAGACACTTCTTGAACGTCTGGATTCTGCCACCAATGTGGTCTGAAGAATTGGAACACTGTACTAAAATACTGTGACAGTGTTTTCATATTTCAGCTGAATTTTGAGCTCCTCACATTAAGATTACATTGCAAATGACAGGGGTCCACTAAATAATAGATACAAAGTGGTGGCCAAAATTATTAGAACACTAGTATTTTTACCAGCTAAAAAAAATGGTTTTAGGTCAGTTCTTTTTATGTGTGTCAGTAGGAAATCTCAGTTTACATTTCCAAACATTCATTTTGCCATTAAATTGTTATAATCCAGTGAGATCCAGTCTGTCTGGAATGGCATGTAGGGCCCTATGAAATCCATTTTATTTTTTTCCAAATTCCATTTTTTCCGTTTTAATTTTTCTGGATTCTGTTCCTCCCCCCAATTTTAATTTTTCTCGATTCTTTTTTAACGGTTAAATTAAATTTTATTAATCAAAAAGCATGAATTAATTAAAATTATGAAACGTATACAATTTCACATCAATTTATTAAAAGTTTAACAAAAATTACAAGTTTAGGGCACTATGAAATGTTTTCTCACCATGTGTTTTATAGTTATTAAATTCTGTTTTAGCATGTCTAATTTTGGTAAATTCATACTTAATTTATTCAAATTTATTATTAAAATATCCTTATGAATGTTTTTTTTCCCTTCCCTCAGAAATTCTACATTGTATTTTTAAATAAAAAAATTTTTTTTTTTGGCACATTGTCTTAAAGCGGACTATTATTTTGACAGGTTGCCATGACTACCTTTACAGTTCTGTGTGTATATGATATGACGCTAGTTTTACTCAAATGGAACGGTGAAATGCTCATGAAGTGACTCTTGGAGCAGTTCTGAAAATGTTGGTTAATGTGTTTTATGCCCTCATTTAGTGAGACAGCAGACTCTAAAATCACCACGAGCATCACGCACCATTTATAAACACAGAGGCATGCAGAACATGCAGGATTCATATTTAAATGCTAGTTTTGCAGCTTAATATTTACAGATACTAGTCCATATTGCGGTTTGATTTAAGTGTAATGACCTATTTTGGATTAATTAATCCAAACACTGACAAACTCCGTGACATTTCACGTTATTCTGTAAATTCCATTTTTATGACTGGATTCCGCGATTCCGTCCGCGTTTTCTGCATTGCAGAATCACAGGGCCCTAGACATGGAGAAAAAGAAAAAACCGAGACAGACTAAATCCAGAACTACTGCGGCAAAGTCACCAAGATGTTTCAAGAGACCTACCTGCAAAGCTACTTGAAAAACCATGCGCAAATGCACCTATAGGGCAAAAGCTGCTTTAAATGCAAAGGATGGTCACACCAAACGTTGATGTAATTTGGTTATTTATGACATTTTTGACAGCATCCTCATTTTAGCGCACTTTTACACAAGCGCCTTTATTTACTCTTAACAGTACTACGGCTGGTAGGTTTCTTGAAGCATCTTGAAGATGTTGCCACAGTTATTCTGTTCAGTTCTTACTTGGTCTCAGTTTATTCAGTTTCTTCATGTCATTCTAGACAGACTGGACAATAATGACATCAGATCTCTATGTGGAGCACTGGCTGTTGTCAAGACTCCATGTGCAAACAAAAATCTCACTGGATTATTACAACGGCAAAATTAATGTTTAGAAATGTAAACTGATATTTCCTACTGACAAACTATAGCAAGATATATATATAAGAAATAACTGACTTAAAAACCATTTTTTAGCTGGTGAAAATACTAGTGTTCCACCGTATAACTAAATCTGATGACTACTGCTTGTTACATGCAACAACAAATAGCATGACCACTGTGGTCTGATTCACAAACGAATTGCCCTTATGTGCAGACACTTTTTAAAAAAATAATTTTCGATCAGTTCAGCGAAGCCACGTACATCTAAATGGTTAGATGAGTGGTTGAATTAGTGGTTTTTGACTGGTTAAATTTGACACATTCAGCTCAAGTGTTAGTGTGTGAAATAGGTTGTTTTTTTAAAATGTCAAAATATTTTTCAGTTTATTATGCAAGCAGTTAGCATTTCCTATATTAATTCCCCTAAAAGAGCATAAGTATTTAACGTACAAAAAGGTTAACAAAAATGGTATGGGCCATTTTACAGATTTGGTGCAAACTGCTGTCCCACAACCAAAAAACGCATTCAAAAAGCATTTAAGTATTCAATACTTAGATTTTTACTAGGATTCTTCCATTATCTATTGAAACCCACAACAATATTTAAAATAAATAAATAAATAAATAAATACATAAATAAATAATAATAATAAAATAAAAAAAAAAAAAAATAAAAAAAATTAATATATATATATATATATATATATATATATATATATATATATAATAAGTATATTATATATATTTGGGATTTTCAATAGAGAGGTGGTAAAAATACATTTTTGATTCTGTTAAAAAAAAATTAAGTTAAAAAATCTAAAATATTTATAGCAAATTATGAAACTTTATGTAAAGTTTGGCTGAGACTGATTTTAACTACACCCCCAAATTTGTGATCAGGAAATATTTGTGTCGCTCTGTCTCATAGCTATCAGGTGTGAGTAGATAGGCCTCATCATTTTGAGGTAATTGTGTTTAAAAGTATGAAAATCTGTGTGTAACTTTAAGGAACATCACTGCAATTAAGCACACGTTTTTGGGAATTATTCCATATTGTTTAGTTTTTATGTGTGTACAACTGTTCAGAACGGCTGCCAAAAGCATCTAAAATTGCCACAACTGTAATGGTCACTACTGAAACATGGTTTCAGTAGGAAACACATAATCCTTTATTTGGGGAAAATAAACAATTTTAGTGTAGTTATGCAACTATATAGCACTTTAGCATGCTTTGGTAGTGTTTTAGTATGTTGGTTAAAATTCTGTAATGTGTCAAAACATTACTGTCACTACAGAAAATGTGCAGTCACAACCAAAACATGGGATGTTTTGATAGTGTTTGGTTCAATGTATATTCAAACTAATGAATCCCTAAGTTTGATCAACTTTGATGAACTTTTTGCCTTTTACAAAGAAAAACTGGATTCAAAATACAACAAATCTCAAAAATTACATTTCAAATATTGTTAAAATTACAATTTCTATTGATTTACCTCTGAAAACATTTTAAAGAAATAGAAAAAAAAAAATATTCTCACAAGGTAGATGTAAACAAAATGTTTATAGGTCAATATAACACTTCTTATTAAATTATATACCACTGTGTTTCGGTAGTGACAAATTTGGGCAGAGAACAAATATTCCAAAACTTTCTAAAATTGCCAGGTGTTTACAATTACTACAGTTGTGTACCTTGGATATTATACAATATGCATACATACAAAGTTTGTTGAAAAAGACTTTGTCAAGATGTTTTTGAACTCTGACTTTGCACCAGTTGTGTAGAATGGCCCATATGCACATTTTGTCCAGTACTTTTACTGTTAAAAATATACTGTATTTAAGACCAGTTAGCTTGATTTATTTATTTTATTTTTTGCTGAAATAATATTTGGAATTAAAGAAACAAATCTTAACTTCCAAACAATTCCCATCCCTAGTCCTTATTTAAATTAATTAATTCATTAATTTTGAGGACAGTTTTCATCATCAGTTGGACAATTCATTTAATGCACACAATATCTTTAAAATGGCCACTCTTGAATCTATAAATATTCCCTTCATTACGACTAGCCAGACAGAGACTGAAAAAAAATTCCGCACACTGAAATTGACTGCAGCAAAACCTGTCAAAAATATTCCAACTGCTCCTAAATCAAGAACAGAATGACCCACTTAGAGCTTATGAGAAGCAGAAGAGGAAAAAAAAAAGAGCAGTAAAGTTGTGTAACGAAGTGTCACAGAAGGAGGACAGAATAATGAACTCAACAGCAATAAAAAGTTCATTAAGCAGCATTTTCAGCCTGCACTAACTTCCCCACAGTTATCGACGGAGGAAAATGAGAAGATGCAGAAGAATAGGAATGAGATTTGGGATGCTGGCCCATATTAGGTGTGATGTTCGGTAATCACAGCAGGAGAGCAGACCAGATGGACTCCTGACAGGCTTATCAGATACACCAACATCCGTAGAGCCATTAAGCAGAAAGCACATATTCAGCATCCTCATCATTACAATATCATGTGCAGGTAATCCCTTAAGCCGCTTGTAATTTTGCCGTAATTAAACTCAACCGCACCCACTAGTATCGCTCAGCCAGGCGGGCAACGCTGTACACTTTGCAGGCAATGAGAGTAAGTGGAAAAGCGTGATACAAAATCCCCTGTAATGAGACATCATTTGTGTCTGAGATGGGTTTGTACCACAGGGGTTTGATCTGTGCCGTTTATAACCACCTAGGCTGGGTGTTCGTTTCAGCTATGTCTAGGTAACACACACAACTGAGTGCAGGTTCCAGCTAAAATAAACAAGTGGCACATTAACTTTTATTTCTTTTTTTAAAAATGACGACGGGGTAGATTATAAATACACTCTAAAAAAAAAAATAAAGGTGCTTTAAAAGGTTCTTCACAACCATAGAAGAACCATTTTGGTTCCACAAAGAACCATTCAGTCAAAGGTTCTTTAAAGAACCATCTCTTTTTTCCCTTTTTATAATCCGAAGAACCTTCTTTCACCACAAAGAACCTTTTGTGAAACAGAAATGTTCTTCAGATGTTAAAGGTTCTTTATGGAAGCATTTAGACAAAAAAGTTTCTTCTATGGCATTGTAAAGCACCTTTATAAATAATATAAATGTATGAATAATAAATGCTTTTTTTTTCCCCCAGAGATACTTATTTATATACTTATATTTGGTTTTTCTGGCATTGTAAACTTGCTCAGTAGCACACCTGGTACAACACTGCATTTGGAATGTGGAGCACTTAGGTACAAATCCTGTGAAACAAGTCACAATAAAAGAGCTCAAGACTTGTAGAAAAATGCTTAAATGACCCGGTTACTTCAGCAATGCACTTTTACTCTAAGTTTACTTATGCTACCACTGTTGGTGAAGTTTAGGGTAGGGTTTAGGGTTTCTTATCTTTGCGATTTAAAAATACACTGACCAAATTACATGCCCCCATTTTTCATGAGCTGAACTCAAAGATCTAAGACTTTTTCTATGTACACAAAAGGCCTATTTCTCTCAAATACTGTTCACTAATCTGTCTAAATCTGTGTTAGTGAGCACTTTTCCTTTGCCGAGATAATCCATCCACCTCACAGATGTGGCATATCAAGATGCTGATTAGACAGCATGATTATTGCACAGGTGTGCCTTAGGCTGGCCACAATAAAAGGCCACTCTAAAATGTGCAGTTTTACTGTACTGGGGGGGTCCAGGGGCTCCAAAAACCAGTCAGTATCTGGTAAGACCACCATTTGCCTCAGCAACACATCTCCTTCACATAGAGTTGATCAGGTTGTTAATTGTGGCCTGTGGAATGTTGGTTCACTCCTCTTTAATTGCTGTGTGAATTGCTGAATATTGGCAGGGACTGAAACACGCTGTTGTATACACCAATCCAGAGCATCCCAAACATGCTCAATGGGTGACATGTCCGGTGAGTATACCTCCATATTACAGATATGATTTTTAACCCAATTCATAAAACTGCTTTTCCTCAAATCCCCCTTCACCTTCCTTTCACAGTACTCTTGTAGAGAGGAGAAGAAAAAAAAAAAAAAAAAAAATTAAAACATCAGACTCTTTGAATATCAGACCGTCTGCTGGCTAATGATCAGCGGGGGTCTCAGAGCTCTGCACATATTTCCAGATTTATCTTTAAAGATGTTATGTAGCTCCAAACTGGCATGACCTTATTTCTTCCGTGGAACACAAACTGAGATGTTAACTAAATATTCAAGCTGCATATTTCCACACAATTAAAGTGAACTGGGGAGTAGTAGTATCGACTGGACATTTTCCTTTTTTGATAATCCATCACACTCAGATGTACATCTCGATACAGAAGAAGAGATCTGTTGCTACTTCTATTTTATCTCAACTTTATAAACTAAAGTTACCAAGAAAGTTTTCCCGTAGTTAAAGGATTAGTTGACTTCCAGGATAAAAATTTCCTGATATATTACTCACCACCATGTCATCCAAGATGTTCATGTCTTTCTTTTTTTAGTTGAAAAGAAATAAAGGTTTTTGAGGAAAACATTCCAGGATTTTTCTCCATATAGTGGACTTCAGTGGGAACCAATGGGTTAAAGGTCCAAATTCCAGTTTCAGTGCAGCTTTAAAGGGCTCTACATGATCCCACCCAAGGAATAAGTGTTTTATCTAGCAAAACAATCGGTCATTTTCTAAAATATAAATACAAATTTAAATAAGTTTAAACCACAAATGCTTGTCTTACACCTGCTCAACCTCACACATTACAAAGTAATGTTGGAAAGGTTAAGCGCGGCAGAAATACCGCCCCAGTGTTTACACAGCGAATGTGCAAAGAAAGTCAAACTTCTTTTACAAAAAAAGCTAAAACAATGACGTCAGACACGGACAAATAACCAACCACGCATGGCCTTTCCAACATTATTATGTAATGCATGAAGTTGTGGACGTAGAGCAAATGCAAGACGAGCATATGATTAAAAAGTATATAGGCCTACATTTATTTTTTTATGACCACTCGTTTAGTTAGATAAGACTTTATTATTTCTCAGCTGGGACTGTGTAGAGCCCTTTGAAGCTGCACTGAAACTGCAATTTGGACCTCCAATCTTTGGCCACCATTCTTTAATTTCTTTTCAACTGATAAAAGAAAGACATCAACATGAAAAATAATGCAAATAGCCTAACTAAAATATGTCCAAGAGTTTTACACGCTAGTCTGTTATTGTAGGGACAACCATTTTACATATTCACATCCCTAATCATGACACTGAACTAAACTGTGAGCGTATGCTTAATTTAGTCAAAAGGCCTCTGAGTAGTCCTTGGCCAATGAAAGTTGCTATGGAGTCAGACCTTCTGAAACTTCCGTCAGTCGGAAGGTCTGTCTATGTGAGAACAATAACCAACTTGCCATTTTAGTACATTCTGTAATACACATACTCATACCTAAAAATGTACTTTAAGTTCAAGAAGCTAGTGCTTCATCGAATACAGTAAATTCAACTAAATGCAAGCAATCCATTTAAAGGAGAAGTTTAGTTCCAGAACATACATTTTCAGATAATGTACTCACCCCCTTGTCATCCAAGATGTTCATGTCTTTCTTTCTTCAGTCGTAAAGAAAGTATGCTTCTTGAGGAAAACATTCCAGAATTTTTCTCTTCTATGGTTCCCGCAAGATTGAACATCCAAAATGCATCCTCAAAAGGGCTCTAAATGATCCCAGTCAAAGAAGAAGGGTCTTATCTACCGAAATGATCAGTTATTTTCTAAAAAAGACTTTTTAACCTCAACCACTTGACTTCTCTATTTTCTGTGATGCGCATGCAAAGTCGATGTAATCCGGGTCAATATAGTTGGGGTTCCAACCCAATGTTTACAAAGTGAATGCGCAAAGATCAAATGCCCTTTACCAAAAAAAAAAAAGTATATAAATTGTAATTTTTTTGGAAAATAACTGACCATTTCACTCTTTCCTGGCTGGTTTCGTTTAGAGCTATCTGAAGCTGCATTAATCCTGCATTTTGGAAGTTCAAACTTGGGGGCACCATTTAATTCCACTACATGAAGATAATTCCTGAAATGTTTTCCTCAAGAAACAATTTCTTTATGACATAAGAAAGAAAGACATGAACATCTTGGATGACAAAGGGGTGAGTAAATTATCTGTAGATTTTTGTTCTGGAAGTCAACTTCTCTTTAAAGGAGAACTCCACTTCCAGAACAACAATTTACAAATAATTTACTCATCCCCTTGTCATCCAAGATATTCATGTCTTTCTGTCTAAAGTCAAGAAATTATGGTTTTTGAGGAAAGCATTTCCATATAATGGACTTCATTGGTGCCCCAATTTTGAGCTTCCAAAATGTAGTTTAAATGCAGCTTCAAAGGGCTCTAAACGATCCCAGCCAAGGGAGAAGTGTCCAGCGGAACGATCTGTCATTTTTTTTCGGAAAATAAAAAAAATTGTATACTTTTTCCAAGCACAAAAGCTTGTGTAGCACATGCTCTGGGATGCGTGTCCACGACACTACGTACTACTACTACTACTACTATTGAAACTACAGACCCAGTGTTTACAAAGTGAACGCGCAAAGACTAAGGAAGTGCAAGTAAGTCAAATGCTGTTTACAAACAAAAAGGTACAACGATGTCAGACGATTCTGAAGTTGTAGGAGAAAATAAGATGGAGTTTTTCAGCATTCTCTAACTTTTTGAGCCAGAGTACACAGACGATGAACTTAGACGTGATTAGTAGTGTCGTGGACGCACATCCCAGAGCCTGTGGTACACAAGCTTTTGTGCTTAAAAAGTATACAATTTTTTATTTTCCGAAAACAAAAAAAAAAAAAAAAAGACAGATCTTTCCGCTAGATAAGACCCTTCTCCCTCGGCTGGGATCGTTAGGAGCCCTTTGCAGCTGTATTTAAACTACATTTTGGAAGTTCAAAATTGGAACACCAATCAACTCCATTATATGAAGAAAAATCCTGAAATGCTTTCCTCAAAAACCATAATTTCTTTACGACTGAAGACAGAAAGACATGAACATCTTGGATGACAAGGGGGTGAGTAAATTATTAGTAAATTGTTGTTCTGGAAGTGGACTTCTCCTTTAACACAACATTCATGAAAGGAAGCAAATCTGCAGAAGTCTCAGATCTGCCTGTGGCTTTATTGACTCCACCCTTCACAATCTTGACCCGCCCATCTAAACGTTTGGCTCCGCCCAAGTGGGCTTGATTCAAACTCAGACGGCTTGAAATGAGCAGCTGATCGTCGAATACAATGAAACGGTGCATTCAATTTACGTAACACCGTTACAGATAAACACAGTCAAGGGTTGTCTGTGACATATTATGGACTACAGCTTGGAATCATCGCCGTTTGTTTGTTCGTTTCATTGTTGGCTAACGTACGCACAAATGAGACTGCTGAATATAACGTTACGTGTAACCATGCCAACCGAAACATCTTCCCACAAAATAGCCCAAAGATTAACGGACGCTGTAAAGATGCTGTCAACCGTTCTTGTGTATTTATTAATGTAAAGGGATGTTCTACCCGCTCACAGCAGCCTCTATTCACACAACTGTGAATAATTCAACGCCTGACGTCCCAAAAAAAGACAAGTATGTACTGCTGCCTTGTCGGCGCATTATTAATACACTATACAATAACGACGAGCGTAAGTAGCGATGTGTAGCTCCACTGAAACATATAGTGACAATCACTCACTCACCTGTTTTTGTGAGCAACGCCGACATACACCACGCCAGGAACAGGACGCTGCAGATGAAGCACACCTGCACGAACAGCATCTCTCTCCTTTTGCGAACTTTAAACATTTTGGTTATGATGCTCTTTTTAGATATATTGCAGTTCTGCTCCAGCTCCATGGTCGTCTGTGGCTGGGTCATTTTGGGAGTGTAATTCAGCTCCGAATCGAAGCCACACAGATGGCCGGGACCGCAGGAAATCAGGCTCGGGATGAGGTCTTCCTCATGTCCAGTGCGCGGATCCCGTATGAGGCAGTGGAGCGCGCAGCGTGCATGTGTGTGTGAGCTTCAGTCCCAGGTGCGTCCACGCGTTCGTTCTGATATTGGATTATTAAAGCAGCCCGTGTGTCCTGTTGCGAGAGAAAAATGCTAATTATAATCAGCTGAAATTAATCACTGGACATATTTTGGACGGACTTCACAGATGTCTAATAATAATAAGGCTAAAACCTACATACTCTAAAATTATACAGGGCGAACTAAGTGTCCTGCTGTTTCATGAAATATATAAACAGCCCTGTCAGTACGCGTCTTTAGGAGCCATGCCGTTTAGGCTCAGTCCTCTCAAGTTGAGGTTTCATCTCCCTCTCATGCAGCTGCTGTGACTTCTACATGTGAGAGACTGTTACGCGCGTTCACGTGACGCTGATGACGTAGGCACACTGAGCCTACTACACTCACTAGACTAGACTACTATAATCCTTTGAAAAGGCATGGCTTCTACCATATAAATAGTGTAGGCTATTGCTAATAAAGCCACTGAATGTCATGTAAAGTACTGTATATCACACTAATGATATTAATAGTAAATTAAGAAATGATCGTTTTATCATGTGGATCTTGTGTCAGTGGATCATATTTTCTTTGAGGGTTTAATTATAGAATGCAATGCGTTATTTTCTTGTTCAAACAGTAAGAATTATTCATTTTAATACTTTTATTAAGCAAGGATGCATTAAAGTGACAGTAAATACCTTAAAGGAATAGTTCACTTCCAGAGCAAAAATGTACAGATAATATACTCACGCCGAAGATGTTCATGTCTTTCTTTCTTCAGTCGTAAACAGAAATTAAGTTTTTTGAGGAAAACATTTTTAGGAATTATCTCCGTATAGTGGACTGTTATGGTGCCCACGAGTTTGAACGTCCAAAATGCAGTTTCAATGCAGCTTCAAAAGACTAGCCAAGGAATAAGTGTCTCATCTAGCAAAAGAGTTCACGCAGAGCTAGACAAGATGAGCATTTGAGGTTCAAATATATGCTGTTCTTTTGTACTTTATATTCCTCAAATAGCCCTGAAAAAGTATCACTGTATCATTTCTGAAGAATCATGTGACATTAAAGCCTGGACTAATGGCTGCTGAAAATCCAGGTTTGCCATCACAGAAATAAATAACTTTTTAAAATATATTAAAATAGACAGTTATAGCTGTAAGAGATAAGTTTGAGATTTTCATGGATGTTTATAGCTCAATAATATTAACCGTTGAACATTTAAAGTAAGAAAGTATCACAAATAATGTAATTTAAAGGTCCACTGAAGTGCTTTGAAACATGCAGCGTTATTCTGTGTTGCATAATTTCAACTGAAACCCTTTTTTAAATAGCCAATAGCATTTCGTTTATTTCATAGCTTGGGCTAGTGCCGTTGAGCTCAGTGTTGCCAAGTCTGCGGTTTTCCCGTGGAATTGGGATACTTTTACACTGTTGCCACGGGTAGTTTTTGATTTCCACGGGTTGAAGTGACCCTATAACGTCATATTTAGCCGCTGAAATGCGAATTTACCAGGGGGAAACCCGACAAAAAAACATGTATTTTATCCACCGGAATGCAATTTTTAACAGGGGACCCCCCTCGAAACATGATTGGGCTAGTTTTGGGATAGTTTGTCAATTTTGATTTCATGGGGACTTTAGTGTTTTATATTTGATGTTTTTTCTTAAATGACAACTTCTATTTCAATTCGTTTTCAGTATCAGTAGATCGTGTGTAAAACAGTACATGCAATCTGTACATACAGTACATTTTTTTTTTTTTATAGCTTTTCCTTAAATTTGCCCTATTAAAAATGATGGGTTGCTGTAAATTAATCCTTGGTGAGTCACTTTGACAGACTTAGGTAGAAAGCAGCTTATATGGTGACGAATGGCTGAGCAACATTTTTTCCAGGCTTTTTCCATGGGTTCTTATTGTGTGAGGCCCTACATTTACAAATGACAAGAAAGTGGTTCATAAACTTGTGACCACTGTGCAGTGACCACAGGATGCAATTGTTGTACTTTCTAAAGAAAAAAATGCATTTTTAAAATCCTTTTGGGATAATGTTAATTTAGAAAATGTCAGGTTAAGGTCAGTTCCCTAATGCAATAGTTATAAATAAATTAAGTAAAAATAAATTAAGATCACAAACCATTCACCCACTCAACTTCTACACAATTAACTATAAAAACTTGAGAAAAGTGTGATATCTGAGTGCCAAAACAAGTTTCCCCTTCCTGAAGATGCTGGAAACAGCACATATATTAAATCAGCACACCTAAAATTGAATTCACTGGGGAGGAAAGCACATCATTGGTAATGGCATAGTTTCACAACCAAAGCAATTCATCTAAAATAGATTGATTTCAGTTCTGTGAAAAACACACCTCAAAGATTTTATGGATATATGATCTAGTGACATACACAGTATATTGCAAGAAAAATGAAAATTACTTTTAGCGACCATTCAACAAAGTCTGGCTCACTGCATCTGTATTCTTTTCCGAGAACAGAAGCCACTTCCTTCCTAGTCTCAGTGTCAGTCAGGGAACCTGTATTCTGGTAGTCTAAAGTATGGTTATGGTTAGACTACTTCCTGACAGTCTTCATATCTAGGGCACAGCTATGCCCTGTTGCCTTTACTGAATCTGATACACTTGTATTGACTGAGACAGTAAGTAGAATTGATAGTTGATAGTCCTGAAAATCATAGCAGGTTGCTGTGAAGAAGTCACCCAGGATCCTTCACAGGGGGTGATATGTGACGTTGTAGATCCTATTTAGAAATATCAATTTTCTTTTCTGTGAATCCCTGTCTTTGTCTTTTTCTCTCTTTTTCTTGCCTTCTCCTTTTATGTGTTCAGTCAAAGGACAAAAGCCTTCCTGGAACTTAGCAATTCAGCAAAAACAGCAACTGACTGACCAATGAAGAGTGTTTTGCTATGGCAGTAAACCTCTTTTTATTTTACACAAACAACTACTTAAAGTAATAGTTCACCCAAAAATGAAACTTTGCTGAAAACGTACCCACCCTAAAGCCATCCAAAATGTGAATGAGTTTGTTTCTTCACTAGAACAGATTTGGAGAAGTTTAGCATTACGTCTTACTCACCAAAGGATCTTCTGCAGTGAATGGGTGTCGTCAGAATAACAGCTGATAAAAACACAATCACAATAATCCACAACACAAATCTGCCCATCAATTAAAGGGATAGTTCACCCCAAAATGAAAATTCTGTAATTAATTACTCACCCTCATGTCATTCCAAACCTCTAAGACCTTCGTTCATCTTCAGAAGATGATTTAAGATATTTTTGATGAAATCCAAGAGCTTTCTGAACCTGCATAGACAGCACGCAACTACCACGTTCAAGGCCCAGAAAGGTTAAAATAGTCCATGTGACAACAGTGTTTCAACCTTTACCAAGCTATGAGAATAAATTTTGTGTGCAAAGAAAACAAAAACAACTTTATTCAACAATATCTTCTCTTCCGTGTCAGTCTTTGATGCGCATTTCAAAAACAAATTACAAAGAAACTGTGTTGTTAGTCATTTTGGCTGGACATGTGAATTTACAACTAAGCCCAGCACATCAAACAAGCTCAACAACAAGGAATCAGCCTCAGGGTGGACTATTAATGCGGCCTTTTTTGCTGGGCCAAAAAAGTTCAATTGCCTGAACTAAATGCATCGCCAGAGAAAAGATGAAGCAAACAAGGATGTTGCATGCTCACAAATCTGTTTTCACCAGCTAAAGCCTACGCCGGCTGATGTCAGTGCTTTTTAATGTCAGTTTTTTTGCTAACTATTCTTCAGGCTAAAAGAACAGGACTGTGTGAGTGAGATTTACTGGGCACTGATGCTACCGTTGTGCCCCCTGCAGTGCACGGTGGGTAAGTTTGCCAAAAGACGGTGTGGAAAAGCTCAGAAGTCACGCTGCCTTCTTGTAATCATGTGAATGGTCTGAATTCTCCAGTGGTGTGTGAGTGTGCGTGTTTGTGTGTGAGAGAGAGAGAGAGTATGAGTGTGTGTGGTGAGTAACTCTCTCAAGTTTTAAAGGTCAGCTGGTGAGAATTTAGGCCAGGTGAGATGTGAGATCCTCAGCGCCGTGATGGTTTGTTATAATTCTGAAAGACAGCATGTGTGTGTCCCATAATGCCCTTTTATGATCTCAAAAATGCATTATTTTACTTACAAAAACTATGAATTATCCCCGTATGCTGCAAAGCTATTGTCAATACAGTAACGTCCCAGATATTCACAGGAGTAAAAAGTGTGACAACAAGCCTTGGTTTTCTTCTAGATATTCTGGTATACACTACCAGTCAAACGTTTTTTAACAGTAATGTTTTTAAAGAAGTTTCTTCTGCTCACCAAGCCTGCAAAATGACAGAAATTAATACTTTTAGTTAGCAAGGATGCTTTAAATTGATCAAAAGTGATGATAAAAATCATCAAAAAACCTGAAAAACGTCTACTAAGCTGTTTTCAACATAATCATAATAATAAATGTTTTTCAATCAGCAAATCAGAACATTAGAATGATTTCTGAAGCATCATGTGACTGGTTTAATCATGATAAAAATGCAGCTTTGAAATCGCAGGAATAAATTATATTTTAAAATATAGTAAAATAGAAAACTGTTATTTTAAATAGTAAAAATATTTAAAAATTTGACTGTTTTTGCTGTGCTTTGGATCAAATAAATGCAGGCTTGGTGAGCAGAAGAGACTTCTTCAAAACACATAAAAAATCTTGCTGTTCAAAAACTTTTGACTGGTAGCGTAATTTTGATTTACAGTAAATATACAGGTAAAATGTTCAATTATGTACAACATGGTAATTAAACGTTAAGCGATTGGATAATTTAATGACATGTACAAGGAGAAAGATCTTGTGTGCTGCTTAAAAAATTATTTTTGAATTTGGTGAGGTTACGGTCTTCACTGTAAGGTATATGGGAGCACTGCCCCAAGTAACACCGCCACAGAATTTTTCAGATGTAACATTATTAAAGATGCCCATGAGAATTATGTCCTGCAGCAGGAGAATGTAATTTATTTTGTATTGCCGTTAATAGCAGAACATTTATTCCATTTATATTTTTTTCCCAGCAGGGTTGTTCTACTGAAGGTTTTCCAGTAACCAGTTGGTACTTAAAGAAGAATTCATGCTGTTAACATCTCTCTCTCTCACTCTCTCATTCCACTGAATCATGTGTTTAGTTCAGATGACTTGCTTCCCCAGACGATGATATCGAAAGACTTGAGCCTTTTTCCATGGTCAAGCCTTGAAGAAAGACTGTGACTGTTTTAACTAACCAACACTGTTTAGATGAAGTCACAATTGATGTATTGTGTTTTTGATGTTAAAGAAACTCTGTACTTCCTGTGCTTTTTAGAAATACAGTTAATATTTTTCTTGCAGAACATACATGTGATGAACATGTCAATAAGTTTTTCTTCCATGTGTGCTAGATACATTAGTACATGCATTTGAGGGCAGAACAATGTGGAATTAGCCATGCTGTTGGAGTATATGAATTGTTAATATACATTTGTTGTAGACTGGCAGAACCATTCTGACTATAGCCAACTTGGACTGAAATAATGTGTGTTTTTCCTTACCGCTCTGCTGGCTCAGGGATCATAATGATGACTTCTTAGGCAGGGATGATTAAGCAAGATTTAATGCTGTCACTCAAAACCTTCACAGCCGTTTACATCAGCTGTAACTGGATCAGGCTTTAGATGTAAATGAAACTGGAGTATAGCCAAACCTTACTGTGGTAATTGAACGTCTAGAATCAAGACTTCTTTTAAGGAGAATTCAGGAACTTGCACAGTGAGGAGGAGAGTTTGAGTGGCCAAAGACTTTCCAAGGATCACAGCTGAGGAATTGCAGAGATTAGTTTAGTCTTGGGGTCAGAAAGCCCCTAATAGCCCCTACATCACTACATGTTGTTCAAGAGGGTTTCAAGAAAAATTCTCCTCGCTCATCCAAAAACAAAGTCCAGAATTTTCCGATTTTCAGACACGATTGGAACCTCACGGGACTGGCTTCTATGGACAGATGAAACTTGGCTTGATCTGAACCCTGTGGAAAATGAATGGAATTAACTGAAGAGAAGAAGCACCAACATGGATCTGGGAAACTGAAGGATCTGGAGAGATTCTGCATGAAGGAATGGTCTCGGATCTCTTGTCAGGTGTTCGCCAAACTCATCAGACATTATAGGAGAAAACTCAGAGCTGTTATCTTGGGAAAAGGACATTGCAGTAATTGGGTGCCAATAATTATGGCCAACGTGAACTAGAGAAAAACATTGATTTCATAATGAACCCTCCCCCCTCCTCCACAATTTCTATTGGTTTACCCCAATGATGTATTACAATTTTCAGAATTTTTTGAATGAAAGATCAAAAGGATAAACAATATAGATTTATTTTCACAGCCACCTTTGCTCATATTTACCAAGGGTGCCAATATTAGTCTAGGGCACTATATACAATAAAACGGGTAAAGTTTACGGTCGTCAATGAATGGGATGGTACAGTATTCAAAATATTACCTGGTGACTAAGAATAAGATTTCCCTAAGAAGTAGGTAAGAATGACCCTGGTGTCCTCCATGATTCCTATTCCTTCTAACAGCAAAGCACTTGGACACAAGTTACAGCTTCACAAGTGGGAACATGCTTAAAAGTAAAGCATCCAAAAGTTTTTTTTTTTTTTTTTTTTGGTGATGCCATAAAGGACCCATTTTGGTTTCCCCAAAGAACCTTTTAGAGAACAGTTCTTTAAAGAACCATTTTGCCTTGGTGTGAAGAATATTTCAGTGTTCACATTCTTTGGAAACATTTCATCCTTAATAACGTAAAAGAAGCTTTTTCCACTGTAAAGAACCTTTTGAGCAGTGGAAAGATTTCATGGATGTCAAAGTTTCTGCATGGAATCATCAATGCCAAGAAAGAACCTAAAGGCAGTATTAATTACATTCAACCCAACTTAAATTTTGTTAAATGTGAATCTTAAATCTTTTGTGTTGGGACTACATTAATCATTTTTTTGAAAATGTTATTTTATGTTTTTGCATAAAGGAAAAGGGTAATTAAGTGTACCATGGACATCCTATTTCTAATGAATTGTTGTCTTAAACAAGAACTTTCATTTTTTTTTTAAAAACATATTCAACAAAACATTTGTTTAAAGGGGACATTGGATGAACATTTTCCACAAGTTGGTATGATTCTTTAGGATCTTCATGAAATGTCTGCAAAATACTTTAAATTCCCCTATGGTCATGTAAAACAACACCATTTTTACCTTGTCAAAACAGCTCTGCTTACAGCGACCCGCTTCGGTGCATGTCTCTTTAAATGATAATGAGCTACTGCTCGCCCCGTCCCTCTCTTCTGTTTTTTTCTGTATTCGGTGGCACATTACCATCAAAAACAAAACTAATCCTCTGTGTCCTCAGTGGCTTTGATGTCAGGAGAAAATGAAGACTCGTATGTTACGTCCAACTACAAAACACCTGCATCGCTTACGAGACGTTGACCTTCTGAGGACAGTCCGTCAGCAGTCGTGAGTGGGGCCTGAGCAGTATGACATTATACTGCTCAGAAAATCAAAACGGCTTGGTAATTGAGACTGTTCAGGTTTTTTGGGGATTAAGAAAAGGAGTGAATGGATTTCTATCATTGTAGGATCACACTGCTAAGGTACACTTATGTGCAAAGTGAATTTTGCATCCAATGTCCCCTTTAAATAGACTTCTCAAACCCAAATTATTAGTGTGGAAATGTTTTTCGAGTGACAATAATCTGGGAAACAGCTCTAAAACAGGAACGAAAACTCACACAAGCTGTTTACCAATGTATTTAGAAAATCTGAAGCGGATCCACATTTCCGCATGGCATATGAACCTCGCCAGCTAGGAGTCCAAAGGGCTCGCCGCCAAGCCATTGAGAAGGGAACAAAATGGCTCCAGGGACATACTCTGCTCTGGTAGCAGCAGCTCCCCACAGGCATACGGAAACACAACGCCTCGTTTCAAAGAGAACTCCAGCCACCCCAGGTAACCTTGCTTACCCCAGAGGAAAACCCCTCCACAGCCAACCTTCCTGTTTGCACAGATAAATTATTTCTCTGCTGCTTTCATCTTACCTTCAACTCCGAAGTTAACCCCCCCTTTTAAATGATGTATCTGTGCCTCATACTATCCCCTAGATATGTCAAAATCTTTTTATATGCTGCAGTGTCCTTGTTAAACAACTGCAAATGTCATACTGGAAGGCTGGACAACCTTGCTTGTTTTTAATACCGTGTAAATATATTTGTGTGGTAAAATGTTGATTGTTTTTGGCTTATGATCAAAGGTACACTACCCTCTTTTATCCTATCACAATACTGAAGTAAAAAGGGACATTGTTCATATAGTTGACCTCAATTTGTACTTGTGTATATACTGTAGGCCTGTCCATGTGTTTGTTTTTTATTGTAGTTTGCGGTGTGAGGCCTGAATTTGAATCTGAAACTATAAAAGGTTTGTTCAAGGAATCCAAGGTCATTTTTTTTTGAGGTTTTACTTGCTGGGAATGAGATGGTGATCAGTATGTGGAGGCTGAAGGTCTACATATCGCCGTCTGGCCTAAGTGACGTCAACAGAAAAATGTTTTCAAAGACGGAGCAAGATAATTGAATTTACTGGGAGATTAAAAAGACAAAAAAAAATTTTCTTTGGAATAAGATGCACAGATGAATACACAAAGGAAAGGAAAACAGCAAGTAAATCTTACGAATAAAGTAAATATTGTCCATTTTGTAATTTCATGTTAACTATAATCCTTACTAAACACTAAGGATTGATGTATTATGAACTGGTGTAGAGACAGACAGCAGCTCAGCAGTCATGCTGCCTTCCTGCCTGTAATCATGTGAATGGTCTGAATACAGCAATGTGTGAGTGAGTGTGCGTCTCAGGCTCAGGCTTCAAGGACTGGTCAGCTGATGAGAATTTGGGGTTTGAGGCACCAGGCAGGAAAGTCAGCTGATGACTTAAATGCTGCGGGGAAGCATGTTTTTCATTCTGAGTATCAGTCTGCAGTGAAAAGCTACAAGACATGCACATGACACATACTTCAAATCATTACATTTACTCCATCTCATTCCCTACTGTAATATTTGAGAATGAATCTATACTGAGTGAATTAAAGCTGGGATGTTAAGACATGAATAAATAGTTTTGCTTAAAGTGCGCTTCCAGAATGAAAATTTCCTGATAATTTACTCACCTCCAAGTCATCTAAGATGTTTATGTCTTTCTTGCTTCAGTCACAAAGAAATTAAGTTTTTTGAGGAAAACATTCTAGGATTTTTCTTCATATAGTGGATTTCAATGGTGGCCAATGGGTTGAAGGTCTAAGTTGCAGTTTCAGAGCAGCTTCAAGGGACTCTACATGATTCCAGCCGAGGAATAAGGGTCTTATTTAACTAAATGATTGGTAATTTTCTTAAAAAATGTAAATTTATATACTTTTTAACCACAAATGCTTGTCTTGCACTAGCTCTGCGATGCGTGACTTCACGCATTACGTGATCACAATGAAAAGGTCACGTGTGGTTTGTTCATCTTTATACTAAAAAACTCATTTTTGCCTTGAACTTTGAATCATCCGACATAGTTGTTTTACCAATTTTTACAAGGGCGTTTGACTTTCTTTGCATGTTTGCTTTGTAAACACTGGATCGGTACTTCCACTACATCACGTGTGCGTGATTACATAATGCGTGAAATCGAGTTAGTGCAAGGCGAGCATTTGTGGTTAAAAAGTATATAAATTTGTGTTTTTCTTACAAAATGACAGATCGTTTTGCTAGATAAGACCCTTATTCTTTGGCTATTCATTCTCCAGGACACCACCGGACTAAGCTGGAGGAAAGCTATTATCCGGTGTCTGGAGAGTGTCTACCTCCGACCAGGACACAGCCAGACCCAGCGCCCAGCCCACCATCTCCCCGCCGCGTGGAGTTAAAGCCCGAGCCCACCGATGACGGAGAGCCCTTTCCTGCCGCGATCAACGAGCCAACGCAATGCTGAGCGACTGAGCGGAGGATCGCCCCGGAAGCAGAGCCCAACCCATCAGAACAGTAGCAAGCCGTAGATGAAGTGAGTGCGGAGTGGAGCTCTGCCTCCTGTACCGTGGCTGAGGATGAGCTGATTATCCTGCTGGACTTCGAGGAGGATTTATTAGACTGGGAGACTGATCTGGAGGCCGACTTGCTCCCTGTCCTCTCTCCTTCATCCCCGCTGGTCCTGTCCAGCCCTCCAGAGCCCGCTCCTCCTGAATACTCACCCACCCACCCACTCCTGCCTACTCCACAGCTACCGCTGTTGTCTGGCAGACCCTCTGCTCGCCCTCAGTCCACCATCGATACTGAGTAATACAGTCACTGTGGCTGGAGAATACCTCACCTCTGCCTCCAGCCTACGAAGCCTGGACTCCGCCTCAGCCCGTAGACCCAGCAGCTCCACCTCGGTTCCTAACTCCCTTGCCTCCACCGTCACCTGTCGATCCACCAGCTCCACAGGGCTCCCTTGTTCCTCTGGCTCTGCCTTGGTCGGGTGTCGTCCCGGCATTGCCTCGGGACTCCGCTCCTCCGGTATCACCTCGTCGCTCTGTCCCACTGGGTCTGTTGGGCTCCCTCCGGCCAGCACCACCTTTGTCCTCAGTCGCTCTGGCTCCACCGCGGATCTCCACCTCCATCTCGGTCACCAGAGTACTCCGCTCCCCCTGGCTCGTTGGCTCTCCGTCTCTGCCTCGGGCTCCTCCACCACCTGTTCCACCGCCGTTGGTCAGCCCTCCGTCGACTCCACAGTGGGTTGTCATAATGGCTGCGGCCTGGGTCCCATCTGGCACTGCCTCCTCCAAGTCCCTCCTGTTGTCTTCCTGGCTCTTTCCTCCGTCTGGTCCGCCCTGGCTCCTCCTTAACTCCTTACTCCATCGTCTCCACTCTGGACTCCTTTCATCATCGTCGTCCTCCTCCTGAGCGTCCGCCCAAGTTAACACTCATGCCTCCCTCTGTTCATGTTCCTATGGTACGAGGACGCGCCATCCGGGAGGGTGGCGATATGTCACGCCCACAGACTGTTTTTGTTGTGTTTTGCTCCCCATGTGCTCCTTGACCCAGTTTCTCCCACATCTAATTAGTCATTGTTCTCACCAGTTTCTCTACTAATTATCCCAATTATCCTGTGCATATAAGCCCTGTGTTTCCCTGTGTCTAGTGTCCACTGTTGTACGTCAATTCATGTCTTCCTAGTGTGTTCCTGTGATGGATTATTCCCTGTGATTCTACTATTATCCTTTATTCCTCGTCTCCAGTGTGTTCCTGCGTCCCTGCCATAGCTAAATGTGACAGAACAGCAGACCAAAACAGTTACTTCTACGTTTTTTCTTTCCAGACAGCACCGGACTAAGCTGGAGGGAAGCTATTATTAACGTGTGACACGTATGAATTTGTATGAATTTGACACCTCGTAAAATACATACTTTTTCACAAATCATACGAATTTGTACGAGTGAGGTCGTACAGATTCATATGAATTAGTGACCTTGTCAGAATGAGTGAAAGAATATTCCAGACAATTTAGGAACCATTTTCTCCTCCCTTTTTAAAGCTTCTTTATTTTTTCTATAGTATGCACAATTACATCTAGTCATATTTAAGCATTTGCAATGAACATTGCAAACCTTGAACATGCATTTCTGTCGCAACCTTATCAGATCAGAACTGGCATGCATTTTGGGTCATGATTTACCAGTTGAGAACTGGTCTAGACAGTATTACTTAGCGTGCATATCTAGCTAATGCTATTCATTAATTCTAATAATGAATTGCTGCCATGTGCACCTCAGCCCCAAACTGTTCCCTCAAGCATGGACTGTAATAATCAGAAAGAAATCCATAATATCCAGTCATTATAATGATTAATAATTGAAGAGTACAATTAATATTAAAACTAATACTAATTTAATGGAGCTTAATAGAGGGAACGGCACTTGCCGCATGCTGTTTGCCAGCGGGGGACCGTCAGGACTTGGCCATTCTCCACCTTGCTGGTTCGTAGCAGCTTGTTCCATTAACATGGTGCTGCTCTGACAGAGCTGGCATTAGAGTCACAGTAAGAGGATTAGCTGATGGACATTTCTGCCATGCCTGGTCAATTATGAAAATGAAAAATGGACAAAAGGTCAGAGTTGACATACACTCCATATCACAAAACTCTTCACCCCACTACGCAAATGCCCATACACACATGGTGGCAAACAAAGAGGGTTATTGTAGGCCACCACATGGTAAAAAAAGATTGAGGGTGACATACTAAACAGCAAATATGCTGTCAGAGGATGTCATCTTACATTCTAGATTTTTTTGGTATGGCTTTCTTTTTCTTCATGCATGTGCTGTGTTCTCATTCTGTATAAATGAAGCCTGGCTGTTTGGGTCTTGTATTCATACCTCAGCGCCATGTAATAGCGAGAAGTGGAGCATGAAATAAAGTCTAACAACCTGAACATCAACATTAGTGAATGCCGGCAGAACTGTTCTGCATTTATGGAGTCAAGCTTCGCTTTGTAACACAGTCCTTCCTTTATCAAGACGCACCTTGATTGTAAAAACCGTACAGATGTCTAGGGATCAGTGCGATGGTAAATGTCATCTGACGTCATCTAAAATTTATCATGCCTTCCATATAGCATGCATAAATTATACATATTATATACATATTCATGTGTCGGTGATGCCTCCAAAACAGTACAGATCTTTTTCAGGACCTTTTAGCAAGTATTTAATAAATGCTGTTAATGGCAAACGCTGTCAGCATTTTACAATAAGTTTATTGTAATTGTTGCACACAGTATGTACTGTGCGATAATTGTACAATATTAAATAAAGGCAATTTCTTATTTTTCTTCTTAATAATAATCTGCAGTAGTCTGTTGATAATGATCAAATATTCAAATTAATAAAACTAAAATATTATTATTATTGTTGTCTTGAAAATTAAATATTTAAATTCTATAATCACATGTTCACCCTCAGTACAAAGTGTTGGTAAATGGCAAAAAATGCATGAAAATCTACAAAACTTAATTTGCGTTCCAAAGTAAAAATGATAGCATATGGGTTTGGGATGACATGAGGGTGAGTACACTAATAAAATATTAAAATTAATAGCAAAAGCTGCATAAAAATCTTTGCAGTGGTTTACTGTTAATTATCAAATACAAAATTATTATTAGGATTATTATGATTATTAAGGATAATAAAAGTGTCAAGTGATAATCAACAAACATTAAGAATAAAGAAACTTTATTATTTATTATAATTTTGGCATTTTTTGTTTAATTGTGACAGGATCAGAATTGACAGGAAGTGAAGTGGGAGAGAGAAGGGGGTGGGATTGGGAAAGGTCCTCAAATTGGGATTGGAACACGGGATGCCCCGTTATTATTTAATAATACTACATTATTCCAAAATTCCATTATCATTTATTCACCCTCAATGGCAGTTCAAAGTGTTGGCCAATAGCAAAAAAACTGCATAATAAAATTATTTTGTGATCAAGAGTAAAAATAACAGCATATGAGTTTGGGATGACACGAGGGTGAGTACATTTAATGACAGAATTTGAATTAAATTTAGGGTGAACTGTTGTTTTAAAGGGCACTACTGCACATGTTGCAATACTTGTAAGTCATTATCCCTGATGATTCCCTGCTTGTGAACAATCATGTGATATAATGTGGAAAACAGGAGAGCCACTAACTTGGAGTGCTGACTTCATATCCTGTCACTACCGTCACACCCCATCATCTTCATACTCCATTTTGTTTACCACTACATTTTTGTTTTACATCTTCCCTTTAGTGTCATTCATGTGACTGTTCAGAGCAAAACTGCAGTTGACAAATCATTATCAGCATCTTTTACAGCATAGTAGGGCTGAAATTGTTTCACAGCTCTATGTCGCCCCTCTGTGGTCTGATTGTATAACTGCATGCATTATAGCGCGCTAGCATCTCTTACTGTAGGTGTTTAGTGATTTATTACTGATGGCAAAAGCTCCTGTAAAGATCAGCGAACACAGCTAGTGACATAGCAGCGATTAAAGCAGAGTGATATGAAACACTTAAATTATAGAGAAACAAAAAATACATGCCATTGATTTCCAAAAGGAATTACAAGGTTTAATGCAGCGTGTGAAAATGGCATTGTGTGAGGACAGGTGTTTACAATGATTCTTACGGTCAATTACGCCAACTCAAGCAGCAAAGCTTTCTATCACAGAGAGCAGATGTATTGTCTATATTCAGTGTGTAGAGTCATGTCATGTTTATTGCTAAACAAATTTGCCTGGTTCACTGTACTACATGAACATGATGTTCTGTGTTTTATTGAATGTGTTACTGAAATTCTGTCATTGTTTACTCACCCTTTGTCGTTGTTTTCCGTAGAAAACAAAGTAGAATTTGTTTCATAAATGTATCATAAAATATTATCCACCATATTTTTTTAACGCGGAAGTAAGCCTGTGGGTGATCGTTCTGGTTCATAGCCATAGGAAAATAATAAGAATAACAACGTACAGTAGACGGTAAATCTATTTGCACTTCATACCAGTGTGTTCATAATTAAGATAATACATTACAATAACATGCTGGACGTGGATGAGACCGGAAGCCAGACTCTCCCACTCTTACTGGAAAAATAACGTAGATAAAAGTTCATATTTAGGGCCTGAGCACTGATGGTGCGAGGAAAACATGAAGGAAAACTAAAGATACTTTGCACACATGCCAGAAGTGGAGAAAATTTACGTCTAATATGGGTTTCGAAAGGGTGTGTGGCAAAATGGCTCGATAGCGCCACCTATAAAATTTCAAGTTTCACATACATGTATGAAATTCGGTAGACACATGTACAAAACTACAAAAAAGTCTCCGGGTACAAAGTCCAAAAGCCAACAGGAAGTCTGTTTTGAATTTTCTCGGCAAGTTTTGTGCCATTTTTGCAATTTTCATGTGTTGTATTTAAACAAACTCTTCCTAAAGATCTAGATCTAGAGATTTAAACACCAAATTTGGTCAGTGTAATCTAAAGTCCTTTGTAAAGTATAGGTGCGTTCACGCCATATCGGAATTCCCGTAATTACGAGATTCCAACTTGTAAAAAGCGTTCACGTCCTCCTAGAACTCGTAATTACAACTCGTGAACTGGGAGTCTTCTGAGAGCTACGACTTGTACCACATGACCGCTGTACCACCTGACCAACGTGTGCTCTGTTTAGGCGTTGATAATGTTGCCATAGAAAAGCATAATTCCGAGTCTGACGCCTGTTTCACACATACTCCGTCTGCAGTGCATATGCGTTGCGTATTTTTTTTCGCACCCAGGTTAACGGATCAGAGCGTTCACACTGCACACGGTTGCTGTCCGGCAGTGCGTTCCAGATGCGGTGCGTTTGCAGCAGTGCAGCGATCGTTTCGGCACAGAGTCTATTTTTGCTGTGCTGGAATCCGGAACAGCAGATTGTTTGTGGGCAAAATGAACATGGATTGGCATTAAATTGTAATAAATTCATAATTTACGCACAATTAATGTGTGATACTTTGTACACAGTAAATTAGAAAAATAAATCCAATAAAGAAATAAAGAAATAAAAAAGGAAAATACATAAATGAGCACAGTACTTCTATAAAACTTGTATAATGCGATCAGATATGTTTTTTCCCTACAAAAATTACTTTTTATATCGTTGGAGGAAGAGGGTGAGTTTAATCGCATCAGCCAATCACGAGGCGGAACTACAACTACTCAAAACAAGGTGACATGGACCACACTCGTCTAATTGTGGAGGTGGAAAAATACAGAATTCTGTACGACCCGCAGAATTCGTTGTACAAAGATTTGATTGCGAAGGAAAGGGCATGGGAAACCGTTTCTTCGGCTATTGGTGTGAATGGTAAGTTTTCAAATCTTTATTTCTTAAGTGCCATGTTTACGTGCACTTAAACTTGCTTCAGCAACTATCATTATATATAAGCGTAATAACATTACGCTATTTATGTGTAGGTTTTTCAACATGAATACAAACTGTTGGGCCTATATGTTGTTCGTGAATACAACGTGTTTCTCTTTTTATCTATATTCAAGTTTACACTTGAATTTAGCATGTCATAGTCATACATAAATGTTATGTCTAATTAGTAGGCCGGATGTCATTTATAAAGGGCTGTCAGTTAAGTAGTTCGTTAATGTTTAAGTGTACATATAAGTGTTAAAATTGTATTCTTCTAATTTTACGTGACAATGTATAAATATCAGTCGTTTCAATTGATAATAAAGTGTAATATGAATTATTAATATAGAAATGCATATCTTAATATAGTGTACATATCTGTAATTAATATAATACATATTATTACTGCATATTATCAATTTACATGGATATATTCATACTAAAATTTACTTTATATTCAGGCAGACAACTATATGAAAAGTTATATATTCAGATATACATTAATGTATGTAATGTTAATGCAAAATAAAGAGAGTTATATAATGCTAATAAAGCTGTCTCAAGACATCTAAGCATTTATAATAAGCATTCACATTTACAAAACACAGAATGGGAAATTACTTACCCTTTGTTGTATTGGTTTTGCATAAAATCGAGGATTGAACCGGCGTCAGTAGCGCACTGCAAACGTGTCCTGTGTGAAAGCACAATGACCGCTTCCTGCTTCTGCACCGCATATGTAACGCACACGGACTGCATACGCACTGCAGACGGAGTATGTGTGAAACAAGCGTGAGGACGTGAACAGCTCCGAGTAGAACGTCGCATGTTGTCATCTCGAAATTACGGTAATTACGATATGGCGTGAACGCAGCATTAAATTACGAAGATCTTGAGTTTTCGATGAAGGGCGTGTCCGTGGCGGCCTGACAAACTTCAATGCTTCGCCATGAAAACAGGAAGTTGTTATAATTCAGGCATACAATATCCAATCTGCCTCAAACTTAACATGTTTGATAAGAGTCATGTGCTGAACACATGTCCATGACCACATTCAGTTATAGTCATGGCGCCACCTGCTGGCAACAGGAAGTGGCATGTTTTATGCTCTAACAAACTCCTCCTAGAGGTTTAATGACATCAACATTATATTTGGTCAGTTTAATCTAAAGGCCTTTGCAATGTTAAATTGTGAAGATCTTGAGTTTTTGTTGAAGGGCTGTCCGTGGCGGCCTGGCAAAATTCAATATTTCGCCATGGAAAAGGAAGTTGTTGTAAGCCATACAATGTCCAGTTGGCCCCAAACTTCACACATTCGATAAGAGTCCTGGCCTGAACACATCTAAAGGTCAATATTCTGTTATAATCATAGCGCCACCTGCTGGCAGCAAGAAATGACTTGTTTTACTCTAACTTAAACATGCAATGTCCAATCTGCACCAAATTTCACGTTTAATAAGAGTACTGGCCTGAAGACATCTACATGCCAATATTCAGTTACAGTCATAGCGCCACCAGCTGGCAGCAGGAAGTTTGGCACATATAAATGGCTTTATTGACGATATTCCTCCTATAATTGGCGCTTTAAATGCATATTGCTCACTGTTCGCTGTTTTCCTAGTCCTCATGCTGCTTGAAGCTTTAATACATGTGTGTTCTTTTTCAAGTCTGAAGCCATATGACAGTTTTATGATGAACCAACTGAAATTTAAGTATGTAAGTCATTATTCAGTATATATTTTACACTGTAGCAAGCTCAACCGCTTGTGACCGGTTCATAAAATATTTGTACAAGTACAAATTTTCATCACTTTGAATAATTCCAATTGATTTAAATAGTTCACCCAAAAATAAAATTCTGTCATTTATTCATCCTCGTTTCAAAAGAGTTTCTTTCTTCTGTTGAACACAAAGTAAGATATTTTGAAGAATGTTGATAACCAACAGTTTACGGTAACAGCTAAACCAGCCTAAGCTGGTTGGTTGGACTTAGCTGGTTTAAACTAGAAGTAGCTGGTTTTACTGTAGCTGGACTCCCAGTTTGGCTAGGCTAGTCAAGCAGGTTTTAGCTGGTTGTTCCAGCTGGTCTTCCAGCCTGACCAGCTAAAACTAGCCTGCTGACCCGCTATGACCAGCTAAAACCAGCCAACCAGCTAAGGCTGGTTTTAGTTTTATTTATTTATTTATTTATTTTTTTTTTTTTTTTTGGGTGAACTATACCTTTTCTTTTTATATAAACCATACATTTTGCAATTTGATTAACATTTTTTCAAACATGTGCAGTGCCCAGTCACCTTAAACAAGATCTATATCCCTTAATTAGTTATCTGGTTAGTTAGTTAATGCTAACCAGATAGTTGTTGCACAGATCATATTTTGTAAAAATCTTCACAAAAACATGACAAGACTCTCATTTGTTTAAAAAGTATTTATTGTGCTGCAAAGAAACAAAATAATACAAGAAACTGGAAAAAATCTGCTGTGCTACAGGAATTCTGAGTCAACTTTTCATCTACCCTTTTTTTTTTTTTTTTTTTTTATAAATCTGCAGTATCATGACCCATGTTGACATTATTATTTTTTACATGAACATTAAACACCAGTAGTATACAAACTCCAGAAGGGTTGATATTTCATGTAGAAAGAAAGAATGAGAGGGTGGAGAGGGGAAACGGGGACACATTTCTAGAAGCTTGTTGGGCTTCAATTTCTTGGAACGAATAAACTCGCTTAGCATCCTTTTGAAAAACGGACATCGGTGTGCTCTCAGAAGAACCAAAAGAATAAAAAAATAAAGAACAAACGGACACTCTATGAAGTCTTGAACTTTGAAACGCTCTTTGAGAGATCGGCGCAGCGCAAACATTTGTGAGCTGCGTCTTCCGCTAAGTTCAGTTTTTCTGCTCAACAATAAATTATTAAGGTCAAAGACAATATATTACATCTCTAATTCTTATTTTCTCCAAACCTTTTTTGTTTTTTTTTTTTATTCAGCTATTTTTGTAAGTCTTGGCGAGTGACACTCAAGTATTTACAACAATACTTAGAGAATGCACTAAAACAAAAAATAAAGACTCCACCCTGTAAGACCCAAATAAAAATGTGCAGGTCTGCCCGAATCAAATCCAGTCAGTGGTGTTCATTGGCTTTCATCCATGAACTCAAGCACAGTGTGTTCAGAGGCAATGAGGAGGAAATGTTGTTTTGTGTGTGGAAATTGCATTTCAACTTGAAAGTGGGCTATGCACAGATTTCACATTGCTCATTAAATATGGATGACATCTTGCTGAAATGCTGTTGAGTTTATTTTTGTAAAGGTGGTCGGGTCCTCCAGAGCAACGCTGTCTCCAGTGATCCATTAATAATTCTTGTTTACCGTCTCTCTGATGCTTTTTGATTGGCCGTGACTGAAAGACAAGACTACGAATCAATTGTTTCACTTCCACAAAACAGAAACGTGGTAAAGAATAAACAGGAGCGAAGGTCCAGATCTCTGTAATTAGCCTTAAATCCTCGAGAGCAATTGCTTGTTTGCAAGTTTAAACTTGCATCTCGGTTCAATCTACACATTTACGTGCTTGAACCTGAAGGCTAAACTGCGACTTTATAGCTTTGTGGTCAGAATACAGTAAATGATATAGTGAACACATGCCTAAATATTCATTACAGAACTGAATGTTGTAGTTAAAACTTCTGAAATGAATGTATCATTTGGTGAATTCTGAAAACACCATCTGTATCATATTCCAGTCCAACATCAAATGAAAAAAAGTGTTTAAAAAAAAAAAAAAAAAATACAACCACTATACATTGTTGCATCGTGATTAATTCATCGCAATTAAGCACATTTTTCATCACAATTATCATTACCATAATACAAAACACTCCAAAAATTCCTATTACTGTAATGAAAAAAAAAATATTATTTGAAAAATATTTTTACTTCTATTTTGCTGTACTGTATTCTATGGAAGCCTGTTTCCGCAACTGAATAAAATTTTTAAAAAATTTTAAAAGGCAATTATGACTTTTTTCTCGCAATTGCGAGTTTACATCTTGCAATTCAGAATTGCATGATATAAACTCACAATTGCAAGTTATAAAGTCAGTATTGCGAGACATTAACATGCAATTCTGAGAAATGAAATTCAAATTGTGAGATGTAAACTTACAATTCTGACTTTTTTTTCAGAATCAGTTTATATCTTACAATTCTGACTTTACAACACGCAATTGTGAGTTAAGTCAGTATTATAAGATATAAACTCGTAATTCTAAGAACATATCAGTCTTTTCCCCCTCAAAATGGGAGTTAAATCTCACAATTCTGAGAAAAAAAAGTCAGAATTACAAGAAAAAGGCAGAATAGCTATATATAAACTCGCAATTACAAGAAAAAAGTCTGAATTGTGACTATATTTTGCAATTCTGACTTTATAACTAGCAATTGCAAGTTTATATCATGCAATTCTGATTTTATAACTTGCAATTGTGAGTTTATATCTCACAATTCTGAGAAAAAGTCAGAATTACAAGTAAAAGTCAGAATTGCGAGATATAAACTCGCAATTACAAGAAAAAAGTCTAAATTGTGACTATATCTTTAAATTCTGACTTTATAACTAGCAATTGAAAGTTTATATCATGCAATTCTGACTTTATAACTCGTTTATATCTCACAGTTCGGAGAAAAAATTCAGAATTGCGAGATATAAAGTTGGAATAACATTTTTTTATTCAGTGGCGGAAACGGGTTTCCAATCTGCATTTAATTACAAAAAAAGTGAAATAATAACAGAAATGTAAAAAAAGGTTCCAGAGAAAATGTGCTTAATTGTCATAAAAATAATGTTGCAATGCAAATTGTCTTAACAGTAGGCTTGATTTTGTTTCATCAAAAAAAAAAAAAATAATAAAAAATGTGTGCATATATATGATTTAGGGGTGAAATATGACTTGGAAGTGTTTTCATGAGATTCACAAGATTACTGCTGCACAGGGTCCCACAAGGGTTTAGGAAAAAATAAACAAAAGAAGGGCAACTCTTTCTACTAAAAAGATGAGTTAGAAAACAAACAAAACCAAAAGAAGAAAGAAACACATAGGTTACTTCTCTCTCTATATAAAAGTGCCAAGTTGTATAGCTCTACAAACAATATCACATATAGATAAAGATACAACCAAGACAAACTATCACAAATAACCAGCCCCACCCATTCTCCCCTCCCACTGCCCCGCCCCTCGCCCCGCCCCGCCCCCTCACTTCAACAGCTTATGTCCATCAACATTCCAGTAGTTCTGACACCTGAAGGGACTCCTGACAGGAAACAATGAAACCAGAGCTTCATCATTCAGCTGTAAAATCACAATAGATGGTAACGTGACACTGCTTCACGTACAGAAACAAAGGCTTTGTTGCACACAAATTCATTTTCCTTTTTTAAAATCTGATCTTTAGAACTGGCTGTCCACACTGTCATTTGAAAAAATTAGATTTCTTGTGGTATTTCACGCTACAAAAAACAAATCGGATGAGCCAAAGCATCTCATTTTTTGCCTTTCTAAACAAAGCCAGAGTAACTCTTACGGGCCCCAAAACGTTCAAATGAGCAAAGCTCTACGAGAAAACGAGGGGAAAAAATACACACAAAAATAAGGATAGAATGAGATGTTTGTCTTTCTTTCTGTATCATCATCGTCTGTGCTTTTTTTTTAATTACCACCAAACAAGAAAGGCAATGGAATGCCTGTCATCATCAGTTTGCCATTATATAAATCTCTTATTTTGCTCAATCATAAATACATTCATTAGGAAAATGAAAACTAAGAACCTTACCTATGAAGAGAAGTCATGTGTGCGTACGTGTGCGTTTGTATGTGCGCACTCGTACGTACATGCGAACACATATACATACACGCATACATATATACTCACATAATATTTCAGGTCTTTTCATTTTAGCAATAATATGTACATAAATGTTCCTATAATAGCTTTGGATTTTTGAAGCCAAATTCATTCTCAGCTAGAAAACCAGAACACAAAGGTGCCTCAGTAATGTTTCAAAGCTTCCAGAAAAGGAGGCAGTTTCGTGAACAGTACAAATAAAGAAAACTGAAAACATTTATCCAGAAACAGTATATGTTTCTTTCAGATGCCATACCAAAAGTCATTCAATCTTTAGACCTCATTCATAAAACACTGGTGCAATTTCTGCGTAAATCGCTCGTAGAACCATTCTCTAATAAATTCTAGACAAATAGCAACTTTTTGTCTAAATTATTCGTAAGACAATTCTTACATAACTTTCAGATAACTTAACATTGGTGCAAATTGTTAGTAAAAACATTTTTTGGTAACTTGTGTAAATAGTTAGCAGAACTACTAGTATAAAGCAGTCATGAGACCATCCGTATGTAAACTGCAGACAATTTACAACTTTTTTTTGTGTAAATTATTCACAGAACTAGTCATTTGTAAGATTGCTCTTAAATAAACAAACTTGTAATTACGAGAAAAAGTCAGAATTGCGAGATAAACTCGGAATTGCGAGATAAACGTCAGAATTGTGACTATATCTCGCAATTCTGACTTTGTAACTAGCAATTGCAAGTTTATATCATGCAATTCTGATTTTATAACTTACAATTGCGAGTTTATATCTCACAATTCTGAGAAAAAGTCAGAACTTCAAGAAAAAAGTCTGAATTGTGACTATATCTTCAAATTCTTACATCTTAAATAAACAAACTTGTAATTACGAGAAAAAGTCAGAACTGCGAGATATAAACTCGGAATTGCGAGATAAATGTCAGAATTGTGACTGTATCTCACAATTCTGAATTTATAACTAGCAATTGCTAGTTATAAAGTCAGAATTGCAAAATATAGTCAATTCTAATTCTCACAGTTGCAAGCTTATATCACGCAATTTTGAGAAAAAAGTCATTAGGTAAACTGCCATCAATTTTGTATTTTTTGTATGTTAATTTCTTTTTCCCTTTAAAACGACATAAGACTGGTTTTAGATCAAATTTTTATATATGCTAGAAGTAGGGGTGTAACAGTACACCCAGTTGAAGTCTTGGTACAGCATGGTGAAAAATAAAAAATGAAACTGCTTTTTTTTTCTCCCCTATTTTAATAAACAGAGGTATGCAACTTTGTCTTTAAAATGTACCATTACTGTTACAATAGGATGCAACACTCTTCACACTGCAGTTTATGGTTCTTTTGGGGGAAGAGGTTTTAATTTTTTTTTTTTTACTTTTGGAGGCACAATATTTTAGCAAAATGTGGACAAATGGAAACCCTCACATGACTTTTAACATCTACACATAAAGATAAAATTGTAAGATGTAATGTGTTGACAAAAACACGTCTCAAGCGCATTAAAAATCACACATCTGATAGGAGGGAAAACCACTTTAAACTTTATGCTGAGTTAGTTTGAAATGCTTAATATAAAGCTTAATGTTTAGGACATTTTTCATGTTTCATGTTTTTTCATGTTTAGGACATTTTTTTCAGATGCATTTGCAAAATCAAAGTATATTAAGCTATAAAGTATACTGACATCAAAATATCTATTGCATCTCATTTGAAAATGTATCTATATACCTTACAAACAGAGTTTTAAAATACAAAGTATTGCATGTGGAGTGGTTAAAACACACAAACCGAAACCGAAATTGTGCTGTGCAACGATTAATCACATCCAAAATAAAAGTTTTTGTTTACATAATAATATATGTGTGTGTACTGTGTATATTTATATTAATATATATTTATATGTAAATACACACAGATACAGTATATATTTTAAAAATATTTATTTGTATTTACATTTATTTTTATTATTATTTTTTTTTTCAAATATATCCATGCATGTGTGTGTATTTATATGTACATAATATATATACACAGTACACACACATATATTATGTAAACAAAAACATTTATTTTGGATGCAATTAATTGTGATTAAATACCCATACTGAAAATGTTCGATGTGGATATGTGTACCGTTAAACTCCTAGTTAGCAATTCACAGAAACATTACAAAATTTTTGAAATGTGAATGTTTTTACGAGCGATTTGCACAAAATCCATTTTGCTTGCATTTCAAGAACAAGGCCCTTTGATTCTGTTTTTCTTGGTAAATGTTTCTTAAAAGACGCAAACAGTCCTCACTACTGGTTTTCATCCCTACAAAATGAGGTTTAAAGAATCAAAGCAAAAAAAGCAGCACTTGTAAAGCATAGCCTCAAATCCAAACCACTATCGCTATGTTCCTGCATCTCGCTTCACAATCCTCGGATTCGTTTCAGGAAAATATATATTTGCTAGGAGTGCCAATCTGCCCCTAGTCGTGGGAGAAAGAGCGAATGGTGTTTGTATGATTAAATGGGAAAATGCTCGTACATGTAAGCAGAAATACAACATAGAGACCCCACACATCCATTAACAGGAAGAACTCATGTCCACAGAGCAGCTTGCTCTGTTTTCCTCCTTTTGTCTTTAAAAGAGAAAAGAAAATGGCCAAACTCACCCACAACACTGGGGAAATCACAATCTTACAGTAGCATCTTCTACAAAAATGCATCTGTTGCAACAACAGATTATCTTTCGTCTGATTTTCCCTCTTTTTTTTCCCTCTACACGTCTCTCTGCTGTGCTCCGTACACAGTCCAGCGTCTCCTCTGTCTCAAGGAAGCGAACGTCCCTCCTCGGCCTCTCGCCCGGTCTGGGCACATCGGGTTTCGTAGACAGAGAAGCTTTGGTTCAGCGTTAAGTGTTCACACAAGCACTTGTGTCAAAAAGGTATCACTCCTAAAATAATTTCTCTCTTTTCCAACAGAAAAAAGTTAGGAATGCAGGAAAAACATTGTTGAAAACAAACAAACAAACGAAAATAACACCCCAGTTGTCCTAATCCCCAAAACGTTCATTCGACTTCACGACTACCTTCAACTTGTGCCTGAACATCCACGAAATCTCACGCTTACACACAAAAGATGCTCAACCTACCATACCTCTGATTGACAAAAATATTCTGGAAGAGTCCTCTCCAATTTAACAATCACACTCCGTAATGGTTCGGTTAAATAGGTGCGGCTTCCATCTTCTGGTGAGACTTTCGGGTGTCGACGTGTGATATATTTTTTCGATTTGCTTGGAGTGACTTATGTGAATATTATACTTGTTATTCGGTATCGGGGTCTCTTCTCTGACCACTTGGTTTGGTGGCTTTGTCCGTCTCTACAGTTTTTTTAGTAGGTGTCCATGTGCCGCAAAGGTTTGGCAGCTGAACACAGGCTCAGTCTCTCTCTTTCTCGTTCACTCACTCTCTCTCTCTCTCCTGGGTCTCACGCGGTCTGGTAGAAGTTGTCAGCTTGCAGGTTGTTGTGTTTCTGCATGCTGTAGTAACCGCTGTATCTTGAGTCAGGATCTGCAATGCGGAGCATGCGTTGGGAGCTGTCCACCTGGACCTTCGTCCCCTTCTGGCAGTCCACATACACCAGCTGGTTATTGAGACACGTGGGCTATACGGGACAAAAACAACACTGTGAGTCTTGGACCACGGAGACAATTTTCTCACGCTTTCTCAGCAAAATGCTCAAATACGCAACACAACTACTGCCTAGATTTTTGCTTTAATTTGCAGTCTCGAGAAGTAGATGCTAGGTGACATTTTACAGAAAATCACAGTGTATGAAGTGGTGTTTTTTTTTTTTTTTTTTTGCTTCACACTATGATTAGATCCAGCGAGAGGATATCAAATGTTTAGTATTTTGAGCCATTTTTTTTTAGAGATAGACTGATATTGATTTTTAAGAACTGATACCGATTATTTGCATGTTTATGTGCCCGATAATCGATATGCAGAACCGATATTTATTTATTGTTTTACTTCTGTTTAACAACAGTACTGAACTAAACAACTATTTTTGTTTATAACAGGTCAATACTGTAATTTCGCTTCCTCCTTCCAAAACAAAACAACTCTTATTTCTGCATCTATAAATTAGAGGGGTCTGAAAATGGAAATAAATAAAAAATAAATAAAGTGCACTAATATTAAAGTGTGATGAGCTAGAGTATAATTACATCCAGTCAGAGGATATCAAACGTTTCATATTTGGAGTGATTTTAGAACACATTTTTTAGAGATCGACCAATATTGTTTTTTATAGAACCGATTTCGATTATTATTAATAAAAAATACAGAGGATATAAAAAATAAAAAATAGAGGATATCAAATGTTTGATATTTTGAGCCGATATTACAACACTTTTTTTTTTTTTTTTTTTGAAATCGACCAATTTGTAAATCAGAGGGGTCTGAAAACCGAAATAAATAATAATAAAAAAAAAATAAAATAAAGTTCACTATTATTAAAGTGGGATCAGCCAGATTACATCCAGTCAAAGGATATCAAACGTTCTGATATTTTGATTCAATTTTAGAACCCTTTTTTAAGAGATATAGATTTTTTAGAACTGATACTGATTATCTGCATGTTTATGTGCCCGATAACTGATATGCAGAACCGATATTTATTTATTGTTTTACTTTAGTTTGACGACAGTACTGAACTTACAAGCATTTTATTTATAACTGGTCTAACAGGTCAATACTGTAATTTCATTCCCTCCTTGCAAACAAAACAAAACAACTCTTTTTTCTACATCAAATCACAGGGGTCTGAAAACCAAAATAGATAAAAACAAATAAATAAATAAAGTGCACTATTATTCAAGTGTGAGCAGCCAGACTATGATTACATCCAGTCAGAGGATATCAAATGTTTGATATTTTGTGCCAATTTTGAAACACATTTGTTTTTAGAGATTTTTTAGAACCGATACCGATTATTTGCATGTTTATGTGCCTGATAACTGATATGCAGAACCATTACTTTTTGTTTTACTACTGTTTGACAAAAGTACTGAATTTAACAACCATTTTTATTTATAACAGGTCAATACTGTAATTTCTTTCCCTCCTTGCAAACAAAACAACTCATATTTCTACATCTGTAAATCAGAGGGGTTTAAAAAAACAAAAGAAAAAAGTGCACTATTATTAAAATGTGATCAGCCAGACTATGATTACATCCAGTCAGAGGATATCAATCGTTTGATGTTTTGATCCAGTTTTAGAACCCTTTTTTTAAACATCAACCGATTTTTTTTTTAGAATTGATACCGATTATTTGCATGATTATGTGCCTGATAACCAATATACAGAACCGATATTTATCTATTGTTTTAGTTCTATTTAACAACAGCATTGAACTGAACAAGCATTTTATTTATAACAGGTCAGTACTGTAATTTCACTCCCTCCTTGACAACAAAACAACTCTTATTTCTACATCTATAAATTAGAGGGGTCCAAAAGAAAAAAAGTGCCTTATTATTAAAATGTGATCAGACAGACTATGATTACATCCAGTCAGAGGATATCAAATGCTTGATATTACGGCATTGACCTGTTATAAATAAAATGCTTGTTCAGTTCAATGCTGTTGTTAAATAGAACTAAAACAATAGATAAATATTGGTTGCAAATAATAACCGGTATCAGTTCTAAAAAAATCAATATTGGTCGATCTCTAAAAAAAAATGTGTTCTAAAATCGGCTCAAAATATCAAACATTTGATATCCTCTGACTGGATGTAATTATAGTCTGGCTGATCACACTTTAATAATAGTGCACTTATTAATATAACAGGTCAATACTGTAATTTCACTCCCTCCTTGCAAACAAAACACAACAACTCTTATTTCTACATCAGTAAATCAAAGGGGTCTAAAACCAAATAGATCATTTAGGCAGTCTTGAGCAAGTGGATGTTGTGGTGGCCGTACTGGAACGTGCCCAAGTGTTAACCCTGTTAGTGAACAAGACTCATAAATGGCAGCTTTAAGAGATTTTGCAGAAACAACATAAAAAGTTAAATTAAGTCTGTCTTATTTAACTCATGTAGGTGTTAATGTTTAAATATCGGGAGAAATATCAGTGAAACCGATTATCTGTCGATCTCTATTTTTTTTTTTTTTTTATTTGATTACTGCTAATGAGGCGTATATTTCCATGAGAGTTTATTCTATCAACTTGCAAGTCCGGTAGTGTGTGATCTTTGTTTAGTGTATGATTCCCAGTGTTTCTCCGTAACCATTTACAAAGTCAGCAAAAGTATGATGCTTAGTGCTTTAAAATCTGTCATTCCAGCCATTCTAGTACTTAGTAATTAAAGTAAAGTTGCAATCGTAATTAGAAATCGTAATTTTGTATCCTGTTTGATATGTTAACTAAAATGTGATTGAATTGTGACATCAAGGAAGGCACCTTATTGGGTGTGCGGTAGCAAGGCACAGGGATCCACTGCTTACGCTGGTTGACCAACAGCAGGGCGGCGATAGTGAGCATCATCATTAGGATGGGCAGTGCCACCCAGGCCCAGTGCAGACCGGCGTCCTCACTGGGCAGTGGCGTCTTTCCGTCTAGATAGGGCATCTGTAGACTTCCAAAGTCACCTGGAACAACCCACAACACACCTGTTGGCACATTTTGCACTTGACAGAAGTGGCTCACTGAGCAGTGACTCACTGTGGCGATGCAGAGCAATTCAGAATTGAATCATGCCATATGGAATGCAAATGTGGCTTGATTGTAAAAGCAGGTAATGTCAGACATTCATGTCAGCAATTAAGGCAAATGCCAGAGTCTTGACAGACAGACACCCACTCACATCAACCTTAACATAAGCAACGCATGAAAAAAAATCAAGAAGAAATTACAGATTACTAACAGGGAAAATCAAAAGAAAAAAAATTGCCAGCTTTGTGAAACTCTGAGAGTGAAGTTTGGTTAAGATTCAGAAATTACAGAATTTTCTTGCTAACTCTTTAACGCAAGCACATGAAATTGCTCAACGGAATGACATCACGAGACATCATAATTAGCTTTTAATTAGGACATTTAAGCATAGGCGTAATTTAAGGGTGGGACATGTCCCCACCGTTTTTTGCAAGGGTTGATATTGTCCCTACCACTTTTCTGAACATCTCGCCGCACGGACGTACCTAATGCGGAGACTATCTATTCTATGCATATCTATGTATTTATTCACTAACATGAATTATCTCGGGGCTAATAATGCATATTATTATAGAGGATTTAAGAATAAAACTATCACGTTAAAAATGAGTTCTATGTCAGTACATTAACCGCACACCCCCTGCCCCTAAACACACACTCTTGTCCCACCCACTTTTTAAAACAAAGTTACGCCACTGCATTTAAGTGTTTTTTTTTTTTTTTTTTTTTTTTTAATAAATGTGCCTTAGAAAAAACATTACTGGTGTCCATCTTGAGACAAAAGAAAGGCACTGTTATTTTTTTATGATCAGTCAGTGCAAGTTTCTTTCAGTTGGAACGGCTCAGACCTACATTTTAGTCTGGGATTAGGCTTAAACCTAGTCTGTGAACCTGTGGGAAAATATACCTACTACTTCCACCAAGATTCTGGAGTGTGCATTCGATAGACGCTTTACTATCCCATGAGACCAGAGATAATCCCATGGCGGATAAGCAACACAACTGAAGCTGGTAGGTCACATGATAGTAACAACATAGTGGATGTACTACGTCCGAATTCTGCTCATACTACCCATATGTATACTATATAGCAGTGGTTCTCAACTCCAGTACTCGGGGCCCACTGTTCTGCACATTTTTTATGTTTCTGAATCTGACACACTCAGTTCAGTTCATGAATCTTTCTCCTAATGAGCTGATGATCTGAATCAGGTGAGTTAAATGAGGGAGACATGCAAAATGTGCAGAGCAGTGGGTCCTGAGGACTTGAGTTGAGATCCACTGCTATATAGAATGTAGGTTTTTAACAGCTGTTTAGTAATCTTCAAACCAGCTGTTGTACCTAACAGACAATATATGATTTCAGATGGAGCTTAGTTGTCCTAAACCAGAATACTGACTTGTGGCAATGCTAAGAACGCAATATGTATTCACACTGCATTATGAACTGGATTTTGACACAGTTTAGCCCATTTAGTCAATTTTTTTTAAGACTGAGTCAAAACAATAAATCGAAACTTTGTAAAAAATTAATTTAAAGAGAACCCTGGGAATTAAGACTTCTATGGCTTAAAATAACTTAAATGATGTCTCTTACTGAAATATTTAGTAGGAAACCCATGAAATATTTACACTGTTTAAAAAATCCACATTGTTTTATACACATTTTGGACTATGGGGGTCGCAATTATTTCGATGACGTGAAATGGCTGATGAACTGGTGCTACCTGTTGCTATTTTTACCGCAACACAACTCAGAATAAGCAACTCGGAAAATAAAATACTGATACAATGCCACATTGTGTGGCTTTTGGTTGTAATTTTTAGTCGAAGGGCAACAAGATAAGTGATGCAAGCCTTCAGTGCTTTTCCGAGCGATAAGAAGAGGAGAAAAGAATGGGTGAAAAACACTTCCTAAAGACCTGCGTCTTTGCTCTCTCCACTTTAGCCCTGATGCCTTTGAGGCTTTTAGTAGACCACAGCTATTGAAAGAACTTACAAACAACAGAGACAAGAAACGCTAGATGTCATCCTGGCAGGATGTCATGACGCTGCAGCTACTGAAGGTTGTTTAGACTCCCTGTGGGGAAAAACCAATTGTACAGCATTTGAATTAAGCCTACGCTTATATCCATCGTGACCTGTAAGCTCTTTCAGTAGCTATGGTCATCATATGAGTATTTTATTTTACGAGTTGTGTATTTAGAGTTGTGTTGAGGTAAAAATAGCAACAGGTAGCGCCAGTAACTCACAGAGGGCAAGTGTTTCACGTCATAATGGCGCCCCCCATAGACCAAAATATGTATAAAATGATATGATTTTTTCAAATAACGTAAATCATTGGTTTTCTACTACAGTTAGAGACATCATTTACATAATATTAAGCTATACAAGTCTTAATTCCTGGGGTTCCCCTTGGCTGTCCCTTTGATTGACAGGTGATCTGACCAATCATAACACTGAATTTGCCATTTTTGGCCGACAAACAAACCAGAGAGGAGAGTAGATTAACATTGGTGGATTTGAACTAGAAAAACGGTTTGTATTAATGTCCTTCCGTGGTTGAAACAAGATTTCTTCTGATGTTCATTCATGTTTATTTCATGCTATAATATATAGTAAAGAGGAAAAGATAATCGGTTCACATGCCACTTGAACGGAGGCACTACAGCGACCTGTCACAACACATTAAAGTGCCACAAAATGGTATTTATTGTTTGAATTTCTTTTAAAAAAATGACAATTTTAAAGAAAAGATTCATATTAAAAGTAACCAGCTCTGTTTTGTCTATCGGCACTTTGGTCTGTGATGAATTTTTCACTGCATGAAAATATGATGTGTGGTGTGCGAGTGGCATGGCTTGTCAGACATAGAAGCGGTAATGAAGGAGTCATTTGGCTCAAAAGAGTCATTTGCTTATGAATCAGACTACATGGGTTGTGCTCTTTTTATAGTCCCGTACTCTTGTACGTACCTCTAAACTGTGGCATAATATCGTTTTCGCTATGTGTCGGCCAGGCTGGTTGATGTCTCTGCTTGTCTCCTCGTTGGTCCGTCTTCTCGATGGGTACATTTGTGGGAGCGTAACTCTCTGTAATTAAAACATCAGAGACGCGGGGACACAGAGAAAGAAGCAAAGAGAGAAGAAGAGCGTGTTACAGAAAACCCACACTAAAGCACATAATACAAATCGTAACTACATTAAGAGGAGTTGAGAAGTGCCCACTCAGAACAAACAAGATTCGGGTCAGCGTGAAATTGCGGGCCGCAGGCTAATTAAAAGCTCATCTTCAGAGCTGCGTCTATGAGTGGGAAAGCACCAAAGGGTGAGTGATTACCCAGAGTGCACACAACACCACTCTCAACCCCCTCATTGATCCAGAGCCAAGTGACACAGCAATAAAGAGGGCCGTGATCAATGACATTATCTCCCAAATGCAAAGAGAGCTAATTTAGCCTCTGTCCGGCTTTGACTTAATCAATCCTTTTAAATGATTCATCTCAACGAGTCTGTATTTAGACGAAAGACCCATTCAATTAGAGAGAAGGTTCTAAGTAAACACCGCTTTATGAGAGCCAGACAGAGAGCGAGACAACGAGATTAAGAGAGAGCGTGAAAAAGAGAGCGAGACGTGTGACAGAACTACAGAGAGCGAAACTGCAGGGTACTTGGATCAGTGATACGGCCATTTATTCTAGTCATTGTGAAGTAGTCTATAGCTACGCTTCCATCCACTTTAATTTACGTGGGGAAAAATACAAACCGGTTCGCAAATAAAGCAGAATTTAACTGCAATAATGAGCTGTATGTTTGAATTAAATAGAATATTAAATGGAAACAGTAGGACTCGATTTGATTTTATCCATCAGGATTTAATTGGATAGTAAAAAGGGCTTTTATTGGTTAAGCTTATTATTCCTGCCCCTTTAACCTTGATTATGTCAGCAGAGAAGTAAAACTGTTTTAGAGCTAGACAAAGTAATTTCTCTGCTTTATTTTGTTTTTACATTTTACAAAAACAAACTCACAATTTTATTATTTTTATTTCATTTAGACTTTTACATGAAACATAACCTTGTATAAAACTGTTTCCAATAATTATTAATATCTAATAATTATATATTTTACTACAAATATAGTAAAATTGTAAATTACTATAAACGTTTATCATCTCATAATAATATTTCTAATATTATTTAACTAATAATACTAATAATTATTACTAATTTGACAGATTCCTTTTTTTAAGACATCAGTTTTATTTTAGTATTATTTAGATACTATTATAGTATTTATTCATATTTTTAATTAGCTTTTATTTTTATTTTCAGATTTTAATTTTAATTTTAGTTTAGGTTTTATTAATTTTGCCATGTGCTTTTGTCAATAGTTTTTAAAATTTATATTAAGGTTTCATTTAATTAATAATGAAGGCAATATTTCTAATTTTTATTTAATCAAATATTTACATTATATTTTCTGTCATTAGCTTTTAAAAAAATGATATTCAAGTTTAATTATTATTATTAATTATTAAGTTATTATTATTTTAAATTCATTCTAGTCTTGTTAAGGCAATGTGACTTTTTAAGTTTTTTTTAAAATTTCTATTAAGGTGTCACTTAATTAATTAGTTAATTTATTAATTAAAAAAATCATTCTAGTACTTATTTTAGTTAGTTTTCAAGACAGTATTTCAAATTTTTATTTAAGTTTTTTAATCAAATATTTACATTTCATTTCATTTTTAGCTTTTTAAAACAATCTATGAAAAGTTTACTTAATTAATTAATTATTATTTATTATTATTATTTTAAATTCATTCTAGTACTTATTTTAGTTAGTTGTTAAGGCAAGTTTTTCATCTAATCTAAGGCAAGTTTTTCATCTAATATTTACTTTTTATTTTTATCTCACTTTTGTCATTATTATTATTTTATTTCTATTAAGGTTTATTTTAATTAATTAATTTATTATTATTATTATTTTAAAATCATTCAAGTGCTTATTTTAGTTAATTGTCAAGGCAATATTTTTATTTTCATTTAAGTTTTTTAATCTAATATTTCCCTTTTTTTTCTCACTTTTGTCATTAGTTTTTTTTTATTATTTCTATTAAGGTTTAATTCAATTAAACAATTAATTTATTATTTTTTAAAATTAATTTTAGTACTTATTTTAGTTAGTTGTCAAGGCAATATTTCTAATTTACATTTTTTTCTAATAAAAATCTAATATTTACATATTTATTTTTTAGGTCATTTGGACATTTGGAGTTCAGTTCAAAATAGAAGTCCAACACAAATAAAGCTTTTAAAAGTATTTGGACTGCTTTTAAAAAAAGTCGTTACAAACACAATTTTCAAATTGCAAAATATTTTACAAAAAGCTAAATATTTCACTAAAACTAAAAGCTAAGAAAACTGGTGCTAGTCCTGAGAAAGGTTGTTCATTGTTTGTGATGTTGATCATCTAATCTAAACTCTACATGAACACACAGCACATAAATTCTGACCTGGACACATAGGGCAGCAGCTGCCCTCGACGGTGACTGGCTGATGGCAGGGTAAGACGGGACAGCTGACCGTTGAGCAGAGGGTCTGGCCTTGCAGGCAGTAGCAGTGAGTGCAGCTGTCAATGTCCCATCGCTCCTCGTCCATATACGTCTTCCCATTGAAATGACACACGGCCCTCGGTGTGGCATCTGGTGAAGAGGTGGGATAAACACTCGGTCATAACCGTGTCATTAACACCTACGTATGATCAGAACTAAACTTGGCTGTCCAATCTGGGGCAATACGATCTTCAGCTGTGCACAGATTTACATACCTAGACAGTATGGGCAACACTGGCCCTTCCTGAGCACGGGCCGGGCGCAGTTGACTGGCGGGCAAGACTCAGAGAAGCAGCTGATGGCTCCGTCTAGACAAACACAGCTGGAGCAGACGTTGGGCTTCCAGGACTCAGCGGCCAAGAAGATATCACCATCCTCATTCCTGCAGTAGCTGGGCATGCTGTCGTTACTGGGCGTCTGAGGCGTGACTGGATCGTCTAAAACAAGGAGTACATATAAACAGATTTATTTACTATGCAGTCCCGGATGCACTGTGCTTTGTTTACAAGCAGCAGAAGATGCACGCTGTACATAAAACAGTCTTCATAAACATGTCTAAAGACTTCGACAGAGAGGATGACTTGCTTTTTTGCCCAGCCTTACTTATTTGAACCAGAATATACAGACGTTGAACTAAAAGAGATGGACGTTCTGTGTCAGAACGGCGCACGCATGTGTCGTGGTACTCTTGTGAACACACACTGAAGACACGGAAGAAAAGAAATTGTTGAATAAAGTCGTTATTTTTGCTTTCTTTGCACACAAAAAGTAGTCTTGTAGCTTCATAACTTACAGTTAAAAAACTGATGTTACATGTACTATTTAAACAGCGTTCTTACTACCTTTTTGGCCTTGAACGTGGTAGTTACGTTGCTGTCTATGCAGGGTCAGAAAGCTCTTGGATTTCAAAAATATCTTAATTTGTGTTCTGAAGATGAATAAAGGTTTTACGAATTTGGAATGACATGAGGGTGAGTAATGACAACAGGATTTTAATTTTTGGCGACATGCCGACAGACAAGACAGAGCAGGTTACTCTGGTATGAAACGAGGTCTCTGTTTTCCAAATAAGTCATTTTTGAAGAAATTCAAACAATAAATACAGTTTAGTGGCTCTTTAATGTGTCATGACAGATCAATGTATTGCCACAGTACATACGGCACGTGAACCGATTGTCTTTTCGTGTTTACTTAAAGCACGGAATAACCATGAATGAACATCAGAATGTATTTTATTCCAATCACGGAAAGATGTCAATACACACAATTCTTCAAGTTCAAGTCCACCTAAGTTAATCTACTCTCTTGTCTGATTTGTGGCAGATTCTGCATTATGATTGGTCAGATCGCCTGTCAATCAAGCTCTTTGCGAAGGGTCAATTAGCTTTTATTTCAAAATTTTTTATTTAATTTTCATTTTAGTTTTCGTTTTAGTAGTTTTTGGTGCCTTTGTAATTTTTGTTTTTTTATATTTCTGTTTAGCTTTAATATTTTAGCTGAAACTGTTTAGGCATGTATTTTATCTGTTAGTTTTCTTAATATTCTTTTTTTTTCTTCTTCTTCCGCTCTGGGAATCTATTTCATCCCATAGAACCGCTTACAGGAAAGTTATGAAATTTGACACATAGATAGAGGACAGTCAATATTAATCATAGCAAATTTCTCTATCTCAAACTCTCTAGCGCCACCAACAGGCCAAATTTGCACTAATATTTCTGCTAATAACTTTTGAACCTTCTTTTCTTTTCCTCTGATTCCTAGGCTCATGCCGAGTCAAATGCATACCAAAATTTAAAATTCTACAGGTCAAGATTTTTCGCAAAATTCAAAATTGAATTGAACTTTTCCCCACACTTGTCCTAGATGGCTTGTCTGATTTTCACCAAAATTACCCAAAAAGATCATCTTCAGCCAATGCTGGCAAAAAATTATCAAAAGCTTTTTGATATACCGAACCATTTTCGTAAACCACGTTAAAGAATTTGACAAAATTCATGCAAAAATAGACATGAGGCTATATCTTCGCAACGATTTAGGGGATTTGGACCAAACTTGGTACATATTATACCAAGCGTGGCCTGAGGGCACATGAGTAGTTTTGGCACAGCGCCACCTACTGGTCAAAAGATATAGATGAAAAAAATCATCATTTCCGCTTGTAACTTCTGATCAGTTTGGCCAAGAATCACATGATTGGTCTGATATTTTAACTTACCTATGTCTGCCTTTTTTGGACATTGGCCATTTTGAGTTTTGTAGAGTTTTTGTAGAGTTTTTTAGTAAAATTCTGTATTAACAAATGTCTTTAACTGGGGTCTCAAATCCTGTTCCTAGAGAGCTACCATACTGCAGAGTTCAGCTTTAACCCTAATCAAACTCACCTGAATGAACCAGCTAATCAAGGTGTTCAGGGCTACTTAATTACAGACAGGTGTATTAAAGCAGGGTTGGAACTCAAGTCTGCAGGAAGGTAGCTTTCCAGGAGCAGGATTGGAGAACCTTGGTCTTTACTGAGTAATTACAATCAGCCTCTTAGCTCTTCATTTTACTTCTGTTGTGCTTGGCCCCTTAATTGCCACTTGCAGCTTTATTTCAGTTTTAGTGCTAGTAATTTGAGTACTTACAGTTATTGTATCCCCGTAGTATTGCAGTATTTTGTAAAGTGTGCTAACGGATTTGACGAAAGTCATGCAAAAATGGACATGAGGCTATATCTTTGCAATACTTTACCGTAGGGCTGTCAAGCTATTAATTCTGATTAATCACATACAAAATCACAAAATAAAAGTTTGAGTTAGCCTAATATTTGTGTGTTTACTGTGTGTTATTGGTATGTATATATAAATGCACACAAATTAATGTATATATTTAAGAGAAATATGTTATTTATGTGCATAATATTTTTATTTATATATAATTTAAATTAGTTAAAATTATAATAAATACATATACTTGTAAATATGTCTTAAATATATACATGAATATGTTTTTATTTATATATACATAATAATTACACACAGTACAGACACATACAGTATATTAGGCAAACTCAAACTTTTATTTTGTATGCGTTTAATCGCGATAAATCGTTTGACAGTCTTACTTTACCGGATTTGGACCAAACTTCGTATGTGTTATACCAATCATGACCTGAGGACACAGGAGTAGTTTCGGCACAGCGCCACCTACTGGTCAAAAGATATTGAAAAAAATGGACATGTCTGCTTATAACTTCTGACCAGTTTGGCCAAAAATCATAAGACTGGTCTCGTTAGATTCAGAACGGCATGCTGAATTGAATTATACCTAAAATCCTTTGTCTCACCCTATTGGGTGTAGCCCATTTTGTTTGGTAGTATAAATCTGTATTAACAAATGTCTTTAACAGGGGTCTTCAACCCGGCTCCTAGAGAGCTTACTATTACTTACCATAACTGCAGATTTCAGCTTCAAACCTAATCATACACACCTGAATGAACCAGCTAAACAAGGTGTTCAGGTCTACTTAATTACAGACAGGTGTGTTGAAGCAGGGTTGGAACTTAAGTCTGCAGGAAGGTAGCTTTCCAGGAGCAGGGTTGGAGAACCTTGGTCTTCACTGAGTAATTAAGGACAGCCCCTTAATTGCTGCTTGCAGCTTTATTTCAGTTTTAGCTCTAGTAATCTGAGTACTTTTCATCCACAATCCTTCACAACCAGAAACTTATTAAGGACGTAAACAGTTTTGATGTTGACTTCAGTGGCATCCAGTTTACAAGCTAAACTGAAACTGACAGTCTACAACTTTTCTAACAGTCTCCAATTAGGCATGTGACACAACATCTTTGAATCCAAGCTTTGAAATTTGCTAATATTTATAAGTTCACCATATTTCTCTGGGGCTCCATATTACAGTGAGTGTAAAAAAAGTACTAAGGAAAGTAACTAAAGAAAGAAATGTCAACATGCTTTGACTAAAACACAAATGACTCCAAAACATAAATATTCATAGCAACTCAAACAACCCAATCTCGAAAACAAATCATTTCCCCCTTTCATTTAGAAAGCCGAAAATGATTTCAGCAGCGTTGAGAACATTTTAAAGAGCAGAGTTAGTTTGTTATAGTCGAGTTGCTGAAACACTTTCTGAAATGTGCATCCATTCTATTCCTGTCATCCTTTCGCCTCAGACTGTTGATCATGTACTCCTGCGCCTATGCAGTATTTATCATTTCCACCAAACACATGCATTATGCACAGTCACATTTTGTTAACTTTTTGTCAAAGGTGTCTCACGCCTCCATGCTCTAAAACTCCTTAGAATAATGAATCTTTTAAAAAATCATGCTTTTATCACCTCCCTTGACTGTACTTGTACAAGATCCAAATATCACAGCTACTTTGACTTCCCCATGACCTCCAAGTTTTCGCAACGTGCTTAAAAACTAAAGTTTGGTAAGTTAGAACAGGCCTGTCAATCAAACATCAAGGCTTCCGTTGACATCGCACCTGGACAGTGAGGGCAGCAGGAATCCTGCGTTCTGATTGGACTGTGGCAGAGCAGGGGTGGGCACACCTCCGTCTCACAGAGCACACGGCCGCTGTGGCAGGTGCACTGTGTGCAGGAGTCGATATTCCACGTTTCGCCCTCCACAAAGTACTCTCCACCCGGAGCCAAACACACGGACGCCTCGCTCAGCTCCGGCTTGTGGGAACTGGACTCTTCTGAGAGACAAAATACATATTTTAACATGTAAAATCCATCTTGAAGTATCAGCGACAATCGTAATGTAAGTATGTGTAACTGTTGGCTCACCTGGACAGGTAGGGCAGCAGTGGCCGGGTCGGATGGTGGGGTTATCACAAGGGGGAACCGGGCAAGAAATAAGGGCGCACATTTCTCTCCCAGCATGGCAGTAACAGTCCCTGCAACCGTCGTGCCAGCTCTGCCCGTTCTCATGCCTGCGGCCATCCATAGACAGGCAAGAGCCCAATTTCACTGCTGGAGCCACAGACGATGAGCTCTGATCTGCACAGAGAAACAAATGAATGAACAATAAACACATTAACTGACTTTCCGCCTTCACAGCAGCAACATCAAGATGGTCAGGTGGTACACAGTAAATGATTAACTCCTTAAAGGGATAGTTCACCCAAAAATGAAAATTCTGTCATTAATCACCCTCATGTCGTTCCAAACCCGTAAGACCTTCGTTCATCTTTGGAACACAAATTAAGATATTTTTGATTAAATCTGAGAGCTTTCTGACTCTACATAGACAGCAACGCAACTACTATACTCATACACTGTGGTATTCTCGTGAACGTGCATCGAAGACTGGCACAGAAGTGAAGAAATTGTTGAATAAAGTTGTTATTTTTGTTTTCTTTGCACACAAAAAGTATTCTTGTAGCTTTATAACATTATGGTTGAACCACTGATGTCACATGGACTATTTTAATGATGTCCTACTACCAGAAAGCTCTTGGTTTTTCATCACAAATATCTTAATTTGTGTTCTGAAGATGAACGAAGGTCTTACGGGTTTGGAACGACATGAGGGTGAGTTATTAATGACAGTATTTTTGGTGAACTATCCCTTTAATCCAGGGTAACTTATTTTTTTCTAAATTATTATTATTATCATTTATTGTTTTTTTTTTTTTTTTTAAATTAACATTTTATCTACAGTGTAGTTATTGAATAAAAATGAATTATCAACAGAAACAGAATATGGTAATCAGCAAACAGAATGTGGTGAAATTTTGTTTTGAACATGTTTTAGTTAATAATAATGAGGGAATATTATGGAAGCCTGTTTTGACCACTGAATAAAAAATTCAAAAAGGTTATTGCAACTTTTTACCTCACAATTCTGACTTTTTTTCTTTTAATTGTGAGATATAAACTCGCAATTCTGACTTTTTACTTGCAACTGTGAGTTTATATCTCACAGTTTTGACTTTTTTTATGCAATTCTGACTTTTTTTAGATATAAACTCACAATTGCATGTTGTAAAGTCGCAATTCTGAGAAAAAATGTCACAATTGTGAGTTTAGCTCTAATAAAGTCAGAAATGTGAGTTTATTTCTCAGAATTGCCAGTTTGTCGCACAATCCTGACTTTATAACTCGCAATTGCGATTTAATATCACACAATTCTGATATAATTTCAGAATTGCAAGTTTATACAGTGCCCTCCACTGATATTGGCACCCTTGGTAAATATGAGCAAAGACGGCTATGAATATAATTCTACTTTGTTTATCTTTTTGATCTTACATTCAAAAAATTCACAAAATGCTAAACTTTCATTGAAGTAAAACAATTAAAAGTGGGGGGAAACTTATGTTATGAAATAAATGTTTTTCCCTTAGAAATTACAATGAGTAAAATATCTCTTAAGTATATTCCCATTCATATCCCATTTATTTAGCACACTGGAAAGACTAGGAGTATGATATTGTCCAGCCATGACTTCCTGCTTCACAGGATTATAAATACGAGGAGCACAAAGGCCAAATTCCCTTAATCATCCATCACAAAAAATAAAACCAAATAATATAGTTCTGATGTGCAGAACAAGATTGTCGAGCTTCACAAAATAGAAAGTGGCTCTAAGAAAAGAGCTAAAGCATTGAAAATCCCAATTTCCAACATTAGGACAATAATTAAGAATTCCAATCAACTAAAGATGTTATAAATCTGCCTGGAAAAGCTTGTGTGTCTATATCGTCCTAATGCATGGTGAGGAGGAGAGTTTAAGTGTCCAAAGACTCTCCAAGGATCACAGAAGGAGAACTGCAGAGATTAGTTACGTCTTGGGGTCAAAAGACTGAAAAAAAAATTCAAACAGCCCCTACATCACCACATGTTGTTCAGGAGGGTTTATCTAAAAACAAACTCCAGCATATTCAGTTGTTAGACACGACTTGAACTTCAAACGGGACTGGCTTCTGTGGTCAGATGAAACTAAAAAAAGAGCTTTCTGGCAGCAAACCCACCAGATGGGTTTGGTACAAAAAGTACCCCATGCCCACGGTTAAATATAACGCTGGATTTTTAATGTTGTGGGCTTATTTTCCTGCCAGAGGTCCTGGACATCTTGTTCAGATACATGGCATCATGGATTCTAGCAAATAAAATATCTAAATCTGACTGCATCTGTTAGAAGTCCTATAATGAGCTGTGGTTGGATCTTCCATCAGGACAATGATCCAAATCAAACATTAAAATCAACACAAAAATGTGTCATTGAGCATAAAATGAAGCTTCTGCCATGGCCATCCCAGTTGCCTGATCTGAACCCTATAGAAAATGCGTGAGGTGAACTGAAGAGAACAAACACCAGCATGGAGCTGGGAAACTGAAGGATCTGAAGAGTTTCTGTATGAAGTAATGCTCTCTGATCTCTTGTCAGGTGTTCCCCAAACTCCTCATGTAGTAAAGGAGAAAACTCAGAGCTGTTATCTTGAATAATAGAGAAAAACATTTATTTCATAATGAGATTTTCCCCCTGTTTTCCATTGTTTTACTTCAATGATAGGTTAGAATTTTGTGAATTTTTTGAATGAAAGATTAAAAGGATAAACAATGCAGATTTATTTTCACAGCCACCTTTGCTCATATTTACCAAGGGTGCCAATATTAGTGGAGGGCACTGTGTGTCACAATTTTGAGAAAAAAGTCAGAACTGTGAGTTTGTATCAGGCAATTCTGAGAAAAAAAGTCACAATTGCGAGATGTAAACTCACAATTGCAAGAAAAAAGTCAAATTGTGAGATAAAAAGTCACTTTTTTATTTTTTATTCAGCGGCAGAAACAGGCTTCCATAGAATATACCTACATTTATATGATCTTAAAGTGAAAACTGCTTTTATGATTTATTAAAAAAAATCTCTATCAATGTTTAAGAACATCAAAATCTATTCATTTGCATTGAGGATAAACATTATTTAAATTACTGACTGCTGAGAGCCTGAAACTATTAAAATTCAATTGACATTTACCTAAATACTGCATGATGCATTTAGAAAATTGGCAGTTTTCCTGTCATAATATTTTTTATATTGTTGGACCTATGCAGCTCATAGTAATTCAGATTTTAAGGATATTTTTGTATTGCAACATGAGAAGCAAAATCTGGCTCCTCAAGCAAAACAAGAGAACAACTGCTTTGTAGTAAAAGCAAACCACAATTTGAAACGATCAAACAGATTTTTATGTTAGACACAGTGCAAAAGCGTGTTTATATAGTCTGGTCCCGATGGATTCTTTGGCATATTAATAGTGAAACACGAAAGCCAGAGGATTCCCTGAATCATTTTTCCATTTATATTCCAGACATTTGACCTCTTCACTGAAACATTTTCACCGGCTGCACCACAGACAGCGTGAAATGACAAAATATGCAAGTGATGCCTCGCACGCCCCAAACCCCAGAGCACAAAACATTCTCAAATCTCATTCTATCTGCCAAGAGCGTCACCTCTCACTGCCTCTCCATAACAGCGGCAGGGCTCCAGCCAGGCCCCAGTCAATATCACAGAACCATTTCACATTGATTAAAATCCTGTCTGGGTGATATGTGGAGGATGCACGCTTTCAAAAATTCAACGCGAGGAAGATTAAAAAAGGGTCTTTTTCCTTGCTCTCTCGTCTCATTAAACGAACCGAGCTTGTGAATATTTCACGTGCCAGCTTCGTTATTGAAGATGAATCAAACGAGAACACAAGAAGTCGTATAAATAATGGAGGGCGGCGAGTAACTGTGGGCCTGGCTTTTGTATATACAACAGGTGGCCCTCAAAATAAATGGAAAATATAGGGAGGGGGGATGAGTCATGCTGGAGACCCTAGTCTCTTGAATTCAAGGCCCAGCAGTCCTCTGTGTGCACATGGCTCACACTTGGAAATTAAAGGAATAACACCTCAGTTTACCGATTCGGCTGTATAGGAGCAATGTAGCACTAGATCACCTCTGGCCATGAAAAAAAAAAAAAAAAACATTTTGGAGATATATTAATTACATTTTTAAACATAAATGACATAGAAATTTGATTTGATTTTAAATGTTTTAAATGGAAAAAATATTTGATTTGTGTTAGCTGTCAACTTCAAGGGCATTAAAACAGATTTGCTTATATATTAAAGGAAGAAGCCATGAGCTGCAGTGATTTTACTTTGGGTAAGAAGTGTTCATGTGTCTAAAAATATGCATGGCCTTGAGTGTCTTATTGTGTTTATAAATTACTAGGGCTGTTAGTTTAAGGCATTAACTACTACTTAGTTATAAAAAATAACGCAGTTGATGCACTTGCCCTGGCCCCAGATCTGTGCATTATCTTATATTTTATATAGTTGACTGTTGACAAATATGATGCAGGGCAACAACTCCACAAATGCAGTTATACCCTAAAATTCAAGATTTTGGTGCATTTTGTCTCATATTTATATAAATATCACATATCACACGGGCAGCAAAAGCATTATGACACGAGTACTGATTTTGTGCCGATCTATCACGAGCTTAAATGTGATTTTATACAACAGTACAGTAAATATTAAGCTGATATTGTGTTATATTTTGAACTCAAAATATTATGTGGTTTTGCTCAATTTTGCAGAGAACAAACCTTTGAAGCCACAGCAGAATTGTTGTGCTCCGAGCAACACAGCTGTGTTTAGTTTCTGAATAAATTCGCGTTTTGAACGAATCGTGTGAATCAATGAAGCCCATAAACAAAGCCATTTTACTTAATTCCTGAACGAATCAGCCATTTGAACGATTTGAATGAATGATTCATAAAGACATTTACCGCCACCTGCTGGCAGATTTAGTTTCTTATTTAGAGTATCATTATATAAAAAAAAAAAAAATAATGATAAAAATACAAACATTGAAGGGATAGTTCACCCAAAAAATTAAACTCTGTCATCATTTACTCACACCTATGCCGTTTCAAACCTTTCTTTTGTGGAACATGACAGAAAGTATTTTGAAGACCATTTTGGTTACCAATGACTTTGATCGTATGAACAAAAAATACTGATTTATTTCTCAAATTATCTTATTGTTCCATAGTTCATGTTAGGCCGTTGCAGCCTAAATGTTTATGTGCAATAAATTCTATGTTGAATGAAATAAAATCTTTCTTTCTAAAGCTACAATTTGTAAAGTCTACTTCATACTTTCTCATTTAACACAAAAATAGCTTTAAATAATCTGTTGGGGGTGTTTTCAGTCAAATTAATTTTGCGATTAATTACGTAATTAATCAAAACATCATGTTATCAATTAGATAAAAAAATGTAATCTACTGACAACCCTAAAATTTACTACAACAGTTACCAATCTGTAATAAATAATTATAATTCTTAATTATATTAATCAGAATGAGCTTATATAGTTAATTGTAATGTTGCTTTATTAAAAATGGTTTTCATTAATGCAAATAAAGCTGAAATAAAAAAAGAGATGAAAAGTTAGAAACGGAAGAACTAAAATGACTAAAAATAAAACAAAAATAAAAATACATGATCTAAATGCCTAAAGCTATTTAGATCATATATAGACCGCAAAAAGTACATACTGAAATCACTAAAACTAAAATTTAAATGAAAACTGATATAAAAATAAAAGCTAATTCTTAATCCTTCTAAATTGGTGCTTAAATATAGGATTTAAATGATGTGTAATTACAGTGTGCATTTATTTGAATAAAATTTCCAGTTTGAAACTATCAATTTTCTATGAGAAATGCATTAGTCATGCTGTAGTTAAACTAGATGAAACAAAACGACTAGCTATACAAAAAAACAAACAAAAAAAACCCCAAAAACAAATGACTTACCTCTACACTGGCAAATCAGACAGCCCAATTCATCGTGCTGGAAGCCTGTTGGACAGGACTTGTCACATGGCAATTCAGGGCATTTCTTACAACGGCAGGTGTCACAGCCATGCTTGTTCTTACTGATAAGAGAAAACAAGATGGGAAAAAAGAACAAGAACATTTTAAAGATACATACATATATAATGCAGAAAGTTTTCCCTTAGATGCCGTAGACAAATTCTAGCTCAATCTGATAAAATCACATCATTATTCACACAGCGCAGCTGATTGGTTTCTTTTCACATCAGCAGCCAATGAGTTTGTTGCTCAACGTTCAAATACTTGGCTACTGCTTACTGTAGCAAATATAGTGCGCTCCACCCTCCACCTCCCCAGCTCCACCTGTATAGATCTGCTAGGGGTGATTTCTTGTATGTTAAATATGGGGGTTATTTTATGTTATATTTTATTTATATTAACTTTGAAAAATGCAGCCCTACATTTTTCCCATGTCACTGCTTACATCAACCATTTCTCAAAGCAAAAACATGTTCTGTCGAAATGACCCCTAATAAAACCTTATTTCTATTAAACAGAGATTGCCTCATGAGGGCTACCATGCTGAGCTCACATGACCAGTCAAAACTATTTTATTCATCTCTGTACATGTTGTTACTGGAGACTATCACTCACAGAAATTAATCTTGACTGAGCAACCACATTTCTATTTGCGGATTGCTGGATCCATGCCACTAGGTGTCAGTATAAGTTGGCTGGCACAACACAGACAAAGAAAAAATAAATAAATAAATGCCAGAGTGCACCTTTAAAATAACTCTTCAAGACATATGGACTTCATAAAGAGTCAGCGCACACTCTCGGCACACTTTGTCATTGGCACATCAAAGCTTGGCTTTATACACCAGGTGCCAAAGACATAGTCCAATGTCATCCGTTAACACCGGAACAGAGAGAGAGAGGGGAAAGAAAGAGAGAGTCTTTGTTGACCTTACTTGGAGTCCTGTCAGCAGATGGCACATTAAAGATGCCTAACCAAAACGACCAATCAAAATGCTCCCTGATGGCCAAAGCACCTTCCTTGGAGAACAAACCTATCCAGGGCACACTGGCTTGAACCCCAACTGCCCATCTCACACACACACTTGTTCTCATCCTTCATTCCCCCTATCCGCTCTTATCGGATGAATAATAGGGCTGAGAAGCAGCCATGTGCAGTGCGTATTTGGCTTGGTGATAAGAAGCTATCAGGTATGATGTCAGCAGTGGGGAATATCAATATTCTTTGTTCAAGAGGAGGAAGTCGGCGCTAAGCTGCATGCATTATTCAGGCCGCGAGCTTGATCCTCGGCCATAACTTTGAGGGGGCATAAATAGATATCTAAAATTAGAATCTGAGATGCAAGCATTTGCACTTGTGTGCTCATTCATGACGCCAGAATTGAGGTAGGAAGAGACAACGATGAGCCAGGGGCCGAACTCGGATAAATAAAGACTCCCTTTTATTCAGCCACACCTGAGGGAATGAGTCTCAGATAGGAGACTATAGAGATGCAAGACCAGGCAAGCTGCTGCCTCATTCTCTGCACTTGTCATAACGGTCTTTATTATATTTTAAAGGAACAGTACACCTATTTTTTTCCTTTAGCATTTTGGGGTTATTTCACGAGAGACTACACTCTGGGTTCAGCTAGCTGGGTCATTTAATTGGGTTGTTTTTAATGTTCTTACCCAGGTGCTGGGTAGTTTTTCTGCACCCTAAAAAAGGATGGGTTATTATTTTTTTAACCCAAATGCTGGGTTCAGCTTTTTGGGTCATTTTATTGTGTTATTTTAATATATATATATATATATATATATATATATATATATATATATATATATATATATATATATATATATATATATATATATATTTTTTTTTTTTTTTTTTTTTACCCAAGTGCTGGGTTGTTTTTCTGCACTCTAAAAAATGATGAGTTGTTTTATTTTATTTTTTTTTAACCCAAATGCTGGGTTCAGCTTGTTGGGTCATTTTAATACTTTTTTTTTTTTTTACCCAGGTGCAGGGTAGTTTTTCTGCACTTTAAAAAATGCTGGGTTATTTTTAAACCCAAATGCTGGGTTCAGCTTGTTGTGCCATTTTATTAGGTTATTTTAATATTTTTTTATTTTTATTTTTTACCCAGGTGCTGGGTAGTTTTTCTGCACTTCGAAAAATGCTGGGTTATTTTTTTTTTAAACCCAAATGCTGGGTTCAGCTTGTTGTGTCATTTTATTAACCCAATGACACAACAAGTATTAAGTATTATTTTTTTTAACCCAAATGTTGGGTTAAGCTTGTTGGGTCATTTTATTGGGTTATCTTAATATTTTTTTTACCCATGTGCTGGGTAGTTTTTCCTGTAACTAAGCTGCTGGGTCATTTTTAATGGGTTATTAATTATTGGGTTATTTTTTTTACCCGACCACTGAGTTGACCCTGTCTCAGACTAAACACCCCAACTGTTGAGTTAGTCAGAACTCCGGCTTTTTGCTTCCTCTACAGGAGAGAGCGGTTCACAGTGCCGCCGATTTGGTGCACTTCTTCAGCGAAATAAAGGTTTGTACACATTTTATTTCATTTTTAAAGTCCTTAGTGTGCTGTAAATTATGTTATTTTACGCAACGCAACATACAAGGACGAGATGTCAGTTGGCTCAATGAATCAACAGTGGTCATTTCGCATGATGCCTTTTGCCTTGTATAACAAACTGATTTTATTCGTTATAATACTGAAGGTTATGAGTCAGTCACAGCATCTTTTAGCTACAAGTGAAATGCGAGGCGGTGGTCTGAGGTTGATAGTTCCCTAGTGAACAGCAGCCCCTCACCGGCATGAGAATTAGCGCTATTTCAGTGAAAAGTGATTACAGATAATGGTTGAATACACTTTAATTAAAACGCTACTTTTAAATGTTTATTTTTTTATTTCTAAAATGCTTGTTAAACAAGTTTAAATGTATTGTAAACTATGCTGTACTCATCCAAATAAATTCAATTTATCTTATGTTTTTGTCTATGGGTGTTCTTGGCTAATAATATATGTTCATTAGATTAGATTATTGCTGTTGCCTCTGTAATTCTGTGTGATTTTAAATTTCCAGCCCATTTTAAGCCAGTAATATAATTTTTAAACAATAGTTGACTTCAATAAAACAACTCAGCATGTTGGGTAAAAACATTTAACCCAACCAGCTGAGTCAAAATAACCCAACATGTGTTCTGCCCAATATTTACCCAGCGGTGGGTTGCCAAATAACCCAAGTTGGACTGTTTTTAACCCAGCATTTTGTAGAGTGTAGAGAGGAGACAATCATGGGGCAGACGAAGGGGGAATGAGTTTGGTTCATGATGCAGATCAAATTAGAACCAGCATTTTCCATATGCACACCATAGCACAACATGTCTAAAACATTTGTGTTAACCTCTACATCTCAACTCCAACCTGAAGGAGAACAGAGTCTCTGCAAAACAAAAAGGCCATTTCCCAATCAGTGGGCATTTATCAACTGCTTTACCTGAATAAACCTGGATAAAATCATGAAGGTCTACTCCTAACTTCACCCTGAAATCTAGCCTCAAGTGGGTTGGAGCGAATTGGGTTGTGCAGTTGAAATACGCCCCCAGACTGGAAAATGCCCTTAATTGATTGGGTGATGCTCCCTAGCATACTGCAGAGACCTATACTTGACCTGAGGAGGAATTGGCTCTGCTGCCCTCACAATCAACTTTGCTGTGATACAAGAAAAAGCAATTAAAAAACTCTTGCTAGATAGTTCCACCCACAGGGAAATCTGATTGGAGATTTTACTTCACATTGCTGTATATTAAATATCAGGAACAGGGGCAAGGAGATGCCCCCCAATATTGGTAGCCCCGCTGCAATTTGAAGCAGTTAGCCAAACCCAGGCCCTGTTCTATGAGGGTGCTAAATACCCTCAAACTAAAGCAAAACACCCTCAATTGACACTTAGCAGAGAGCTTGATAGACAGGCCAATCATAACATCTGCCATTGGTGTGTATTGGTGTCTTTTTACTTTGAAGAAACAAGCTACCTTCTGCTGTTCATTTATGTTTATTTCATGCTATAACTAGTAAAGAGCCACTTGAACTGAGGTGCTACAGCGATCAGTTTTTATTGTTTGAATTTCTTATAAAAATGACAAAATTTGAAAGTTGAGACATTGTTTCATGCCTAAAGTAACCTGCTCTGTCTTGTCTGTCGGCATGTTGTCTGTTTCCTCTTTGCTCCGCAACCTATTTTTGGCTGTGTGAGAACACAGCTTGTTGGTCATAGCAACAGTACCCAAGTAGGAATTGTATTTGCGAAGGGTCACTTGAAAATCTGGAAAACTATCCAGTGGGAATGTGTGTTCATGCTCTGGAGTACATCAAAAGTTACTATTTACAATGTGTTTTTTCAGCATTAAGCAATGTACCCGATAACAGACATATCTGTTGACTTCTTGAACACATGGGCAATGAAAAACGTGTTAGCTGGTCAGAATTCACTCATCGCTGAAAACGCCTTTGTGAGATCACGATGAACTCAGATGAGTGTCACCTTTTCAGTAATAATAAAAGGAGTGCTCTTTACGCGCTTTCTAGGCTATAATCCATTTAGAATTGTATGAAACTTTATTTTTTTGGACACATACACGCAGCAAAGTTTCAGCAATGACATGCTAATAGCAGTTAGTGAATACAGTGATATCCACTACAATGGACGGGACGTAAATATATGTGAGAGCACCCTCAGTGATTTAATTCTGGAACCGGTCCTGGCCAAGCCTTCACAGACAGCCAGACAGTGCACGTCCTTAGTGAGATCCAGTTCAAGGACCAAAATTGTGTGTAAAGTTTATTGAGATCTGGCTATATCGACCAGTAATTTAATTTCCAGCAATTTATGACTGGCTTGAATATAGTGTCAAGGAGGCCAAAACAGACATTGCATCACCCCCTTCAAATCAGCAGTCCAAACTAGTCCACATTTTAGTAAATGTTGGAAACCTCTTTAAAGTGCCCCTTTTATGGATTTTTGAAAATGACCTTTCATGCAGTGTGTAACATGTAAACAAGTAATTTTAAAAATGAATCTTAAGCTGTTTCAAGTTGACATCAACCTGAAACATTAGCACACCGCCCGCCCACTTGTTGCGTGCACAGACCCGGGAAAACTGTAACCCTCCCTCTCTCCCTTCCTCAATCTCTGTAGCGAATTCCTTTATAGCATCATGTCGAGAAGACGCTATGCTCTGCACTGTGAGGATACATCTGTTAGGGTACAGTTGGGGTATGTTGAAAAACATCTCATTTTCTCCTCCAACTTCAAAATCGTTCTACATCGCTGCAGAAGTACAGACCCAGTGTTTACAAAGTGACTGAGCAAGGAGGTTCAAATACCCTTTAAAAACAGCGATGTAGGACGATTTTCAAGTTGGAGGAGAAAATGAGATGGGAGTTTTTTGACATATCCTAACTACCTTGAAACGGAGTGCAGAGTACACATATGCATCGCAGAGCTAGGCAAGATGAGCATTTGCGGTTAAAAAGTGTATAAATATTAATTTTTTAAAGAAAATAACTGATCATTTTGCTAGATAAGACCCTTCTTCCTCGGCTGGGATCGTTTAGAGCTCTTTGAAGCTGCATTGAAACTGCATTTTAAAACTTTAATCCATTGAGCACCACTGAAATCCACTATATGAACAAAAATCCTGGAATGTTTTCCTAAAAAAAATCAATTTCTTTGCAACTGAAGAAAGAAAGACGTGAATATCTTGGATGACATGAGGGTCAGTAAATTATATCAGCAATATCTGAGGTAGTTACTTTGCCAAGTAATATTCGCTTGCAATTGTCTAGAAATGTGTCGCTGAATAGTGGATGTTTGTTGTTGTTAATACTTGGAGTTATGATAAAGAATAGAGCAATACGCTGGTGTACAAACTTCAGTGCTTTTTCAATACGTTTCTCCGTTGGGATAACGCATATACCATGGCTGTTTGGGTATTTTATGTAATGTTGATGGGCGTCCTGTTTCCAACATGTGCTGCATGCAGTAGACCAATCAAACAGACTGGGTCATCGGACCAATCACCACAGATTAGCGTCACGCAAAGGAAAAAATGAATCGTTGAGCGAACCGTTTGAAAGTCGTTGAGCAAAAAAGGTAAAAATAAATGCATATTATTAAACAAAGAAAGGTTTTTTTGACCTTGCATGCATGTCAACCTGTTGTTGGGGACCTTTCATAATCTATAATAGGGGCACTTTAAGTTATGCTTGATTGTACTGTATTACCTGCTGATAGAATCCACATTGTTTTATAGCATCATGTTGAGAAGATGCTGTGCTCTGTACTGTGAGGGTAAATCATTTAGGTTACAGTTAGGGTATGTCGAAAAACTCCCATCTCATTTTCTCCTCTAACTTCAAATTTGTCCTACATCGCTGCAGAAGTACCAACCCTAGGTATTATAACTTGTATGGCTTAATATAATGTAAATGATGCCTCTTGCTGAAATATGTAATAGAAAACCCATGTAACATTTACATTAGTTTAAAAAATCCACATCATTTTATACATATTTTGAACTATGGGGGCGCCATTATTTCGATGATGTGAAATGGTTGCACTCTGTAATCTACTGGCTCTACCTGTTGCTATTTTTATAGCAACACAACTTGTAAAATAAACTACTGATATGATGACAAGTGGAGATGCATATAAGCGTAAGCTTAAACCAAATGCCGTACCATCGATTTTCCCCACAAGGAATCTAAATGCCTCAGATATCGAGTGAAATCCGCGCTGAGAAAATTTTTCGGTGGCTGCGGTTTCATGACAATCATCTGCATGTTAACATCCTGCCAGGATGGCATCTAGTGTTTCTTGTCTCTGCCATTTGTAAACTCGTTCAGTAGCTGTGGTCGACTAAAAGCCTCAAAGGCATCACGGCTAGAGTGGAGAAAACAAAGACGCAGGTCTTTAGCAAGTTTTAAGCGTCCACAGGCATCTTCCCAGTCTTTTCTCTTCTTCTTATCGCTAGGAAAGCAGTTAAGACTTAGGTCACTTCTCTTGTTGCCCTTTGACTGAAAATGACAACGAAAAGCCACGCAATGTGGTCATCGTATCAGTATTTTATTTTCAAAGTTGCTTGTTCTGAGTTGTGTTGTGGTAAAAATAGCAAAAGGTAGCACCAGTAGCTCACCGAGTGCAACCATTTCACATCATCGAAAATAATGGCGCCCCCCATACTTCACAATATGTATAAAACGATGTGGAGTTTTTAAATAATGTAAATCTTTCATGGGTTTTCTACTACATATTTTAGTAAGAGACATCATTGTTATATTAAACCATACAAGTTTTTTAAAGTTTGAATTTGGCTTGCAACAGACTTAAGTTCCCAATCCTGTTCCTCCTCTTCCTATGTTCTCCTCACTGTCGTATGAATAGAAAGTGGAAAAAAAAAAAAACAATCCCCTGACAATTAGGCATCAGTCACCGAAAGTAGTCGTGTGTTCTTTCCTGCACTTTTCTTCTCCTTCTCATCTCCATTCGTCACAAGGTGTCTCTTTAACCTGCCGACTGCACAGCTCCACAAAAGTTTGTACAAATTGGCTCGGCGATCTGCCTGCGTAATTGGAGCAGTTTTTTTTTTTTGCAGATGTGGAGCAGCAGTGTTTATTCGTCGTTGCGTCAAGACACGGTGTTGTGTAGATTAGGCGCTCAGCTTCGATATCGCAGCTCATCCTTTACACGCCGCAATCAGAGGCGCTGATCTGAGCCGGCCCTAATTAGCTGTCAGCTCTAAACTTGCAGTCGGGCACAAACAAGCAAAGCATAGCGCAGGGGATCATTTTGTCATTCACGATTTCTCCAGACCGTGTGGAACAGTGTGGGATTTGCTCCAGTTTGTGACAACTAATGACTGCTGCCTGAACTGTTAGTTTAGAAAATCAGTGCGGTAACAATGGCATAAAATGATCTTGAGTTTTATAGAAACATATTATTACTTAAGTCAGGCAAGACTTAGGAAAAGTTAAGACATTCTTAGACTAATCCTTAAAGCTAGTTAAACTTTTATCCAAATTGCCTTACAGTGAAACTAGTGTAACTGCCCCTCAAGGAAACAATGTCAGGAAGAGCTTTATGGATATGATCACATACTATACCACTAACAATGAATGTTTAATAGACTGCACTTCTTGTTATTGTTAGCTCTGTGAATCTGATTATTGTTTTCTTACATGTAGCCAAATGGGCAGTCCTTGGCACAGGCCACGGCTTTGCATTTCTTGTGACGCGGTCGACATTGGCAAACATCACAGCCATGAATGTCAGTCTGGAAGCCAAAAGGGCATTTCAGAGTACAGCTGGCAATTAGACCACTGCACAGCTCTTCTCCTGAAGGTTAGAAGAAAACAGAAGAGACTAATTAATTACAGCTTTAGACATTAATCAGCTTAATATACATGCTTTAGGATCAAAAACAAGAGGAATGCAACATACGTTAATATATAAAGACATTAGAATAAGAAATAATAATATAATATAATGCTGTATTTCCATCAGTTTCTTCAACTCATCCATTATTTTATTTTATTTTATTTTGTTGAAGTTTGAGAATCAACCATTCTATTCTATTCTATTCTATTCTATTCTGTTTTATTCTATTCTATTCCATTCTATTCTACTCTATTATTAAAATATATTTTTAATAATAAAATAAATAATAAAAATAAAATATAAAAATATTTAATTTTATTTTATTAAAAATAATTATTATTAAAAAGAAAACAAAAAACAAAAAAAAATCTACTGACAATTTTATAATTGTATAATATAATATAATGTAATATAATATAATATAATACAATATAATATAATATAATACTGTATTTCCCTCACTTTCTTCAACTTATCCAATTATTATTTTTAATTTAATTTAATTTAATTTTAGATTATTTTTTAAATTTTTAATTTAATGGTTTAAATGTAATGCTTTTCTGTTTTTCCTTCACTAACTTTAACTCATTCATAATTTAATTTAATTTAATTTTTAATGTATATTTTAATGGAGTGTGAGAAACAATTATATTAGATTATATTATATTTATTATATTATATTATATTACAACAAAAAAAATGTACTGGTAAGTGTCTACTATACTATAATGGTATAGTAAAATGCTTTATTACTTTCACTTTCTTCAACTCATTCATTATTATTTTTTAATTTTCATATTTAATTTAATTGATTAAAATTCAGATTAGATTAGATTATGTTTTTAATTTAATGGATTAAATTTAATGCTTTCTGTTTTTCTTTCACTATCTTCAGCTCATCCATAATTTAATTTAATCTAATTTCATTTAAAATGTATATTATATTATATTATATTATATTATATTATATTATATTATATTATATTATATTATATTATTCATTTATATAAATATATTAATTTTCTACCAGGACACTATCCAGTAATTTTATGGACATTTCCAATGAAATGCAAAATTCAAAAAACAGGTAAAACACCTGTAAACAGATTTAAAAATAATAATAATAATAATAAATTAAAAAATAAATAAATAAATAATTCCTTCATATTAATACAATACATTGTGCCTTTCTTTTTTACAGATTTTTTTAACAGTGTATTATATGTTGTATTATAACATTACATTATAATTATATTAACATTATATTTATATTATATTTAAATTGAACATTTATTTTGTGACACAGGTAAGCACAGGTAAAACACCTATAAAAAATAGAAAATTTCTTCATATTAATACTGTACATTGTGCCTATTTTTTGTAAATTTCTACAGTGTATAATATATATAGTATTATAACATTTTTTCTTATTATATTAGCATTATAAAACACTGTATATATATATAAATATATATATATATATATATATACAATGTAACACATGAATTTAAGCATGTATTTACATTCAGACATACACTTTCAAATCAAAAGTGAGAAACTGAGAAACAAATCCAGTCAAGTGTGTCCAAACATTTGCCAAGTAATGTTTATCTTATAATAGTATATTTATAATCCACAACTAGGCTTGTGGTCCCACCCTAAATCATTCAAATCATCATTATTATCTTTTTCCTTTGACATTTGTCAGACTTAGATTCACTCAGCCTATCTTAGCATAAAAACAATCCCTTAATCCATCTGCCCTTCAGTGTTTATCCTCATAAACATCTCTGCTAAAGCCAGTCAGTGTCTGGAGAGAACAGCACTAAAGACCGCCTGACAGCGTCTGCATGGGGTGAGGAAGATGAAGCACTTGTCCAGTGACGTCACAGCTCACTTACGTGTCTTGCAGCTGCACGTCCTGCAGCCGCTGGAGTCCAGCCGGAAGCCGTACGGGCAGCTCTTGTCCACCAGCGTGCAGTTGTCCAGTGAGCCGCAGGCAGGGGGCGCCATCGTGATGTAGGTGGGTTCTAGACAACAAAAAAAATTCCCCCAGAGGATGTGAGTCACTCTTGACTAAGTCAGAAAGTTAAACAGAAAGAGAAAGAATACGGGATCATAGGGGCTCAAACGGGACTGCGCTTATGAGTCATAAGAGTCAAACAATTTTAGATAAAAACAGTCCTCCCATCACTTACTCATCCTCATGTTGTTTTGTGTGATGCAAGATGAGAGTTTCCTGAATATCCTGGCCACTCTTTTCAATATAGTATCACCTGTGTTATTATTTATATACTATTACAATATTTGTAATATTTTAAATTAGCTTTTATTTTTATATTTTAACTTTACATTTTTATTTTGGCGAGAATTTTTGAAGAATATCCTGGCTACTCTTTTCAATAACCAGTGTTATTTTAGTATTATTTATATATTGTTATAATATTTGCAATGTTTAAAATTAGCTTTTATTTTTATGTTTTAAGTTATTTAAAAAATACATTTTAAATGAGCTTTTATTTTTATATTTTAAGTTTTAATTTTGATTTTGCTAAGAATTTTTGACAAATATCCTGGTCACTCTTTTCAATATAATATAAACAGTGTTGTATTAGTATTATTTATATACTATTATAATATTTGCAATATTTTAAATTAACTTTTATTTTTAGATCTCAAGTTTTACAAGGATTTTTGAAGAATATCCTGGCCACTCTTTTCAATATAATATAACCAGTGTTATTTTAATATTATTTTTATACTGTATTTGTAATATTTTAAATTAGTTTTTATTATTATTTAAAATTTTATTTTGATACATATTATTGAAGAATATCCTGGATACTCTTTTCAGTATAATTTAACCAGTGTAGTTTTAGTATTATTTATATACAGTTATAATATTTTTATATTTTAAATTACATTTTTAATTTAATTTTAAAGAATATTCTGGCTACTCTTCTTAGTACAATATAACGAGTGTCATTTTAGAATTATTTATGTACTATTACAATATATAAAATATTTTAAATTAGCTTTTATTTTCATATTTTAAGTTTAAATTTTTAATCTGATAAGAATTTTTGACGAATATCCTGGACACTCTATTTGTAATATTTTAAATTAGCTTTTATTATTATTATATTTTAATTTGTAATTTTTATTTTCATACAAATTTTTGAAGAATATCCTGGATACTCTTTTCAGTATCATTTAACCAGTGTAATTTTAGTATTATTTATATACTATTCTAATATTTTTATATTTTAAATTACATTTTTAATTGAATTTTAAAGAATATTCTGGCTACTCTTTTCAATATAACTAGTATTGTTTTGTATTATTTATGTACTATTACAATATATAAAATATTTTAAATTAGCTTTTATCTATATATTTAAAGTTTTCATTTTTATTATTTTATAAATAATTTTATTATTTATTCCTGGCTACTCTTTTTAGCATAATATAACCAGTGTTATTTTAGTGTTATTTATATACTATTTTAATATTTGCAAATTTTTAAATTAGCTTTTATTTTTATATTTAAAGTTTTTAATTTTATTTTGATAAGATTTTTTGAAGAATATTCTGGCCACGCTTTTCAATATAATATATCCAGTGTTATTTTTAGGTATTATTTATATATTATTAAAATATATGTAATATTTTAAATTAGCTTTTATTTTCATATTTTAAGTTCTAATTTTTATTTTGATAAAAATTTCTGAAGAATATCCTGGCCACGCTTTTCAATATAATATAGCCAGTGTTATTTTTTTTTAGGTATTATTTATATATTATTAAAATATTTGTAATATTTTAAATTAGCTTTTATTTTCATATTTTAAATTTTTATTTTTATTTTGATAAGAATTTTTGAAGAATATTCTGGCCACGCTTTTCAATATAATATAGCCAGTGTTATTTTTAGGTATTATTTATATATTATTAAAATATTTGTAATATTTTAAATAAGCTTTTATTTTCATATTTTAAGTTTTAATTTTTATTGTGCTAAAATTTTTTGAAGAATATCCTGGCCACTCTTTTCAATATAATATAGCCAGTGTTATTTTAGTATTATTTACATATTATTATAATATTTGCAACATTTTCAAATTACCTTTTATTTTTATATTTTAAGTTTTCATTTTATTTTAGGATGTTTGTTTGTGTGTTTTTTTTTTATTTCTATTTAGCTTTAATTATATGTTTTTATTTATTTTTTCAGTAATTTTAGTACTTCAAACTGTTTTTTAACACTTCACTCAGTTGACAATTGTTTTAGTTTTTTTTAATCTGATGTTTATACTTTATTCTATTCTTTAGCTTTATTTTGGTTAATGAAAATAATTTGTAATCATTTCAGTTTTAGATACCAAATACAAAACTGAATAAAACTGAATTTTGGATCCACTATCCCTTTAATAAATGAGAAAAACGACAAATCTTCTAGTCTCTGTTCGCTAACAATCTAATAAAAAACATCTAATAAAAATGGCACCTGGTTATAACTGTTTTGACTGAATCAATTATCAGATTACAGAGCTGTTTAATATAGACGCTCATTGTATATCAATGACACGCAAGCCATTTTTCCATTTAGGTTTTGACACTTCTGACAAGTTTCTATTTGATCCCACTGCCTCCGATCGAAAGTTGAACCACGTACTGATAAAGATGCGAAACAGTCTGATGGACAGACAGAAAGAAAGAAAGATGGATAGATAAAGATGTCAACTTCTGAAATGGATAAAAGCCTTCATGACTACAAATACAGTTGATGGCAGCAGCCCAAAAACGAACTATCATCACAAGAAATGGACTTTTTCACAGCGCGACCAGAATCTATAATTCGCCACTCCTGCAAAACCTGAACGCTTGTAGTACAAGCTGAAATTACTGATTGAATTGATTGGTTTGAGCCTGTCAAACAGCTCATCCAATCAGCTTCCCTCTTGGTTCTTTGCAGCTTTTTTTTCCCACATTTAGCTTTGAATGCAGTGGCGTTCTGCAGTAGGGAATCAATTTCATGATGAAGTACATAAGCAAACACGAGTATGCTTTTCAATTTCTCTCGACCAACAACAGATGATCCATCTTAAAGGGACAATTCACACACAAATGAAAATTCACTGTCATGTCCCTTACGCAAACATCTTTCAGCGTGTGCTTTCAAAGCGGAATATACGGAGACGGTTTGGCCATGCATTATGCTAATTAGTAACCGCGGACGCACGCTTCCTCGTAAAGAATAATCGGGAATTATTAACATTAGAACGAGGTTGAAAACGAATGTATGTGCGGGCGCTGCTTGTACGCAATTATTAGTTCAGCAGACCCACTGTGTTTTGTTTATGCTCATTAAGCTGCTCTTTTAAACAGCATGCTGTCTCTGGTGGGCTGACCCTAGACCGCACGGCTGGTGGGAGAGAGACAGACTTGTGTCAGAATTTGCAAATGAGTCAAGACACGTAGCTCTTTTGATTTGCTTGCACCGCACATGGAGAAGAGAGAGACGCACGAGCTGTCGGTGGCCAAAAGAGAGAGCCGTCATTGCATTAATAACTAGTTGTTCAGTTCAGTTTAGTATACACTTCTTGAGTTGAATGTAAATACATTTGTCATGGCCTGAATTTGGTTGTAGAGATTTTTTTTTTTTTATTACTGATGGAAAAGGTCAGCAACTTGTTAAGCTGTTTTCAACACTGATAATAACAGAAAATGATTCTTGAGCACCAAGTTAGGATATTAGAATGATTTCTGAAGGATCGTGTGACACTGGAGACTGGAGTAATGATGCTGGAAATTCAGCTTTGCCATTACAGGAATAAATGGATTAAATATATTAAAATATAAAACAGTTATTTTAATTTGAAATAATATTTCGTAATATTACTGTTTTACTGTATTTTTGTTCAAATAAATGCAGCCTTGGTGAAAAAAGACTTAAAGACTTAAAAAAAAAAAAAAGTTATATACACACACACACACACACACACACACACATATATATATATATATATATATATATATATATACACACTTCACTCCAAAATATTATACGGTAATGTACCAATAAATAAATGTAGCTTGGACCATCTATGGGGAGTTTGAACCATTTGGGTTTTCTGTTGGTAAAAAACACATTCTCTAGCAAACATTGGGTCATAAAATATGGAAGGCCATTTCTACCACTGAATAAAAAATGGTTAAAAAAAAAAAAAGTTCACATCTCGCAGTTCTGACTTTTTTTTTAGAATTCCGTTAAATATAGTTGCAGTTAGAGTCAGTAAGTCAGAATTGCGATATATACTTGCAATTCAGGCTTTTTTCTCAGAATTGCATGATATAAACTCGCAGTTGCGAGATATATAGTTTTTATCTCACATTGCTAGCTTTATGACTCTAATTGCAAGTTTACGTTACGTAATTCTGAGAAAAAAGTCAGAATTGCAAGTTAATATTTATGCAATTCTGACTTTTTTTCTCAAAATTACGTAATGTAAACTCGCACTTAGAGTCATAAAGTTAGTATTGTGAGATAAAAACTCACAATTTAGACTGTTTTCTCAGAATTGGGTGATATAAATTGCAATTGCGAGACAAAGTCAGAATTGCGTGATATAAATTCGCAGAAATATAAACTTGCAATTCAGACTTTTTTTCTGAATTGTGTGATATAAACTTGCTATTGGAGCTATAAAGTCAGAATTGCGTAAATTTACGTGATATAACTTGCAATTAGAGTCACAAAGTTAGTATTGCGAGATAAACACTCACAATTCAGACTTTTTTCTCAGAATTGCGCAACACAAATTTGCGATTGCAAGATATAAAGCAAGAATTGCGAAATTATAAACGTGCAATTCTGACTTTTCTCAGAATTGCGTGACAAACTCGCAGTTGCGAGATATAGTCAGAATTGCGTGATATAAAGTCAGAATTTTGTGATATACATTAGTAATTGTGAGATATAAAGTCAGAATTGCGAAAATATCAACTTACAATTTTGCCTTTTTTCTCAGATTTACATGAGTAACTTGCAATTAGTCATGAAGTTAGTATTGCGAGATAAACACTCACAATTCAGACTTTTTTCTCAAAATTGCATAAATTTGCGATTGCAAGATATAAAGAATTGCGAAAATATAAACATGCAATTCAGACTTTTTTCTCAGAATTGCGTGATGCAAATTTCGTATTCGCGAATTGTAAAGTCAAAATTGCGAAATATAAACAATACAGACTTTTTTTCTCAGAATTGTGTAATTTAAAATCGTATTTGTGAGTTATAGTCAGAATTGCGAAATATAAACTTGCAATTCAGACTTTTTTTCTGAATTGTGTGATATAAACTTGCTATTGGAGCTATAAAGTCAGAATTGCAATTGTACACAAATTTGCGATTGCAAGATATAAAGCAAGAATTGCGAAATTATAAACATGCAATTCTGACTTTTCTCAGAATTGCGTGACAAACTCGCAGTTGCGAGATATAGTCAGAATTGCGTGATATAAAGTCAGAATTTTGTGATATACATTAGTAATTGTGAGATATAAAGTCAGAATTGCGAAAATATCAACGTACAATTTTGCCTTTTTTCTCAGATTTACATGAGTAACTTGCAATTAGTCATGAAGTTAGTATTGCGAGCTAAACACTCACAATTCAGACTTTTTTCTCAAAATTGCATAAATTTGCGATTGCAAGATATAAAGTAAGAATTGCGAAAATATAAACATGCAATTCAGACTTTTTTTTCTTAGAATTACGTGATATAAACTGACAGTTGAAGTCATGAATTCAGTACCGCGAGATAACTCGCGATTCAGACTTTTTTTCTCAGAATTACATGATATAAATTCGTAATAGTGAGATATGAAGTCAGAATTGCAAAAATATAGACTCACAATTCAGACTTTTTTCTCAGAATTGCGTGATGCAAATTTCGTATTCGCGAGTTGTAAAGTCAGAATTGCGAAATATAAACAATACAGACTTTTTTTCTCAGAATTGTGTAATTTAAAATCGTATTTGTGAGTTATAGTCAGAATTGCGAAATATAAACTTGCAATTCAGACTTTTTTTCTGAATTGTGTGATATAAACTTGCTATTGGAGCTATAAAGTCAGAATTGCAATTGTAATTCTGAGAAAATATGAGAATTTTTCCCTCTCAGAAGATACAAACTTGCAATTCTGAGATAAAAAGATAAAGTTTATATCTCACAATTCTGACTTTATATCTCGTAATTCTAACTTTAAAAAACACAATTCTCACTTTATATCGCATTGCTTACTTAGTAAATCACAATTCTGGCTTTATATCTCACAATTCTGAGTTTATAACTCACAATTTCAAGTTTATATCACACAATTCTGAGAAAAAAAGTCAGAATTGCGAGATATAAACTTGCAAATACGAGAAAAAAGTCAATTTTGAGATATAAAGTCAGAATTTCCAGATACAAACACAATTCTGAGGAAAAATTGCAAGTTTATATCTCGCAATTCTGACTTTAGTCAAAATAACCTTTTTTAAATTTATTTAGTGGCAGAAACAGGATTCCATAATAAAATGCAGTCTATGATTTCAAAAAGCCTATATATTTTTATTTTATTAAACCTAATCATATGCAGGCAGTAAACTGTTGGACGTGTACTAGTTTTCTCTCCCCAGCTCAAATGTAAAGACATATTGTTATTAAATTAAAAACGAGCTCTCAGTGATAAATATAAACCTGAGGCGAAAAACAGAACTTCTTTTTTCCCTATTCATTAAAGAGCACTGTTTCATTAACACTACTGTAACATTTGAAACCATGTTGGCATTGGTGCCTCATTTTCTTTCTTCCTATGTGGCCCCACAACCAACAGAGCAGGGCCATATTCAAAAGACTTCTGGAAATAAACAAGTGCATTGAATATGAAAATGAAAGCACATATTAAAATGTGGAATAATTTTGGTGCAAAACACTAATGGCACTGGGTTTTGCTTCAAAACATGACGTGCGATCTTTAGGGGTTCAACCCAACCTGACAGCTTTCATTTGCTTAATTACACACGCTGCGTCTGGTACAATAACTTGCCTCTGACAGGGAGAGGGTGTCACCTTGAGGAAATGAGGTCTTCTAACAAATAATAATTAGGAAATAAAAATGCACAGAGTGCAGGGCAGCTGGCAAATGAGCTAAATTAAGCTGTCCTGGGACCGGGGGATAGAGTCAGGGCTGTGTCCAACAGGGCCCAGAGGACAGCTGCAGGACTGAGGCGGGACATGGACACACACCAGCAGCGGTGCGATGGTTTCAGTGCCAAAAGACACCACTGGAGTGGGCGCATCTGTTCATAAAAGAGGACAAACACACCAGCGCTTGTGCTGCGGCTATACTGAATATTACAGTATACTCAATATTATACAACACACACTTTTGGTCTGATAATAGTCAAATCAATATATATTAATATACATTATATCAGGAGCATTTCCTCTGAGGAGACAAGGGAAGAAGTGCCTCCTCAAAATATTGGATGAGAAAAAAATTTGTAGTACAACTAAAACAACTCTAACAAAATATAACATTAAAAAGTGTATAAATCACTAGTTTTTCACTAAATTATCCAACTGCGAACCTGGAAAGGTAAAGTTACAGTGGGAGTCCGCGTCTCTCTCATCTCCCCTGAGCCCACTGAGTTTTAACAGACCCCCTAAAGCGTGCCGTGAGTTTGGTGGGGGGCAACTGAGAATGAATGGGGAAACGTCATGTGAGAGGAAGCAATGTTCAGCTGTGATTGGTTCATGCGATAAATCCCGCCTCTTGTGTTTGTGTACGATCCGCACAGGGCTTAGTTTTTGCTCTGTTATGCATTTTCAGTTTCTAGACCTTTTATTAAGACATGTGTCCCTTTCTAAATCATACCCTTTTAACGCATTGCATAAGTATTCATAAGGGTTTGAATACTTATGCAATGGAATCATTTAAGTTTTTTATTTTTACTGAATCTGCAAAGATATTAAAAATCAGTTTTTTGCTTTGCCATTATGGTGTATGGAGTGTAGACTGATGTGTAAAAAATAGAATTTAAAGCAGTTTAACGTAAGGCAGCAACATAAAACATAAATCAAGGTGTATGAATACTTTCGCAAGGCACTGTATACAGTTTCACGGTGCTCTGCAAAAGTATTCATACCCCTTCATTTTTTACGTTCTTTTGACTCCAGGGCTTGGTTTTTGCTCTGATAAGCATTTTCAGCTGTTAAACCTTTTATTTAGAGGTGTGTGCCTTCCCAAATCATACTCATTCAAATGAATTTAATTGCCACAGTTTAACTCAAGCAATGTGAATGCTCCTGAGCTAAATTGCAAGTGTCCCAGATAAGGGTATGAATACTTATGCAATGGAATCATTTCAGGTTTTTTTTGTAATAAGTTTGCAATGTGTTACAAATCTGTTTTGTGCTTTGTCATTATGGTGTATGGAGTGTAGATTAATGTGAGGAAAAAAGTCATTTAAAGCAGTTTAACATAAGGCTGCAACATAACAAAATGTGAATACACACACACAGACTATAAAAAGGATGAAAAATACTGCCATTTTCTTACTTGAATGTATCATAGTTCTAACTGGCCTTTTAGTACTAATGTAACATAAAAGCAAAGAGTGATGGGAAATGGCTCTGGAATGTGTCCATCACCTTCCCAAACGGCTGCATGTAACATGCCACATGTAAATGCGAGGTGCAGCTAGAGCAGAGTTCTCTAGACCTTGCCAACAGGTATGGCTATTTAAGACTTCTATCGAGGGGGATATCAGGCATCATTACAGCTGCCTTTTATTTCCCCATTTCCCATCTTGTAATAGGGCCACATATGGCTCTGCTGAATGCATATGGCTATTTCTCTGCTCTACCTGTCAAGACAAAAAAGAGAAAAGAGTTCATCCTTGAACGGAGTAACAGTCCTATCTTTATTTTTGATTGCAGAGTTGCTGTCACAAGGCTGCAGACACTCCGGCTCCAACAGAAGGAGACAACAGGCTTTGTTATAAAAGGAACCTCCAAGGTAACAAAAACAGAACTGTGTGTACGACTTCAGAAAGTGTGTAATATAGAGTCACAGACACATTAAACTGTTGTTCTCCATGGCATATAACTCTTCCCGCACACAAATAGCATTGAACATATTCTGTGACCATCGTAGGTATAGTACATAAAGTTCTGGGTTCAAAACTAGTTACACTCTATAGACAGCATCTGTGTCAGACAATCTGAACCTGTTTCTTAAAAACCTAGCAAATACAGTATGTGACACAGGCGTTTTCCCTGAAGATGCGAGGGAGGCCGTGTCTCCTTCACCAGTCTGAATGAACAACACAATGGCGTTAATGGAAAGACTAATCAATAAAAAGTAAGTAAACAACTCCCACACTTAACCACTTGTTATGTCAAACTAAGACTTAAAATGGCATGAATTAGTGAGTGATTAACTTGGTGAAATTTAAAGTAAATCTCTGTGTCTGTGACCAATATTTACCAAGCTAAAAAGAATAGCTGAACATAAGTTCACAAAAAGAAAACTGTTTAAATTGTTACTAGCTTGAGTTATTATTTTGGAATAAATGTAAAATGCTTAAATTAGATTTAAACTTGGCTTTAATAAATAGAATACTGATTACATTGTTAATGTAAACATATAAAATAGAACACCACCGCACACCATTGGTACTGTATGCAATTAACTTATTTGGTTGTGTTTCTGAATGGACACAAAAGTAAAGCTTACATACATTAACATTAACTAGTGTCACAGAATCATTTATTAACCTTTTAATAAATGCCTTATATCCAATCCAACTCAATGTAAAAACAATAAACGCTGTAAGCTTTGCAGCATAAATCCAAAATCGATCACTTATGTTGAGAAGAATTCACTCAGTAATTGGTAACAAGACGTCCAGACATCCATTCACATAAAACAGTAGTCCCACCATTCAAAGAATGATTTTTAGCTCAAATACCTCACATTTTTCTACTGAAGAATCTTTAGAGTGCTAACAAAAACATAAGCTGCATATTTCTGCTTTTAACTTTCCACAATTTGAGATGGACATTCTTAGCAAGCACATTACTTAACTTTTTTGTTTATCAAATTATGTCTAAAAAAAGTCTTTGTTGTTTACTGACATGAGCCCAATGATGCTTTCAAAAGAGCTTAACTTGTATTGAACCTGGAACATCTATTTAAAGATCCTACATTACACTGTGGCCGTGGAGAATAGATGCCCAAATATATATCAACCCTTTAGTACTACTACTGGTCCCTACTGACACTGAGCTGATGCTTTTATCCAGAGCAACACAATACAATATTTATTAGAGTGAAAGTAGCCCTGGAGCAACTTAGAGCCTTGCACAAGGGCTCAATTGTGACGCTTAATGAATGAATCCTTGCTGGATTCAAACCTGCAACCTTCTGGATAACGTTCCAGATCTTTAAAGGAACTCTGATAGCACGCATCTATTTGACATCTGCATTTACATCTGGAAAATGTATCTTCTAGAGTCATCTGCAATATGTCTATAGGACGTTTCCTATCAGATGTCAAATAGACGTCTATTAGATGTCTTAATAATGTTTATGATTTAGAATGTATGTAAAACTGACATCTTACAGACGTCTGTCAGATGTTTGTACACAGCAGATGCTTTCCAAATCAAGTGATCTTTAACAGACATCTTGCGGATGTACATGTGCTATCTGGGAAGAGCTCCCTACCTTGCTAGCACACATACATCACAGAGACGTCTGCATTTACATCTGGAAGATGTATTTTTTAGAGTGTTTGCTCATCTGCAATATGTCTATAGGATGCCTCCTATCAGATGTCAAATAGACGTCTATTAGATGTCTTAAAGATGTTTATGATTTAGAATGTATGTAAAACTGACATCTTACAGACGTCTGCCAGATATTTGTACACAGCAGATGCTTTCCAGATCAAGTGATCTTTAACAGACATCTTGCAGATGCACATGTGGTATCTGGGAAGAGCTCACTACTCTGATAGCACACATACATCGCAGAGATGTCTATTTGATGTCTGCATTTACATCTGGAAGACATATTTTTTTGTATTTGTTTGGTGTATCCCCAGATAACACACGTACATCTGCAAGATGTCTGTTAAAGATCACTTGATCTGGAAAACATCTGCTGTGTGCAAACATCTGACAGACGTCTGTAAAATGTCAGTTTTACATACATTCTAAATCATAAACATCTTAAAGACATCTAATAGACGTCTATTTGACATCCGATAAGAAACGTCCTGTAGATGTATTGCAAATGAGTAAGCACTCTAAAAAATATGTCTTGCAGATGTAAATGCAGACATCAAATAGATGTCTTTGAGATGTATGTGTGCTATCAGGGTAGGACGCTTCCTATCAGATGTCAAATAGATGTCTATTAGATGTCTTTATGATGTTTATGACTTATAATGTAATTAAAACTGACATCTTACAGACGTCAGTCAGATGTTTGTACGTAGCAAATGCTTTCCGGATCAGGTGATCTTTACCAGACATCTTGCAGACGTATGTGTGTTATCTAGGTAACAATTATAAACAAAACACAACAAAAGTTCAACAAAAATGGTCTATACGATTCCCAAAATATGTACCAAGTCTTCCAAAGCCATATTTTTATGAGTAACGACTTAAACACCAAATTGACGGTTGGCCCATGATGGGTTGTGGTTGAGAGTCTGTCAGTTTTTGCATTGTGTTCCATACCGTTGGACCCCATTGGTGGCTTTTTGTCTGACAGATCATTTTAAATCAGTAATGGAGCCCATCGGTTAGAGAGATCACTCTGATTGGCTGGTCAACTTGGCGAATAGCGCACAAGTAGATAAATGGAGGGACGGAAGCAAGCAAACAACAACTTGTCATTTCTGTGGTAAGCAAGATCTGAAAATGCTGAGCAAGCACTGCTTTGTTTATGATTTGTATACGCGCAGTCCTAGCTCTTCTGATTTCCCGTTTTTAATACAAACTACTGCCACCTAGTGGTCTGGAGAGTTGTTTTTTCTTACACAGGTGCAGAACGTCCATCCTAGTTGGATGATGTCTTTGCAGTGTGTTCAAACACAACATTTTAGGCAATGTAAGGCGAAAACACAGTCAGCTTTTGTTGCTGCTAGTTCTTTGATGTCGGTCTGGCGTGTCGCAGCTTTAAAAGAGTGGCGTTTAATTATTTAAATTTCAGTCTGTCGTCACACAAAGCTATTTCATGACTTTGTCATATCAGACTGCTTAGTAATTTCTGGAGCTTAACTATATGGAAAAGCAAAGAGATTGCAAAATATCTCTTTTGTGCACTGTGGTATAAAGTGCAAATATTTACATGGACTGCTTTTATGTTGTGAGACAATCTGCTAAACTTCTTTTCTAAGAAGTTATGCCCTGACGACATAAAGGTGAGTAAATGATGACAACATTTTTATTTCTACTTGAACTATATCTTTAACTGCTAAGCTAAACTAGCTGACTAGCAAAATACAGTGTAATGAATTCATATGAAGCAGTCAGCAGAAGTTAGTCACCTTGCCGTCACAGTGGTAGGATTTCGAAACCGTTTGACTATTTTCACATTCATGTAGTCTATCTGTGCTTAACCTTTCACTGCAGTCCGTGATGATGAGCAGGCACACACGGTGCCTTTGATCTACCCCTGCACCGCCCAGAGAAAGAGTGAGAGAGAGAGAGAGAATTCAAATAAAGAAGGAGCGTTGTATTTGAGATGTGGTTTGCGATGCAGCGCGGTATTGTGTGTATAGAACTTTGTATGGAAAGCCATAGTGCACTACCCCCTCACTTCACCTCAGTACTGAAGTGAGTGCTCTCCACGGTCAGGCAGACCCATCTAAACCTCTAATTGCTTCACAGGCCGAAAGGCGTATGAAAGATTAATTGAAAAGGGGTGAATGTGAGCTTGCTGCTCTGTGTGGGTCTGCAGACATGCTGCTGTCACTCTCTGTCCATGTACTGCTCTCTTCTCTCTCTCTTTCACTAGCTCAAAAAAGCTGTAGTCTTACAGGCCACTATGCATCCGGATTTAGGTGCACAGCATAAATTTTGTGTGAAACAAACTCACGATGCCACAATGATAGAGTGTTGTCAAGTAGTTGTTAATAATAAAAATAATAATAATAATAATGATAATAATAATTTACTCATTGCTATTTACTCATCAATTATTATTTTATACTGTCACCATTTTATAAAATTACTTATGCTGAGATATTACATTTTTATAAATAACAAATATTATATTATATTATATTATATTATATTGTTATTATATTATATTATATTATACTACATAGGGGTATGCATTACAATGAAGGTAACACAATTATAAAGTTAAATATATATACTGGATATATTTTATACAATTATTATTATTATTACTATACTTTTTATTATTATTATTATATACTGTCACCATTTTATAAAATTACTTATGCTGAGATATTACATTTTTTTTTTATAAATATATAAATAAAATATATTATATTATTACTAAAGGTAACACCATTATAAAGTAATATGTATTTTACAAAAAATATATATACTGGATATATTTTCTACAAATATAAATTATTATTATTATTCATAATATTATTATATACATACTGTATATTATATGATATTATATTACATTATATTATATTAATATGAAATGAGTAAATTATTATTTTTTATTATTTACTGTCACAATTTTATAAAATTACTTATGCTGAGATGTTACATTTTTATAAATAATATAATATAATACAATATAATATAATTTAATATAAAAATGCAATGAGTAAATTATTATTATTATTTACTGTCACCATTTTATAAAATGACTTATGCTGAGATATTAAAATTTTATAAATAATATATGAATAAATATGTGTTAATTATATTATATTATATTATATTATATTATATTATATTATATAATTTTATATTATTATACAGGGGTTGGCATTACTATAAAGGTAACACTATTATAAATTTGATATATTGGATATATTTTGTACAAATATATAAAATATGATTATTATTATTCATAAAATATTATTATTATTGTTTTTGATATTTCATTTTATATTCATGTATAAAAAACAATGTGTTACTTATTGGAGAATTAATTAAATTAAATACAAGTTCACATAGTATGTAATCTCATTTGATTATTTTATTTATTTAAAAACCGATGGATGCAAACTGTACATCTCTAAATATGCTCACGAAAACACACCATATTTGAAATATCTATTAAACGTAAAAATGCCAAAGGTTTCTGTATGTATTCAAACTCTATGTATCATCATAAATGACAAAGCTACATAAGTACATCATGTTGACAACAGCCAAGCCTAAAATCATTTCTCTTTGGGATTTTCTGAACGATTTATCAAACACCATGTGCAAGTCAGAGTGCTTAGAAAGTGCTTCTCAACCAGCAACACAATTTGAAGCATCGCTCATGTCCGTGGCACATTTGTTGACATCCCTAACCCGGAGTGTGAGCCAGAGTAATAGTAATGCTTGCCTTCACTATTATCAAGCACCACTATGAGACGAAGCACTCCAGGCGTTGTTTTCTCTCAATATACTGAGCCAGAGCGGAGAAGGATGCTTCATTTGCTTGGATCTTTAATTGGAAGGAGGGTGAAGGTGCAGAGGGTAGATGAGACAGACAGGAATCCTATTACCCCCGGTGTGACTCAATTCCACTGGAACGGCATTGATCATAACCAACACGACAGTTGGTGGAGCCTCGCCCCCACAGCCGCAAAAAAGCTGTGGATGTTTAGTACGATTTTTCATAACCTCCTCCACACATATTGTCAGTCTGGCATTTAGGATGGGCCTGATAAGATTGTTAATCGCTCCGAACAAGCTTTCCATTCCTGGCGATCCTAAGACTACAGGAGGAGAAGAGAAAAACATCATGTTGCTTTTGTGATTCGAAAATCGAGATGGCAAACAGCGACGTGAGGAAATCTATATTCTCCAGCTCTTTTCAAAAGGATGTCGTCATTGGTCTACACACACAGCCAATCCCGGGAGAAATTCATTATCCGACATACCTGCCACTCATCTATCACTCGCTCGCTTCTTCCCATGTGTGAAATAACCTTTAGAAACCCTCTCTACAAAAATGTAGTCCACGCCCCGGCGAACCGACCCGCATTCCCGCATACCGAGGTGCACGTCCATACCTCGCGGTGCTCAATCAAAGCTCATGATGAGATACAAAACGATGCTCAAAACAAACACCAAGGGGAAAACCCAGCCAGCTGCAATGGGAGTGCAAGTCCCAGGGTGAACCGCTACAGATCTGTGAGCACTATGAAAAATACACTGGCAGACGGGATACGATATTCCACTGCTGGCGAGGGTGGGGAGCAAGGTCTAATGGAGGGAAATCCACAGGAAGGGTTTTGGTGCAGCGTTGCACGATAGTAAAGGAGACGCGACACGAAAGACCTGAGAGATCAGGCGATGGAGATGTTTGGGTTGTGCTGGAAGTGGGTTGCTGGGGGATCCAGGTAAGCAACTGCCTGCATTGCTCTCAGACTAGTAGATTATTCACACATACAGTATGTGACTGGAATGGAAACTCAAAAACACCCTGAGTGCTAGAGAATACTGAGAGGAAATGGAGAAAAAAGCGTTTACCCACACACACAGAACTCCAGTTTATTGAAGTCTGATGGTGATTTGTTTCATTAAAGGATTGGTTGACTTCCAGAATAAAAATTTCTCAGCCCCATGTCATTCAAGATGTCTTTCTTTCTTTAGTTGAAAAGAAATTAAGGTTTTTGAGGAAAACTTTCTATATTCCATAACATTCCAAACATTTTTCTCCATATAATGGACTTCAAAGGAAGCCAACGGGTTGAAGTTTTAAATTGCAGTTTCAGTGCAGCTTCAAAGGGCTCCCAGACGAGGAATAAGGGTCTTATCTAGTGAAACGTTTGGTCATTTTCTTAAAAAATAAAAAATAAATAAAAATGTACATACTTTTTAACCACAAATCATGCTGGAAAAGTCTTGCGTGGTTAGCCCTTCGTGTGTACTTCGGTTCAAAAAGTTAGGCTAGGGTGTAAAACTCCTATCATTTTCTACTCCAACTTCAAATGGTCCGACATCGTTGTTTTATCTGTTTTTTGTAAAGGCCATTTGACTATCTTTGCACGTTCGCTTTGTAAATCCTGGGTCGGTACTCACACCTACATAATGCTTAACCGTTCCAACGTGGCGATGTAATGCGTGACATCAAGCTAGTGCAAAGATGAGCATTTGTGGTTAAAAAGTCTATAACTTGTTTTTTTAGAAAATGACAGATTGTTTTGCTAGACCAGACCCTTATTTCTTGGCTGCGATAATGTAGAGCCCTTTGAAGCTGCATTGAAACTGCAATTTAAAACCTTCAACCCATTGATCCCCATTGAAGTCCACTATATGGAGAAAACATTTTTTCCTCAAAAACCTTAAAGCGGTCATCGGATGCCCATTTTCCACAAGTTGATAAGATTCTTTACGGTCTTAATGAAAAGTCTATAATATACTTTGGTTAAAAATTCTCAATGGTAGTGTAAAACAACACCTATTTTACCTTGCCAAAATCAGCTCTGCAAAAATCATCCTGTTCTGGTCAAGGTTTCTTTAAATGTTAATGAGCTCTGCTCACCCCGCCCCTCTCTTCTCTCTGTGGAGTGATGAGCCTGTTTACTTTAGCCACATTTAGCCACTAAACTTGCTAACTATCATGTTATTAAGAAAGGCGATCGCAAAGATTCATAAAAAAAACCCTTACACCCACTTCTGCTGTAAGTGAAGCTGGATCACAAATGATTTGCGTGAACATAGACGGATATATGTAGATCGGGAGATGCATTCCATTCATCTTCAGCGGCTCAGATGTCGGAAGTAAATGACGATCACTATGTTCATTATTACATCCAGCAACACAACACCTCAATGCCTCAATCGAAGATATTCTTGTCTAACTTAGATGCCTGCTCCGGCATCGAAACAATGGAGGTCAGACCGCTGATTTAAGGCAGGTCTGAGGTAAGACGCTCATGTCAATCAACTATCGTGGGAATGGCCTCTGTCAGTGTGAAAAAGGGGACATTATTTTTGCAGATTAATTAATAACCACTGCATGGATTTTTATCATTATAGGGTAGATGTGTACATACACTGCCAACACACATTAATGTTCAAACAACATGTAAAAGTGAACTGTGCATCCGATGACCCCTTTAATTTAGTTTCGACTGAAGAAAGAAAGACTTGAACATTTTGGATGGCATGGGGGTGAGTAAATGCAAATTTAGGCCCTGTTCCAAATGACATCCTAAGCCATTGTGGCCATCTTATGATTCTATACGTTTGTGATATAATGTCACTTTGACTATCAGGTAGAAGTCTGTTGTGAAGTTTGCTTCAGATCTGCTTAATTACATATCGAGGGTGCATAGCGGCTACAAAGGACGTGCTCTTGAGCACCCTTCTGAAACCGAAAGTGATGAATGCACCTGGAGGGCCAGCATCCTGCAGAGCTCCAATAAACTTGCCTGGACATTTCTAGTTAGCCTGTTTAATTAGGGATGCAGGAAAGTGGCCCTCCAGCAACAGGTTTGTACATCCCTGCACTACGGTCCTGTGAACATGTCTATCCATCAGCCATTGTAAGTCAACAAGACATTAAAGGAGAAGTTCACTTCTAGAACAAAAAGTTTACAGATAATGTACTCACCCCTTTGTCATCCAAGATGTTCATGTCTTTCTTTCTTCATTCGTAAAGAAATTATGTTTTTTGAGGAAAACATTTCAGGAAATATCTCCATATAGTGGACTTGGACTATGGTGCCCGTGAGTTTGAATGTCCAAAATGCAGTTTAAATGCAGCTTCAAATGGCTCTAAACGATCCCAGCCAAGGAACAAGGGGCTTATCTAGCAAAACGATCGTCTTGTCTAGCTCTGTGATGCACATGGGTATTCTGTGTAATCCGGGTCAATACAGTTAGGGTATGTCGAAAAACTCCCATCTCATTTTCTCCTCCAACTTTAAAATTGTCCTACATCGCTGTTTTGAATCGTCCTGCATCGCCATGATTTTGAAGTTGTAGGAGAAAATAAGATTGGATTTTTTTCATAAAAGATTCATAAAAATTTTTTTTTACATTTTTTTTTTAGAAAATGACAAGTTGTTTTGATAGACAAGTCCCTTATTCCTTGGGATTGTTTAGAGCCCTTTATAGCTGCATTTAAACTGCATTCTGCACGTTAAAACTCATGGCCACCATAGAAGTCCATTATATGGAGAAAATTCCTGAAATGTTTTCCTCAAAAAACATAATTTCTTCATGACTAAAGAAAGAAAGACATGAACATCTAGGATGACAACGGGGTGAATACATTATCTGAAAAATTATTGTTCTGGAAGTGGACTTCTCCTTTAAGTTCATGTAAAATGTGGCACTTATACTTGAGAGCATTTGGACTGTATCTTGATTGGACTTAATCTACTCAGGTTTCAGTCTGTTTTCAACTGCAACACTGAATTAATGCTCATAATTAGTGTTAAGTGCCTGTCTATGACTCTATTGCCTGGCTGTTTAATTGGGTGTAAAAATATCACATTGAAAGGACTCAAACCATATCTTGTGGCCAGAATATGATAGAAGCCACTTGGTTTGGGCAGTAAACAACAATCTAGGGACCACCTACAGTACAATATTCTAGTAAACAATTAGAACGAGCTAGCAACTGCATAGCAAGGCTCTCATAGCCAGTGTTGAGGGTAACACATTAAAAGCAAGGTGAGTTACGTAATCAGATTACTTTTTTTAGGTAACTAGTAAAGTAACACATTTACAGTGAAATATCTGAGTTACTTTTTCACATAAGTAACGCAAATTACTTGGGAGTAAGGTGCAAAGGCACTTCCTTCTGCCTGAGGCTTATTAATTTCACTTTTGGTGCAAAAGGGCCTGCACAGTTGCCAAAAAATATAACTTTTGGGGGTTTCATTATTAAAAAACAAACAAGCAAGCCCAACCGGGTAACAAAAAGTAACGCAAAAGTAACGCAATGCATTACTTTCCATAAAAAGTAACTAAGTAATGTAATTAGTAACTTTTTTATGGAGTAACTCAATATTGTAATGTATTACTTTTGAAAGTAATTTTCCCCAACATTGCTTATAACCATTTAGAACACTTTACAGTATTATCCTAGCAACAGCCCAGAACACTCTAGCATCGTAGAAGTGAGTTTTGTAAGCATTATGGTAGTAGTATTGTGTAGTGAGTGCAAGCTCTACTTGCATTTATTTATATAATTAAGACCACGAAACCAGTCATAAGTTGTGTGGGTATATTTGTAGCAACAGCCAAAAATACATTGTATGAGTCAAAATTAAAGATTTTTTTTTATCCCAAACATTATTAGAATATTAATTAAAGATCATGTTCCATGAAGATATTTTGTAAATTTCCTAGTGTAAAAATATATAAATTAATATTTGATTAGTAATATGCATTGCAAAGAACTTCATTTGGACAACTTTAAAGGCGATTTTCTCAATATTTAAATTTTTTTGCACCCTCAGATTCCAGATTTTCAAATAGTTGTATCTTGTCCTTTTGTCCTAACAAACCATACATCAATGGAAAACTTATTTATTCATCTTTCAGATTATGTATAAATCTCTTTTTTTTTTTTAACTGACCCTTGTGGTCCATTTTTGTGGTCTTGGGTCACTAATGGTTTCATGTTAATACTGAAAATCAGATAGACTGAGGAACTCCTTAAAAAATATCCAGAATATATTTTTATTACTGACAGAATAAAACAATTTTAACATACTTTTCCATGTAAAAAAAAAAAAAAAAAAAAAATTCTTATAATGAATTGTTGAGGTCGCTATCGCCAGTTGGAATTACTGTAATCTCGTAATAAGCATTTATGTCCTTGTACAAGTTGTAATTACCACGTTGTAAACTAACATTTTCTGAGAGCTCCTATTTGGCTGCTGCAAAGTCACACGGAAAATTAGAGACGGCTTTAGCAGTAAAAACTATATATATATATTTAATAATTAATTTAAGTGACTAATGTTAATACCTTAATAATGCAAGATTAATCTGAAAATAAAGATATACAATACAGTTTAATGTAGTTAGCACTGATTCGGATGACTAATGTCTTATATCCTGCTAAATAGGACAAATGTATTAATAAAGCATTTGCATAATGACTGTTTCTTGTTGTATATGATTTTGTCTACTGATTACATTAATTACAGCGATTCATTTTGCTATTAATAGTATTGCCATAGAAACGGATAAGTCCGAGGACATGAAGAGGTCCAGGTAGGTCAGTGGGTTGTTATCTGGTAACTGCGTGAAATTACATTGTAATTACATGACATATACATGATGTGAGCATGTATATAACACACACACATATATATATATATATATATATATATATATATACACACACATACATATATATATAACTAAGTGTACTGTCGTTTGTATGGACTACTAGAGTTAGTCACTATGAACTGTCATCATATCACAATAGCTACTTAAAGATTCTTCTAATATGTCTACTTGACTCAAAGAAAAAAATAAAAATAAAAAAAATATGAGCATATGAGTGCAGGATGCTCAGCAAAACTAAACTGTAGCTTCACCTTTACAGTAGCTGATCCAGAAAGTGAAAGTGACTATGGAAGAAGATTATAGCTGACTATAGCTGTGTTTATGCAACACAGAGATTGCAATGCATACTAAAACTGCGTAATGACTGCATTCGGACACATTTCATAACACATAACTATAATTATCTGAGTTCATGTGCTGGCATAGAGTGTGTTTTACGCCCAAGAATAATATGCTCAACCCAACACAATTCCATCCCACATCCATAAAGTGCATTTGTTCTTACCCTCACACACGGGGCAGCACTCTCCGGGCACAGTGACAGGATTGAGACAGCTGTGGCCGCAGGCAGCTGCCACACAGCGGGCCTCTCCACTCACACACTGACAGAAGGTACAGTCGTCCTCACGCCAATGGTCTCCGTGAGCCAGGATCTGCCCATTCACATAGCAGCCAGCTAAATTGAGCACTGGGTAGATGGGGTCTATATGAAAGAAGTTAAGAGAAAGAAAGACAAGATGATAATAGCTGCCGCACATCAGTACTGACATCTTGCAAAATGTACCCTGTTGGAAAAGTCAGTTGAAGCGGTTTTAGAACATGGCAGATGGTTTTCTGAGGACATTAAGGGTGTGTTCACACTTGTAGTTCTCTTGGTTCATATGGTCCGGACCAAAAAAATAAAAAAATTAAAAAATAATTCATTTGGTCCTGGTCCGCTTAGCATTCATACATAGACATAGAGATACTGAACCTAAAGGCATAGTGGTATATTCACAACCTGATTGGTCAGGTTGAATGATGTATATTTTGTGACAGAACTCACTGAACAACCCAAACAATCGGTCTGCTCAGCACCGCTTTAAATCAAATACATCTAATGCTTTCAGCTGGACTAAGTGCGCTCGTTGCGTGTACATCTGACTTTTTTTCACCACCTGTGAACTCACAAATAGCTCATAAAAGGCATTTTATCTCCTCGTTTGTCCACATTTGCCTGTTTTGGATACATCGCTCGTTCCGCGTCATCAAATCATGCAGCATAGCTTCACATTTTGTCATTACATCCTGTTTTTGGTTCGTTTAGAAGTATTTGGTCCATGTTGCGTACATATTTCATTTGAACCGCACCTGAGTATGTTTGGAAGCGGCCTGAGACCCATCTTTTTAGCTGTCCCAGTCTGTTTGTTTGGAGCACACCAGGGTTCAGATGGCAACGTTCACACTTACTCAAATGAAAAGCACCAACAGAGCAATCGCTCCAGAGTTCATTTTAATTGAACAAAACATGACAAGTGTGAACACACCCTCAGTTTATACAACCAACTGGTGGCTGGTTCAAGATGGTCTACAACAGGGATAGACAATGTCGGTCCTGGACTGGCGATATCCTGCAGAGTTTAGCTCTAACTCTGAAAAAAAAAAAAACTCACCTGCCTGGAGCCCTAGTAATTCTGAAGACCTTGATTAGCTTGTTCAGGTGTGTTTAATTAGGGTTGGAGCTAACTTGTGCAGGACAGCAGCATTCCAGGACTGACATTGCTTATACATTGCTGGTCTACAAGTTTGCACCAGCTGAAGACCAATTTAGGTCAACTAATAACTAATTTGGACCAGCTAATGACCAGCTGGGACCAATTTGGACCAACTAATGACCAGTCTGGACTAGCTAATACCCAGCATAAACTAGCTAATGACCAGCCTAATCCATTTAATGTTTAGTTTGGACCAGATAATAGTCCCTTACAAACAGTAATTTCAACTGGAATTTGCACAGTATTGAATTTCGCTTGAGGTCAGAAGATTTCTTCATGTATATTTTGCTTTGTTGATCATGCAAATTCCCAACATTGACCAACAGAAAGCTGCTTGATTTGAAAATGACTTCTCTGTATAGCTGTACTTTGTACTATACATCGCTGCAATGTATCTTTTTTATCTGTGAAAATTCACTAATTTAACCTCATGTTAGTGGTTCTCAAGTGGAGGTTGGTGCCCACTAGGTGGCCTCATCAAACTTACAAGGGGCCCCAAAAAGACTTAAAATAATTTAAAGGGATAGTTCACCCAAAAATGAAAATTATGTCATTAATTACTTACCCTCATATCATTCCAAACCTGTAAAACCTTCGTTCATCTTCAGAACACAAATGTCAAAACTTCTTCAGAGCCCCAAAACACCCTCAGATCCCAGAGGATTAAGATATTTTTGATGAAATCCGTTTTCTGACCCTGCATAGACTGCAACTACCATATTTAAGGCCCAGAAACGTGCATCGAAGACTGACACGGAAGAAAAGAGATTGCTAAATAAAGTTTTTATTTCTGTTTTCTTTGCACACAAAAGTATTCTCGTAGCATGGACTATTTTAACATATTTTAAATGTCTTACTACCTTTCTGGACCTTGAACGGGTCAGTTGCATTGCTGTCTATGCAGGGTCAGAAAGCTCTCGGATTTCATCCGAAATCTCTTCATTTCTGATTTGAAGATGAACAAAGGTCTTACAGGTGAGCAGGACTCTACAGTGTGACCATTTCAGTCTCATTTGCGACTGAAAACTACTGCGTGCGACTATGAAAAAATCTTTAGGAGCGCCATGTGCGACTGACCCGATCAGCATATTTGTGCTTGCGCTGAGGGGAGCTTCAAAGGTTTCTACATGTTTTTGCAACGTTGAGTAATGTATCACAGACATATCTCACAAATCCTTTCATAAACAAAGTGTAGAGAGAGTGTAAGTAATTGATTCATTATGCAGTGTAGAGAGCTTCGTTGATTATAATGGAACTTTGTGAGATCGGATGAACTAAGATGTGACAGCTTTTAATGATTTTTAAGGGAGTTTGTAAATGAGATATTGATTTAATACAACAGTTAAATAAACAAGAAGTTAATAATAAGTGACTTACATTGTCTGACTATAACACTCTTGCCTGATTCTGATTTTGTCGTCAAAACAAGTCACAACAGAGCCGCCGCACATCTCCATTCAAACACAGCGGGGTTTCATTTATGAATGAACGCACGTTTTTCAACTAGTGAGTCAATGATTCAATTTCTTTTCATAAAAAGAGTCGCTTGCTTTATTCCTGAATGAATCAGCCGTTGGAACGAATCAAAAGAATGATTCAGTAATTAAATCAGTGACTTGCCGCCCCCTACTGGCAGTTTTAGTTTTATTTTTCAAGTATCTTTTCAGTTATTTAAATCATTGAATATTTCTGTGTTCAAAATTTTGTTTAAAACATTAATTTCAACATGAATTTATGAATTTGATTGGACTTATGCCACCTCTGAGCCTTATTAAACATATGAAAATACAACTACAAGCCACTTTTGTGTTTTCAGTGCCACCTCTGAAATCTACTGATTTCATTTGATTGGTAACTTATTCTTATTCTGTTGTTTTAATTAGAAAAATATATATATAATATATATATATATATATATATATATATATATATATATATATATATATATATATATATATATATATATATATATATATATATGATAAAAAAATATGATTATATATATATATATTATATATATATTTTTCTAATATATATATATATATATTAAAATTTGACATAAAAGATTACAAAGATTACAAAGATTACAAACCACTTTAAGGAATGAAATATCACCTCATAATGGGAATGCTATTTTTTTTTTATCATATTTTTTGATTATTGATTAGAAGGTGCTCCTGAAATTTTGACAGTGCTCCTAAAATTTTTTAAGTGCTCTTAAAGAAAGACTGCTGCAGGTGAGTAATCGAATTTTTTGGGTGAACTATCCCTCTTATCCAGTACATCATGAACAATAAGAAACGTCACGAGGCCTTTTGTGGACCCCAAAAAAGATGAGAATCACTGGTCTAAGATGTTGATAAAAATGATTTACCTTCTTCATAAGCCAAGACTGCCTATGAGTCAGCATATGGAGTCATACAGACTTACATTTATCGTGCGCCGTCTAACTTTAGCTGGCCGATTTCATTTGTTTAATTCATGGCAGTAAAACTCTCAGGAGGGAAGCTGCGGGGGAGTGGGGGAGTTTTACTTTAATTAACTACATAACAGCAAAATCATTCGCCAACTAATTTCAACATGACCACAATCTGATAAATATAACATGAGCAGAAAATCTAGCAAGGTAATTCCAAGCAGTAATGTATTGGACAACAAAATCTAGCCACAAGAGAAGCATAGCAATCGAAATTACATGCTCCCTGGCAGCCTATTACAGGTTGTCTACAAAATAAAACAATGAACAGTTTCCCTGAACTAATTAGCCCTGGATGCTCCCTGACTTGGAAGAACGCGAGCACACACAGAATTTATCCCGCAAATCGACAGAATCTTCCTCATCATGTAATGTAAAACGAACAAAATCCTCGGAGAAGTTAAAAAACCAGTCACGGCGTAATTGCTTTAGAATCTAGTTTTGGACCAGAACGACATTATTCATTAAAATTCACAAAAATCACCTCAATTACAGGCAGAGCATCAACAGCAAATGCAAAACAGGCCCTAAGGCACAAGGCTAATGCTAAAGACAGCTTGATATAATTTGGAGAAAGGTGCACATGCTCTTATGAAGAACAGGGATATTTTGTCTTTCCACAGCCAATGCAAAAGTCATCTAACCTTCACAAACAGGACAACACTCTCCGTCAGGGACGTAGTAGCGTTCGCAGTGGAGGACGCCGCACTGCGCCGTGAAGCACACGGACACCCCGCCCTGACAGCGACAGAAGCGACAGGCGTCCATCCTGAACATGTCCCCATCATGGTACTCCACTCCGTTGAAAGTGCAGGCCGGCTTTGTCTCTGCAAAACACAGTAATCCGGATGCAATGCATTAGAGGTTGTCGGGTATATGACGGACAGCACAACAAAACAAATAGGGTTTTGATGACAGGGCCAAGAAGAATAGTTAGTCATGGGGTACGCAGGGACCTAAACGGTGTGCATTTGTGTCCGAGAGAGCTTTTAGCAGCCGAGTTTCAGATGTGGAATTGATGCTCACCGGTCACCATGGCAACCCGTAGGTACCAAATTCCCCTTTCAGCTCATGCATTACAATGCCTACACTTGTGTACATGAGAACAGCCTGCTCTTTGCTCCAAAATGAAGCTTAATGAAGGTCTCTGAATATGTATTCAAACTCTGAGGACTTAGGTTAATGCATTTATTTAAACAAATATAATAAAATAACAATTACGGTGGCCGTGAACGAGGACTCCAAACAAAGAATGAACACCTCTAAAAAAGGACACTAAACTGAAAAAAATCCTGTTGTTAATTAGCATCTTTGTCTTGTCTTTTTTTTTTTGTAAATTAACACATTCAGTTCCTTTTACAATAAAGAAAAGTAAATATTAGATCACAAATAGCAGAAATGCAAACACAGAACTCAATATTCTAAAATATAATTTATTCCTGTGGTGGCAAAGCTGAATTTTCATCAGCCATTACTTCAGCCTTCAGTGTGAAAAGATCTTTTAGAAATTATTCTAATATGCTGATCTATTATCAATGTTGGAAACAGCTGCGCTGCTTATGTTTTTGGAACTTGTGATTTTCCAAGGTTATTTGAAGAAAAAAAAATGAATTGTACATATTTTAACAATACAAGTCTCCACTATCACTCTTTATCAATTTAAAATATTAATTTTTTGCTTAATAAAAATATTAATTTCTATAAATAAATAAATAAATAAGGCACTGTCTTTCAAGGTACAAACAAGGTGAATTAGGAAGAAAAATTAAGATTTAAAAATTTGCACAGGTCTTCTTTCTTGTGATAAATTATGAGATAAATGAATTGAGTACATACATGAACATGAACGATCAATGAACAATACATTTATTACAGTATTTATTCATTTTTGTTAATGTTAAAGAGGTACCACTTTACAATAAGGTACATTAGTTAAAATTAACTAAAAATGAACAATACTTTCACAGCATTTATTAATGTTAGTTCATGTTAATTTCACCATTTACTAATGCATTATTAAAATCAAAAGTTGTATTTCTTAACAATGAACGACGATGAATAAATAGTGTAATAAATGTACTGTTCATTGCTCGTTCACGTTAGTTAATACATTAACTAATGTTAACAAATGGCACCTTATTGTAAAGTATTTCCGTTAATGAAAATATAGCCGTTCATTGTTAGTTCATGTTAATTCACAGTGCATTAACAAATGTTAACAAGCACACACTGCCAAAAAATGCTTTTCCTGCTTGATATTTTGTCCTGTTTCTAGCCAAAATATCTAAAAATTCTTAAATCAAGAAGTATTTTCTAGACGAGTAAAAATTATTGTCTTGTTTTCAGAAAAAAAACAAAAAACAAAAAAAAAAAACAACAAGTTAGAATTAAGTGAGTTTTTGCTTAGAACAAGCAAAATAATCTGCTATTGGGGTAAGCAAAATGATCTTATTTCAAAAAGAAAACAAAATTATTTTGCTTACCCCACTGGCAGATTATTTTGCTCACTTAATTCTGACTTGTTTTTTTGTTTTTTTTTTCCCTGAAAACAAGACAGGGATGTTTACTTGTCTAGAAAATCCTTCTTGATTTAAGAATTTTTAGATATCTGGGCTTAAAACAAAACACAAAATCGAAAAATAAGAAAAGCATTTTTTTGCAGTGCAACTTTTGATTTTTAATAATGCATTAGTAAATGTTGAAATTAACTAAGATTAATAAAGTAGTGTTCAGTCTTTAGTTAAATAAGAAACCTTACCGTAAAGTCTTACAGATAGATTATTACCTTTTTTTTTTTTTTTAGATCAATTAGATAAACATCATGTTTTGAGTATTATTGAAAAATATGGAAAAGTATCGTTTAAGGTAATAAAATAACATTTAAATCTTAATTCTTTTATTTTTTTAATCAGTGACAGCACAGTAATTTGTTGGTTTCAGCACCAAGACATGTTTGGTTTAGGAAATGTGTCACTCCTCTTTGTGCTTGTGTTGAATGACGCCAAACACGTCCTTGAAAACCTCTAATCACAACATATCTGACGGACCAGAGTCATCTGAGGAACTCTCTGCCTATGACAAACAAGAGGCCTTGGAACATTCCATAAAATCCGATCAAACGAAATATCAGAGTAATCCATTAAAAGAGGAATTATTAGAAACCCAGAGCCAACAAAAAGGACCCAGAGCCAAGTGGAAATTGATCTCTGCACGCTTAACTGTTCAAAGATCAGCCAAATGCGGTGCACAGCGATTTTAATTCCAGTGAATAATTTCGTCAATTAGTACAGGCTCAATGAATTACCCAATAATCTGGCATGGCAACTGTGAGGTTGTCACACTAGACAGCCTTCACAGAGGACTGTGTGAATTTGCTCAGTTTTCTAATCAAAGCTTTTTTTTTGTTCCATCAGCCTAGGTCTGTCATTTTCCTCTGGGTGACTGCTGCCGCTTCTGAGAGCAGCAACTAATTGGAAGGAGCTGCTTAAAAATCAATGCGCAAGAGAAAAAAAAAAAAAAAAAAAACTTTTAAAAGTAATAAAAGAAATAACCCCTTGCCATTAGATAGCGGTAAAGAAACTGAAAGCTAAAAGGAGCTGTACAGGTGGAGTTGAGATGTCCATGAAAGGACAGCTCTCTACGAGTGTAATATGTCAAGTGTCTTGTGTTAACAGGTGTCGCCTGTGTTGTATGATCTTAACGATATAGTACGCCAGAAGGATGAGCAGAAGGATTCAGAGCTGTTATTAATAAAATATAGCAGGTTTAATTGTTTATCACACACTTTTCAGGAACAGAAGGCATTAGATGTGCTATCTGAGCAATTAGCTGAGGAATAGTAGGTTATCAAGAGGTCATTAGCTTTTAGTGTGAAATCCAAGATGGTGAAAAGATTACAACAAATTGCTTATTAGCAACAGAATTGCACCTATATTTCCTTGGGAAGCAATACAAATAATCTTAAAGTAATAAATAGGTTTTTGAACATTATTAAAATATCTCATAAAATTCTCATGTTTGGCAAATGCAAATGAACAAGTTGCAACTGTACACTGATTCAATGAGTACATATTCATTCTTTGAGTACCATACATCAATGGAAAGCTTATTCGGATAATATATAAATCTCAGTTTCAAAAAACTGACCCTTATGACTGGTTTTGTGGTCCCGGGTCACAAATGACCAATTTTTTAATCCTTGTGAGCTGTGAATTGGTAAAAAAAAGAGATTAATCAATTCCCTTTAACCCTTGCGGACAGTTAATAAGTCCAAAAAAGGATTCGCTCATTCTTTTGAGTACATGCAAACATTGAATTACTTCGAAAATTATTTTTTGATTCTTCTGAATACAACCAAACAATTAATTGGTTGAAAAACTGTCCTTGTAAATGAAAATTAATTAATAGTTTCTTTTGAGTTCTGGCAAACAGTTAATTAGTTAAAAAACAAGGATTTACTAATAGTTCTGAGCACTTGCGAATGTTAAATCACTTCAAAAATGATTTATTGATTGTTTGAAACCCTTGCAAACAGTAAATTGGTTAAAAAATGATTAAGCAATTCTTTCAAATCCTTGTAAACTTTGAACCACTAAAAAAAAAAAAATAGAATAAAATAAAAAGCTATTCTTTTCAGTCATTGCATATTTAGACATTTATCAGTTCAAGTTTAATCCACATTATTTTGTGCCAAATAAATACTTGCAAAATTAAATATTTAAAAAAAAAGATATTGGCCCCTTAAATAGTTTTAGTAAATCTAGCTAATTTTTTTTTGTGTGGAAGCAGACACAAACTGTTTTCATGCATGTCTCTTTAAATGCAAATGAGCTGCTGCTCCCCACCCCCTTTTCCAGAATAGAGCTGTGCCTTTACAGCTTGAACCTCAGACACTCTGATAAAAAAAAACACATCTGTTTGGTTTCAATTATCATGTCTATTGCTCTGAAATCATGCGTTTTAAATGAAGTTCCAAATATAGGTTTGGGTGGAGCCTAATCATTCAGGCCTGTCCATCATCATTACAAGCCTATATAAGCAGCACTCTTTGCACCTTCCCAACGTCAATTCTTCCAGCATCCCTCCACCTCCCCATCTCCTCCTTTATTTCTGTTATTCTCTCTAGGTAATACTGCAATGGGAGGTTTGAACTCTGATCTCAAGCTGAGCCTAAGGTTCGAGCCTCCATTGTGGACAGCAAGCCAAGTTCGTTTACCATTAACCATCAGGACTGGATGGGCAGGCGAACTTGTGAAACCATATTAGTTTAAACTTCTGATATAGCGTTTTCTGAGTGCCCACATCCGAAGCACGCGCACAGAAAGCGGCTGTCACACAGCATGTGAGTACTAAACCAAGTTCTCTTTCATGTCTTATTGCGCTTAAACTGTCAAATACACACAAGTTTATGTTAAAAACCCACATGAGTTACAAAAAACAGTCAGTTTTATCTGTGAAGGCAAACAGCTGGGAAAAAAATTGCATGTTTATATTAAATCTATGTGGCGGTAGTGTAATATAAAGTAAATAAATCAATAAATCCACTACTCTCTTGTTTGCTGAGGCAGGGACTCTAAATAGTGTTCTGTGCTCATCTGTGCAGCCAACGACGGAACAATTTTGCCATGGCGTTAGAAGGTGGTACACCGCTGTAGCTTGCGACAAACTGGGGGGCGCTGTAGGTGTAAACATGCAAATTGAAAGGCGGTAATATTATAATAAGATCCCCTTACTACGTCACTAGGGGAGCTGCTCATTTTTTTACATGCTTGCAGAAAAAGGCTTACTAAAACAGTTATTAGGTTGTCTTTTTTCACTGTTGGTAAATGCACCAGGGACCCGATTATAGCACTTAAAGATGGAAAAAAAAGTCTTTTTTTCATGATATGTCTCCTTTAGATTGTAAGTAGCTTGTAAATATAGCTATAGTTTCTAAGTGGTTTCGCCAAAACTACTCATTATACTATCAATGCCCCAACCAGTTCTCTACACTAACCCATTCTACTTATTTCCTTCAAACTCCCTTTCCCCCAACTCAATTAACCATCCTATCCTTCCCATTCCTTACCCATTTATCCCTATCCTATATATTCCCTCCCCAATTAACTATAAGACTTACAAACAATATTATTACAGAAATCAAAATGCTTAAGTTCACATTTATACAGTCTATGCAAGCAATAAGGGGGAACAGGATTGGCTTGATCTCGGCAACGAAGGGGCTTACGCTTGAGACTTGACTCAATCTCTAAAACACCCCTCTGGACCTAATTATAAAAATAAATAGTGCTGGGGTGGTGGAAAGAGTGAAACAGCTGTTTATATATACTTTCCAGTTTGATTACAAGGTTATATGAACACACTTTCCTCACATGACTCCATTTTGTGTGAAGAAGTTCCAATTGAGCTGCAATCTTGAACGCAACATCCCATGCTTTTTGTTTTACATGCAATGAAGCTTTTTTCATTTATCTTAATGAGCTTCATCCCACTGCCACACCAGTTGACATGTCGTGGCAGAGGTGAATAATTAGTGGAAGCGTGAGTGATAGTTACGCCAGCATCTTGACCTTCCCAGATGTTCAGTGCAGTGGCCTCACCCAAATAGATCTCATTCTTTAAAAATGACACGAGTGGCCAAATCACAGTTAGACTTGGTGTTGGGTCTTTTAGAGGTGACTCTGACAAGGTATGACCTGTTTCTTTGTTTTGTCTCATTGCATGTCAGTGTTTATGTAAAACGCCTGCTGCATCTCATAAGTTTTCAAGATAAAGCCTGACCCGAGCCGTCTGGATGCAGCGAAAGATTTGTAGGAGTGCTGATAGCGTGCTCGCCCCCACTTGTTTTGCCGGCTGTTATGACCTCACAGAAAAAGAAAAAATCCCGCAGAGAAATGGCGAGCGCGAGAGAATCTGGCTTTCCTGCTGCATTTCCGTTTTTGAAGGGCAAGTCATAAGTGCTGGTGTGTAAACAACTGGCTGAGGCTCATGGAGAGCTGGTGTCTGCTCTAGGGCTTATCCCTCTCTCTCCACAGCAGGACAAGCTGCTTGTAGAACAAATATGCAAAGTTTGTCAAGCTTGAGCTGGTGGCTCCATTTCTCAACCCACTGGCTGCCTTGATTTGGGACTTTACCCATCACAAAGGATTATACAACTGCAGCAAATTCCTTCATAGTTTTATGGAAAACTCTTTGACTGGGACTTATTCCGGAATCCTCCGGCATTAGGGATTGGGCGTCGTGTAGGGAGAACGAGCTTGAATGAGTTCTGTTTAATATTTGGAATTTCCTCCCGGAGCTGTAATCCTGTAACGACTCTGTCAGGAAAGAAAATGCTGATTCAAAGACTAAGTAAACTTTTTGAAAGAACTCTTTGGAGATGGCCAGGGTTGTTCTAGCATGGATTGTGGCTCATTTCCACATGTTCCTTACTGGTAAACAAGGGTTCAGGAGGAGTATTAGCCAAAGAAAAAAATGTATAACTAACAAAATTATGTCAGTTGGAGACTCTAGTATCTGCATCAGTTCTTCTCAAGTCTTTATCGACACCTTCAAAAGCACAAAGATGATGCTGAGAACAATGTCACCAAGAAAATGAGTCAAAAACAAAAAACAAAACAGAAGTCGAATACCACTCTAGCAATTTTGGTGGCTAACTGTAACAGATTTAATTAACTATGACATACACAAAAACTTAAAAACACCTTTAAAAACTACTTTACACCACTGGCATCTCTGTTGAAAGTTGCACTATTGGGCTCATGTGTCAAAGGTGTGTTAATTTTTCCCTTTTTTTTCCCTCTCTGGAACAACTTTAAGTGAGAGAAACTGAAAGAAGTAAACGTGAGAGAAATGAAAGGGTACAAAAAATTGATTTGACACCTTCTTTTATTCTGTTCTGAAGATTTTACTCTTAGCACATTTTACACTAGTGTGTTAAACTTTTAGCTTTGAAGGCATGTACACGGTGTGCTAAAAAAATTACACAAGAATCGGCAAATAATTTTTTTTAAGACAGTTCATGTAAATGCGAATGTAAATGAATAGGTTATAAATATTACTCATGATTCTCCTGAGTACTTGCAAATGGTGAACTAGTTTTAAGTTCTTGTGTGTATGGTGAATTTGTTAAAGAATGATGCAGTAATTCTGATGAATCTTTGCAAAGAGTTAATTGGTTAGAAAAAAAAGATTCACACAATTTGTTGAGTGAATCTGTGAATCGATTTAGGGCTGTCACAATTCCTCAATTCAATTTGAGTACTCGATTTAAAAAACAATCCTTGATTGCAATTCCATGTCGAGTAACCAACAAAATACTGGAAGTGGTGCATTCCAAGGATGAGAATCCATGAAATGCATTATTAGACCGTTACTCAATTAATCGTCAGAATAATCGACTCGATTACCAAAATAATCGTTAGTAACAGCCCTAGATTGATTCTTTTGAACTCTTGCAATTCAATTTCTCAATCTTTTGAGTATTTGTAAATGTTGAATTGCTTCAAAATGAATTCTTCTGAATCTATATGAACAGTTTATTGGTTCAAAAACAGTTAAACAATTCTTTTGAGTCCTTGCAAACATTGAATCTCTTAAAAAATAAATAAATAAATAAATAAATAAATAAATAAATAAATAAATAAATAAATAAGGTAACACTTTATTTTATGGTCTCTTAACTAGTTGCTTATTAGCATGCATATTACTAGAATATTCGCCATTAGTACTAATGGCTAATTAGTACTAATTAAGCATAATATTAATGCCTTATTCTACATGACCTTATTCTACATCCGTAATCCTACCCAATACCTAAACTGAACAACTACCTTACTAACTATTAATTAGCAGCAAATTAGGTATTTATTGCGGGAAAAGTCATAGTTAATAGTAAATAAGTGTTCCCTATTCTAAAGTGTTACCAAAAATAAATAAATAATTTGAAATCCTTGTGAAGAGCTAACTGGTTAAAAAAAAAAAAAAAAAAGTCCAAAAATGCTTTTAAGTCTTTGCAAACAGTCAACTGGTTAAAAAAAAAAAAAATAATAAATAAAAATAAACTCTTTAATCCTGATTGAGTATCCACATTATTTTGTGCCAAATAAATAATACAAAATTAAATATTTTTTTAAAAAAAGATACTGGCTTCTTCAGTAGTTTTAGTATAGTTGGCCTCTTTTTGTTAGCAGCTTTACTCTTTTTTTAATGATAGCACTGTGGTTTAAAGGTATAATTCATCCAAAAAAGAGAATATCATCAAGATAGAAAAGAACAAAAATGTCTGCAATAACATGAGGGTGAGAATTTCATTTTTGAAATTACACACAAAGTTGTGTTTATTTTAATTTCCATTTGTTCAAATAATATATATATAAAAAAGTGAAATGTGTACACAAAATCAACTGAATACTGTTGATGAATATGTTATCAGTTGCTAATACTCATATATATATATATAACATCACATATTACAAATATTTATCAAATATTTTATTAATTTTTACTTGAGGGTTACACCACATGACATTTTCCATTTTTGAAATGGAAATAGTTACTTAATTCTTTTTCTGATGCTTTCAGCATGCTGCATGACCTTGCTATGTTTACATTTATTGTACAGAATTCCTTTGATTTCCCTTTACAAATCAGTGCTGAACAAGCAAATAAAGTCTGAAGATTCTCTCTTGCTGATATTTTAATAATGTACAGGATCATGTACAAGCATCATCTAATACAAAATTCAGAGCGGAGGAGATGCTTTCTCTCGTCTTGAAACACCACACCTCAGTGTAAATTAGTGGAAGAGAATGGTAACCATGGAAACACTACCCTGAGACGCCAAAGCCTAGTTTTCTCTGCCTCGAGCCCGATCCAACAGGTCCCCTCCCCTCTGAGGCCTCGAGGCCAACAGCTGTTAACTGGCCCCACCTGAATTATTAAAGCGTATGACGGCACTACCAGGATCTGTACGAGATGAGGTAAGTGACAGAAGTCAACTATGTAATCTATATGACTGCCCAACCCTCCACACATCTGTACGGATACAAATTAAGAATGCCTACTACCTGTGTTCTCATATAGCTTTCTGAAAATAGAGAAAGTGAATTGCACACACACAGTCTTTCTTATTACACAAAGGCCATCTGAAGCAGGAGGAAAAGAGCCCATTTATATTTAACTCTAAGAGTTTGACAGCATTGTGAAGAGGCAGTAATGAAATTCTCCATCTGGAGATTAAAACACCTCCACATCTCAGTCTCACAGTTCCCGAACAGAGCACTGAAGTGCAACCTAAAATAACAACATCTATTACCGCTCAAAAGCTGCTAACCTTAACGTGGAGGATTTACATAATCTCCCACCTCCAGTCGCAAACTTGTACTTGAGCAGATTCCTCTCGCTTGAGGTCATGGTTAAACACGGACCAGTGTGCACTAAATGTAACACAGCAGAAGAATCACAGGCGGTCCTTCAACTTCGATCCAGGCACCGCAAACTGAGTCTCGTTGGCTCTTTAAAGCAGCCATATTATATACTTTAGTAGCATTTTATATTTCCCCCTAAAGTCCACTTTTATTGTTACTTAAGGTTTCATGCACCAACAACTGTCGTAATTTCATTTTATATGACCGTTTTCCTCCCTTCTGTTCTTTAGAATTAAAAGTGCTGTATTTCAGAATTCTACACATGAATTTCCTGACTGACATCAATGAAATGGGCGTCTTGAGCAATCATACCTGTCTCTGTGACTGCCAGTGGCTCTGCAAACAGCAAAAAATGAGTCAAGGGGGCGGCCCAGGCTTTTTGGCTAGAAAACTAGCCTGTGATCTATTTTGCTTGTTGGGGTTGTTGACATCTTTTGATGCTGACATTTTGGTAGGACATGTCTATGGAGGGTTTTGGGTAAAGGGTGAGTGGGTGATAGCAGCAAAATGGTGTGAGCTAGCAAAATAGAAACACCTTAAACAAGTTATCTTTGCTACTGTATATTTAAGACATTTATAATACAAATCACCTGTTATATTTGGCTAACTTGCTCTCCTTGCTGAAAAAACAAAACAAAAAAACAATAGAAACCATTATAGAAATTCTAATGGTTTCCACTACAAATACCATTACAAACCATCAACTTTTAACCATAAAAACTAGGGCTGCCCACTAATAGTCTAACCGTTAGTCGACAAGAAGAGGCTTGGTCGACCAAAATTTTATTAGTTGCGTTGTTATAGAAAAAATAATTCCACAGGAAGTGGCGAAGTCAACAGCTATTAACGGCTGGTTTATGTAGTATCACAGTACATTTGGCAGGGCAACGACAGTCATCTATCATTTATCAACCTCAAATATTGTTTTCATCTGAAAGATGTATGTAGTAGCAACTTTACATGGTCTCTAGAAAAATGTGTGCTATTCAGGTCTGTGCAGAGTGTGCGGTCACTTAAAATACTCTGTCATTTTTGCTCATACAAATACATCTTTCGAATCTGTAAAAACTCTACGTTTATTTGTGTGCACTCACAATAACAACAAAACGTTGCACTTTTGTAAATTAATGAAAACAAACAGGATGCGCTTTCTGTCGTCTCAGTCTCTGTGAACTTGAGAGCGAAACTTCGAAACTCTGTGTATACTTGCTTTACAGACAAGAAAAATATATCTATAGAGAGTGAAATGTCTACTTTTAAATGAACCAATTCAAATAGAAAACAAATATTCTCCGATTATGTAATCTGTATGAAACACGCATACAGGTGCATCACTACTGCGGAAACAAAGAAAGCGCTAGTTTATCAATAAATTATTAAAATGTTAATGCAGTCTCCTTGCTGTTTTTCCCCTGACACATTCATAATTATATCTGCTGGTGCGCTTTGGCAAGCTTTTTTTTTGTGTGTGCTTTGAGCGCTTATCAGGCTATGTAGGCAATTAAAGGCTGATTATTATTATTTATATGGTTTATTAATAAACATGTGACCAATAGTCGACTAATGCTTAAAATGAACGACTAGTCGACCAGAAAAATCTTCAGTCAACCAATACAAGTCCCAGTGAAACCATTACAAATTTTGTGATGAGCTGAGGCAATAATTATATGATCTCAAGTGGAACTTCCAACCAAATCTCATGAGAAAACAACTTTTTTACAAAATGGTAATTTCATATGAATTCATAGGATATGATTCATACAGAAATGTATGATGTTTAGAAAACAACAAGTATGAAGGTCCACCCTTAACCTCAGTCCTAAACCTAACCATCATTGAAGCATAAGCAGACCATAAAACACACAAAAACACTGAAATGCGCAAGCATGAATTTAGCCACCAACTCAACAAAATGTAAAATAGTCACAAATTGTCATTGTGATGAAACTATGAGTGTGTTGCTTTCTCTACAGTAGGGATGAAAAGTCTGATTCATTTTAGCAAAAGGGTTCATTTGAATTGTCAAGAATACACTAATTTGAACGTAAATTCATTGATTTATTTGAATCACCAGATTTTTTTTGTGTATATCTAGTAGCTTGTAACATTAGCTTAACTGTAGTTGAACTGCTTTAAAGCAGCTTGTAGCTTAGCAAACTAAAGTTTCAAAATCCACGTTCTGTTGTGAAACAAACACAATATCTAAGGTGCGTCAAAAATCACATACCATCTGAGTAGGTACTACACTGGATCAGGAACTTTACTACTATATTCTATATAGTATGAATGTGTGTGGTATGAATCTTGCAAAAAGTAATTGGCCATCTTGCTACTTTTTCTATACTCTTAGGTTCCAAAAGTGGGTTTTTGCAGCAATGCCATAGATGAACCACTTTGAGTTCCCCCAGTTTAAAACATTTAAAAAAATCTCAAGAACATTTTTTTTTATAAAGAACATTTTGTGGAATGGAAGTTTCCACAGATAATAAATGTTCTACATGGAACCACAGATGCCACTAAAGAACCCTAATTTTTAAGAGTGTACTGTTTTATAAACACCATGAATTTGGACAGAATATTCCTTTCACCTACCGTTTTTCACCTAATGTATAGTAGGGACAGTCAGATGCAAGGTTAGTTTCACACTAAGGAAAGGGAATAAACAATCTGAACCATGAAGAAGAAATAGATTTTGAAGGCTGAGGAGATTGCGGTTATCATCCTCTCAGATTCCTGAGATGCTTTTTTTTGTGTGTGTTAGGTAGGAGAACGCCTCTCTAGAAGGACTCGGTCCAGCATTTCTTTTCTCTTCCTGTCCTAGAGCCCAACAGGAGCTGCCTCCCAGTGTTTTTCAGCCCTCCCTCATGCTGCAGGCTAGCTTGTTTTGGCTGCAGCTGCTGAGAGGCAGACTAAATAATGTGATAACACGCCGCTCCACAGTTGCGCCTTGTGCTGCCAAGACCCGCCACTGCTCTGGACATGCAAATCACTACAACCGCACAACACCTGCAAATCAAGGCTAAGTTGTCGAGAAACAAAACAAAACAAAAAAGACGGTGCCTTTGTGTGCATGTTTTCCCATTTTTTATCTGTGAAAGATAGCGGCCGCTGTGTTGGAGCAGACATAAATAAGAGCCGGGTATAAAAGGGAGAGCACAGCGCCTACGGGGCCCGTCAATCATCGTAGGCTTCACAGCGCACACGATATGTGAATGGCCCCTCGGTGACTCCTATTCCAGCCCTACCTTAAAATCACTTTCCTCTTCCGATGACGAAAGAGAAAAAGAGACGCCTGTGATTCTCGCCGGGTTGCTGTGTTATGTTTACGCTAGCGGTTAAACTCGCAAAATGTTATGTCATTTACTGGCTGAAACGTGGTTTCAAGGCTCATAATCTCTGGGAAGAATGAACAGCTGTTTGAGCATTTCCTTCAGAGTGACATGAGTCCTAATCCACTCCTGAAAGAGTGCGCATTGTTCTTCCATACGTCATTTCGAGGCAGAACAACATGCTACTGTGTACAGAGTTAATCCTAATGCTAACCGCTTAAGCGTCGACAACACAATCAACGCTTTCTCAACGCTGGGAAGAGGATCGAAATCAACACTCATAACCTCTATTACATCGCCCCTGTATCCCTAGGTTGAACAGCTTGCGCAAACCGCCAATCATGCCCTTCTCCATGACAACCGCTCTCTGGGTAAACATTAGTGTAATGATGGGGCTCGTAGCAGTGGGGCTGTATGAATGGGGACTGACAGGTGCGCCAGTTCATGTGTGAAGATGCACAAAGCTAATTGCGGGACTAAAAATATCGCTAATGACAAAGCAAATCTACCATGAGCGGCTGAACAACATGTTCGCATCTTCGCTTGTTGATCAACACAAGAAACTGTGGGCTTCAATGAGACACGCTGCGACTTAAACAAGCGTAATGCCAAACACCGTAATATAAATGTGCAAGTCATGGAGAAGCATAACAACAACAAAAAACTAGCAACACGTTTGTCTGGTACATTACAAGAGGCATAAAACTGTGAAATTCCTTGGTGTGGTCAAAGATATGAGTTCACGTTTTGGAACTTTCAGAAAGGAGTTGCGATTAGCTCAGGGTGGGAATGTTCTAGATTAGATGCACACATACACTCACTAATCAGACCTTCTTCTTATCTACTTCTCAAAAGGGTGACATCACTGTCTGAGGGAGAAATGTGGTGCACAAACACTGTCTGAGAATGCTCACTCCCTTGCCATCCCAAACACTTGCCTTTGGAAGTGTGTGCGGGCGCCTTGGGGAGTGAGCGAGCGGGCGACTGGCAGAGAAAGATGGCATTCTGTCTGTCTGACATCTGCTGTTTCTAGAATCGTCAAGCCGTGAATTTGTTCACAAATGGCTTGGTTGATCTACTCAAATATTCGCTGGAAACTTCAAAGTTTTGATTCCTCGAGTAGATAACGTTTCCTGTATTTACACCGCCCTGCTGAAAAAATACAGATTGAGTTGGTCAAGCTGTTTTAGGAATAATAATGAATGAAAAACAACTTAAAAGTACAATATTTGACTGTAGGTCTATTAAACATTAAAAATAGTGGCCATGAACTTCTTTAAAGGATTCGTTCACTTCCAGGTCCAAACTGCAGTTTCAGTGCAGCTTCAAAGTGCTCTACACGAACCCAGTCGAGGAATAATGGTCTTATCTAGAGAAACGATTGGTCATTTTCTAAAAAAAATTTTTTTTTTTTTTAATGAATATACAGGGGTTGGACAATGAAACTGAAACACCTGGTTTTAGATCACAATTAGTATGATATTGGGCCTCCTTTTGCAGCTAATACAACATCATTTCATCGTGGGAGTGACAAATACAAGTCCTGCAAAGCAGCCAGAGGGATTTTGAGCCATTTTCCTCTTGCAGAGCAGTGGCCAGGTCACTATGTGATGCTGATGTGGGAAAACGTTTCCTGACTCGCTCCTCCAAAACACCCCAAAGTGGCTCAATAATATTCAGATCTGGTGACTATGCAGGCCATGGGAGATGTTCAACTTAATTTTCATGTTCATTAAACCAGTCTGTCACCAGTCTTGCTGTGTGTATTGGTGCATTATTATCCTGATACAGAGCACTACCTTCAAGGTACAATGTTTGAACCATTGGGTGCACATAATGAAACTTTACACTCTGCTCTAACTGGTGTAATGTACAATAAGTGAAGATTGGGCACCAGACAGCGCAAATATAGCCATGAAACCTCCAATACTATATTGGCGAGTGTTTCAGTTTCATTGTCCAACCCCTGTACTTTTTAACCACAAATGCTTGTCTTGCACTAGCTTGACTTGACGGATTACATAGTTACGCTGGAAAGGTCACATGTGACCTACACTCAAAAAAATAATTCATTGGATGAACTCAATTTAATTAAGGGCAGGATTTCCATCCAATAAATGTGTGTAACACCAACCCATAAAAATTTAATTCATGCAATGAAATGTAATTGAGTTGGGCCAACTCAATTTGATCAAATATAGTTTAAATGAAATTGATACATTTATGAAGTGATTATTTTATGCTTAAACCAAAACATTTAACTGGAAAACAAATAACTAGGCAGAAATCCTTCTACACTCAAAAAATTATACATTTGATGTACCTAACTTTAGGCATTAACGAACTTGTTAGGCATTAGCCATAAGACGGCTTTCCATGCCCAAAGTAGTTGTTTATTTTATTATTAAAACAACTTTAACTCACGTTAGCAGGTCCTCAACCCACGCTCATGCTCTACACTTTACCACAATGGTAACCCCCAAAAACATTAACTCTCCAGAAACGGTTTTAAATACAAACATAAAAGAACATTAAACATTAACAAGTCTCCCAATTGTATAATCTTAATGCATATAAAATAACATTTTATTTTAACATTTACTCTCTTTGTACAAAGCATGCAAAGCATGATGGGAAGGGGAAATTCATAGTAAAATAATTTATGTACTCTCAACTCAAATTAATTGAGTTATACTGAGTTGTACCAAAACGCAACTGTTTCAAGTCAGTTTAACACAATGCAATTGTATAAATGGGATTTTTTAAAATAATCTGAACAGTGTTGAAGAATCATTTTTACGAGTGTAGGTGGAAGTACTGACCCAGTGTTTACAAAGCAAACATGCAAAGAAAGTCAAACGGCCCTTACAACAAAGTGCATGTGACCTTTCCAACGTGATTACATAATGCGTGAAATCATGGATGTGCATCGCAAAGCTAGTGCAAGGTGAGCATTTGAGGTTAAAAAATCTATACATTTAAATTTTTTTAGACCGATTGTTTTGCTAGGCCCTTATTCCTCGGCTGGTGATCAAATAGAGCCCTTTAAAGCTTCATTGAAACTGCAATTTGGAACTTCAACCTATTGATCCCCATTGAAGTCCACAAAATGGAGAAAAATCCTTGAACGTTTTCATCAAAAACCTTCATTTCTTTACGACTGAAGAAAGAAAGACACGAACATCTTGGATGACAAGAGGCTGAGTAAATAATCTGTAAATTTTTGTTCTGGAAATTAACTTCTCCTTTAAATAATAAGTCTTTTGTTTTTTTCACTTCCAGAGTAAAGATTTCCTGATAATTTATTCGTGCCCAGGTCATCCAAGATGTTCATATCATTCTTTCTTCAGTCGTAAAGAAATAATTTTTTTTTGAGAAAAAAAAAAAAAATACCAGGAGTTCTCTCCATATAGTGGATTTCAATGGTGCCCGTGAGTTTGAACTTCCAAAATGCAGTTTCAATGCTGCTTCAAAGGGTTCTAAATGATCCCAGCCTTATCTAGCGAAACGATTGGTTATTTTTTTTTTTTTTTAAATGACAATTTAAACTTCTGCAGCGATGTAGGACGATTTTAATGTTGGAGGCTGGGATCATTCAGAGCCCTTTGAAGCTGCATTTAAACTGCATTTTGGAAAACTCGCAGGCACCATAGTAGTCCACTATATGGTGAGAAATCCTGAAATGTTTTCCTCAAAAAACATAATTTCTTCACGACTGAAAAAAGAAAGACATGAACATCTTGGATGACAAAGGGGTGAGTACATTATATGTGAATTTTTGTTCTGGAACTTCATCATTAAGCTTTTTCATGTCAGCCTTTTATTGTGGTTGAGCAATGTACATGTCAGTCACATGGTCTCCTTCTGTCTAAACAGGCAGGTTCTTTCTTTCTTTATCAGAATAAGCTGTAACATGGATCTGAGCTTATGCTACAGTCAAACATCTGGCTACACAAGACTAATCTAGACCATCTTGGACCAGCTAATGACCAGTTTGCAATATGTCCATGAGATGCCAATGTGACAAATCTACAGGGAAAAACTTCAAATAAACACAATATAAACCGAATTTAATAAGCCTCAAATCCTCATTAAGGCATGCCGCATTGAATAAATCTTATCACACATTACAGAGGACAGAAGAGAAAGATGCCGGCTCCTTCTTCCAATTAAAGATTCATAGAGGCAGTTTTCAGCAGCCCAGCATTATGTAAATCAAATTAAAGGGATAGTACGACTCAAAATGAATATTCTGTCATTATCTATTCACCCTCATGCCGTTTCAATTCCGTATGACTTTACTTCTTTAGTAGAACACGAAAAGAGAAATTCTAAAGAATATCCTCGCCACTCATTATATTACAGTCTAACGAAAGTAAATGAGGACTTGGGCTGCTGCACTCCAAAATGGTGGTTAATCTGACTTCTGAAGTCACACGAGTCATCATGAAGGCTGACGGAATTAAAGAGATAGTTCACCCAAAAATGAAAATTCTGTCATTAATTACTCACCCTCGTGACGTTCCAAATCTGTAAGACATTCGATCATCTTCGGAACTCAAATTAAGATATTTCTGATGAAATCCGAGAGCTTTCTGGCCCTGAATAGACAGCAACGCAACTACCGCGATCAAGGCCCAGAAATGTAGTAAAGACATCGTTAAAATAGTCCATGTGACATCACTGGTTCAACTGTAAATTTAAGAAGCTACAAGAATACTTTTTGTGCGCAAAGAAAACAAAAATAACGACTTTATTTAACAGCTTCTTCTCTTCCGCGTAAGTCTTCGACGTGCATTCATGAAAGTACCATGACATATGCGTGGTGATTAATGACAGAATTTTCATTTTTGGGTAAAGTTCATCACACAAATGCTACCGTGTCATAAGGGCTATTTTTATGACACTTTTTAGTGTTTTACATTTTTTAGGCTAAAAAGCTTTAGTATCCAATCCAAAAACAGTGCAACTGATATATTAATCTAAATTTAGTTTTTTTGTTCCACAGAAGAATTTCAGCATCGGTCGAAGCATTTGTGGTTTTCTCGGATCCGTCTGCAGTGTATTCATCTGTTGTGTCAAGTCTCGAGAAGGTCACTCATCTAATGACGTCCGTGTGATATCTTTTGAATATTAATCAGTTTTTGTCCATCTGAGGGGATGAGTTCATTTTCTTTTTTCGTTGTTCCTCCATGTTCTCCCCCACCCCCCTCAGCTCTGGAATATGAGATCAGCCTCCACACTGTACACAGCCACCGGTGGCCAGATGTTCAATTAGCCTGTATTTCTGTTTGGAGCTTTGATGCTCCCCGCGCTGCTCTCCGGCCTCAGCGCTTTGTTCTCAAATCAGCCTAAGGCTAATTTCGCCGCCCGCTGTGAAGACGACACACAACCTGGCACCTCACACCACACCGCAGTTTATGCTAGCTTGTTTATTATATACAAACGTGCTTGGAAGGAAGGTGACTCTCCAAATGACAAATATGGAAAAGCGAGTCCTTGGGTCGCACTCGCTTTCCCTTTGTTGGTATCTCTTTCATGTATTGTGTGCCCTAGGCCTGGCTATAGGTGAAGCAGGAAGGAAATAAACAACTAGAGGGGAAGTAGGATTGTTTTCATGGGTCGCTTTATTCAAAGCACTACTCTTGAGCTTTTGTGTTTGCATGGAGCCTTGATTCTGTTGTCATCCTCTCGGCGGTTGTCTATCCACGAATATGGAAAAGCCCCAATGCGCGACATACGGCCTGGTGCTTGCTGATGTTTCCAGCTTTGATTTGGTGCTGATTTCCTGTGGCTTTTGTCCACCTGTCGCCTACAGTCTCTTCATCTGAAAGAGTTCTTCACCACCTGCACACAGCTCTGCCCGCAGTGACTCTGGGGTTAAGCTTTCTCTTTCTGTCTTAACTCTCAGAGCAGGTTTTATTAGTTAGAGGGAGCACTGTGTATTGTGCAAGAGGTACAAGTGCTTTTAAAAAGTGGGGAACTACAGACGTCACTTCTAAATAAAGTATTTTGTGTATGTAGGTATATATAGTTGAGGTAAAAAAATTACATACACCTTGCAGAATCTGCAAAATGTTAATTATTTTACCAAAATAAGAGGGACCATACAAAATGTGTGTTACTTTTTATTTAGTACTGACCTGAATATAATATTTCACATAAAAGATGTTTACATATAGTCCACAAGAGAAAATAATTGTTGAATTTATAAAAATAACCCTGTTCAAAAGTTTACATACACTTGATTCTTAATACTTGGTTGTTACCTAAATGATCCACAGCTGTGTTTTTTTTTTGTGTTTGTTTAGTGATAGTTATTCATAAGCCCCTTGTTATTCCTGAATAGGTCCTTCAGGTCCCACAAAATCTTTGGTTTTCCAGCATTTTTGTGTATTTGAATCCTTTCCAACAATGACTGTGTGAATTTGAGATCCATCTTTTCACACTGAGGACAACTGAGAGACTCATATGCAGCTATTACAGAAGGTTCAAATGCTCACTGATGTTCTAGAAGGAAAAACAATGCATTAAGAGCTAGGGGGTGTAAACTTTTGAACAGAATGAAGATGTGTACATTTTTCTTATTTTGCCTAAATATCATTTTTTTTTTCATTTAGTACTGCCCTTCTGAAGATACTAACATGTTTCCCATAAGACAAAAAAGGTTAAATTTACGCTGATCATTAAATTCAAAAGTTTTCACCCCCTGGCTCCTAACGGATTGTTTTTCCTTCTGAAGCATCAGTGAGTGTTTGAACCTTCTGTAATAGTTGCATATGAGTCCCTCAGTTGTCCTCAGTGTGAAAAGACTGATCTCAAAATCATACAGTCATTGTTGGAAATGCTGCAAAATCAAAGATTTGTGGGACCTAGAGGATTTTTCTAAAGAACAGCGGGCAGTTTCACTTTTCAGGACAAACAAGGGACTCATGAACAACTATTACTAAACAAAATAAAAAATAAAAAATCATGCAGGTAACAACATGGTATTATGAATCAAGCGTATGTAAACCTTTGAACGGGGTCATTTTTATAAATTTCACTATTATTTTCTCTTATGGACTATATGTAAACATTTTTTATGTGAAATATCTTATTTAGGTCACTACTAAATCAAAATAACATGCATTTTGTATGATCCCTTTTATTTTGGTAAAATAATTAAGATTTTGCAGATTCAGCAAGGTGTATGTAAACTTTTGACCTTAACTGTATATTTATATCTCAAAAGCCTTAAAAGCAATCAGTCTTAAACCTGTTGTTATATGTCCGCTCATATGAGTATCTCTCTTGTTGAGATGTTCCATTTTTTTTGCACACTTCTCACACACACACAAACATGTACTTAAATTGCATTGGCAGTCTAAGCCTATTTTTTGTTTGAAAACGGCACGGACAAATATATTTACCAAACTGCACTTCTTTATATTGAGTGTTTGCTCTCCATTTAAAAAAAAAAAAGAAAAAAAGAAAAAAAAATCTTCAAGAACTCAAAAATGATGAAACAAATTCACCATCAAACAGTATAGCTCACAACAAAAAAAAAATACATATCAAATATTAAATTGAATAATATTAACTTCAAAATATAAGTATAAATGCATAACATCTTCAATATGCAAATTTACAGTAATATAACTTAACATAGCTAAAGCTATTTTCTGAAATGATCAGAAAATTGCTGTTAATGTAGTTCTAAGTACAATACTTAGCCGACATTTAAATATGCCTTGCAGAGACACAGAAAGAGTATTTGGGGAACAATAATGAGCTATGCCTTTTTGGGGTTTATTAAAGCCATTAAATGTAAAATGAATTAAAATCCCATCCAATTAACATTAAAAACACTGCAAATTGATTTTTAAAGGAGGGAAACAAATGTAGTAAAAGCGTGCATTTCCTTCAGTGTGTTTTTGGTAAAATTCAGTTTGAGCTAATAGCCGGTCACTATGGCAGCAGCGACAGGGTTCTGCCCACAGACTAGACGACCTTCCCAATGCACCTACACATAAACACTAATTAAGACACACAGAAAACAGAACCTACCGTTGACACAGTCAAACACATCGCAGCACCTCCCAGGTGTTCCATCGCCACGGGACACGACCTGTGGGGAAGTCCCTGCTGAGCACTGTGGGAAGGTGCAGAGGCCAGGCAAACACTCACATCTGAGTAGAAGAGGGAGAGAAACAGGGAAACAGAGAGAGAGAAAGTGATGCTGGCAGGGGGCCTGTCATACCTAATTCATAACAACAAAACACTCTCTTGTGTCACTGTGAAGTTATTAACTTTCAATGCGGAAATAATACAATATTAATACTCTGAGACGCACTGGGATTTGTGAACCAGTGCTAAAATAGTGAAAAATAATGCTTTTTGGATAATCATTTTGTTTTAACCTGGATTACTAACATAAGACAGATGTGACATCTAACCTAGACTGTGTGAGACAGGTCTAAAATGTGAGTATCTGACAAGTTTAAATGTGCAACCTGGAATGTGAGCATGAGAAAGGTGTTCGTCTAACCTATACTTTAGTGTAATGTTTAACCTGGATTATGAACACGAAATGTGTAACATCTCACCTGGATTGCAGCATGAGAAGAATAACATCTAACCTATATTGTGAGCACCGGACGTAATGTCTAACCTTGATTGCGAGTGTGAGAAAGACATAATATCAAACCAGGATTGTGGGCATGACAGTAGATTTATCAGTCTAACTTTGACTGTAAGCATAAGACAGAAGAAGTAATATCTTATCAAGATTGTGAGCATGAGACAGGTTTAATGGTCTAACTGGGATTGTGAGAGTGAGACAGGTGTAACATCCAACCTAATTTCTGAAACAGATGAAACATTTTAAATCGGATTGTGAACATAAGACAAGTGTAACAGTCTAACTATGATTGTGAGACAGGTGTAACATCTAACCTGAATTGTAAATGTGAAACAAGAAACAGTCTAACTTGGTTTTTGAGAGTTAGACAGGTGTAATGTCTAATCAGGATTGTCTGCATGAGACAGTTACAATGGTCTATTTGGAATTGTTAGAGTGAGACAGCTGTAACGTCTAACCTAGTCTGTGAATGTGAAACAGATGAAACTGTCTAACTTGGGTTGTGAGAGTGAAATAGGTATGACGTCTAATTATGTTTGTAAGGATGAGACAGGTGTAACAGTGTACCTGGGATTGTGAAAGTGAGACAGGTTTGACATCTGATCATGATCATGAGCATGAGACCTGTGTAAAAGTGTAACTGGGATTGGGAGAGTGAGATAGGTTTTATGTCTGAATAGAATTGTGCACATGAGGCAGGTGTAACGGTGTAACTGTGATTGGGAGAGTGAGACAGGTGTAATGTCTAATCAGGATTGTCTGCTTGAGACAGTTATAATGGTCTATTCAGCAATGTGAGGAGTGAGACAGGTGTAACATCTAAACTAGACTGTGAATGTGAAACAGATGAAACAGTCTAACTTGGGTTGTGAGAGTGAGACAGGTGTAACATCTCATTATGTTTGTAAGCATGAGACGGGTGTAAGAGCGTAATTGGGTTGTGAGAGGTACACAGATGTAACGTCTAATCAGGATCGTGAGCATGAGACCAGTGTTATAATTTAACTGGGATTGTGAGAGTGAGACAGGTGTAACATCCAATTATGTTTGTATGCATGAGACAGGTGTAACATTGTAACTGGGACTGTGAGAGTGAGACAGGTGTAATGCCTTATTAGGATTGCAAGCATGAGACCAGTGTAACAGTGTAAGTGGGATTGTGAGAGTAAGACAGGTTTAACATCTAATTAGGATTGCAATGAAACCATGAAACCACCGTAAGTGTAATTGGGATTGTGAGAGTGAGAGTGAGACAGATGTAAGGTTTAATTCTGTTTGTAAGCATGAGACCTGTGTAACAGTGTGACCGGGATTGCGAAAGTGAGACAGGTGTAACGTCTAACTATGTTTGTAAGCATTAGACAGGTGTAACAATGTAACTGGGATTGTGAGAGTTACACAGGTGTAACGTCTAATTAGGATTGTGAGCATGAGACCAGTGTAATAATGTAACTGGGATTGTGAGAGTGAGACAGGTTTAATGTCTAATTAGGATTGCAAGCATGAGACCAGTGTAACAGTGTAACTGGGATTGCGAGAGTGAGACAGGTGTAACATCCAATTATGTCTGTATGCATGAGACAGGTGTAACAGTGTAACTGGGGCTGTGAGAGTGAGAGGTTTAATTTCTAATTAGGATTGCAAGCATGATGCCAGTGTAACAGTGTAACTGGGATTGTGAGAGTGAGATAGGTGTAACATATAATTATGTTTGTAAGCATGAGACAGGTGTAACAGTGTAACTGGGATTGTGAGAGTTACACAGGTGTAACATCTAATTAGTATTGTAAGCATGAGACACGTGTAACAGGGATTGTGAGAGTGAGAGTGAGAGTGAGAGTAATTAGGATTGCAAGTATGAGGCCAGTGTAACTGGGTTTGTGAGAATGAGACAGGTGTAACATCCAATTATGTTTGTAAGCATGAGGCAGGTGTAACAGTGTAACTGGTACTATGAGAGTTACACAGGTGTAACATCTAATTAGTATTTTGAGTATGAGACTGGTGTAACGGTTTAACTGGAATTGGGAGAGTGAAACAGGTGTAACTTCTAACTTGATTCGTCAGTGCAAAACTAACCTTTTAGACAGATGTAACAGTCTAACCTTGATTGTGAGTGGGAGATAGGTGTAACAACCATACCTACTGTAATTTGCAAATGGACATAACACTAACCTGCATTGAGTATAAGACGTAATAGTGTAACCTTAATTGTGAGTGTGAGACAGTTGTAACATCTAACCTTGTAGGAAGGGTGCAGCAGCCGTCTGCTGTCAGTCTGACCTGAGTCTCATAGCTGTCTGCCGGACACTGGACAGGCTTCACTGGTGGACACTCTACTGTGCTGCAGTCTACACTGAACACTAAACACATAACAAGACATAAAACATTTATCACTTTTTTATGAAAGACTCTAATTAACACACCTCATCAAACTCTCATCCAAGCAAATGATTTACTTGTTACAGCACACCATAAACCTCAACACACACTGTTTTCAGTGCGTAAGTCATTATATGATGTAGGTTTAATGTCAAATATAAAAAAGTGAGTAAAACATTTGCAGCAGGTTAACATCAACCAGTAGACAGTTTCAGAGACAGGTTCTGATTACATTTCCATGAGATTAGATAAGATTAGAAATCTGTATTAAACACACATTTACTTTTCATGTAAACTTTGTTTTTCAGAAAACTGTCATTTGCAAAAACAACCCCAATGCATATGCGTCCTATCTACCAAAGTATCTCTGGAAGCACAACCACTCATGTATTTTCCACAGCCCATGGCTTTAGCATGTCTCAAAGGCTTTGGCAAACTCCCAAATCACGAAATCGCTCTCTTTAGTGCATTGGGAAATGAATTACTGTTGTTTTTTATGTCATGTTGAAGCCAAGTGCCTATCTCTGCTCAAGGCTGCCATATTGCAGCAAAATACAGCATGACAGAAGAAGATATATTAAAATTAAGGTACTATGACAGCATCTTGAGATAACCTGCAAAGAATTCAAATCTATCACTATCTGGTTCATGGTGTGGATTCCCAAGACTCCATAACAATCCATCTATTGCTCAAGCAGGAAAAAAAATTGGATATTGCAAGAAAAGTTGACACTGCATGTTTTTTATTTTAGAAAAAACAACGTAGAGGAATATTTCACCCATTCCAAATATGTACGTTGTTTGTTTTTCATGGAACACAAAAGCTGAACCTCTTAGAAGAACCTTCACTCAGCCATTTCCATTTAATCAAGGATGTCCAAAATGCACATAATGGACAGAATTTTCATTTTTTGGTGAAATATTTCTTTATACTGTGCTAGTGCAGGCTGGTGTAAACTGGTTTGGTTGCTGTTCCAAAGCAAAACTAGACTAGTGGACCTACATATGACCAACATAGTGTATCATGTAAAGATGCAATCAGGTTTACCTGGTTTGCATTCATAGAGATCACAACACTCGCCGGGTTTGCCTGAGCTCTTGGATACCAGGATGTTGAGATGCCCGGGCTGGCAAACTTTCCTTAGACACCCAGCTGGGCTACACACGCAGCGGCTGGGCAGGGGGCAACATTCACCAGGTGGAGCGTAGCCTTCAATCAATATGGAGTCCTCAGGGCAGCGTGGTGAAAACTGCACCTCACATCTCGCCTTAGAACAGTCCGGCCTTTCCTCTACAAAGAAAAAGAACACAAGTTTGTCATTTCTGATGTACAGCCACGCTTAATAGTTATTCGTTCCTTGTGAGTAAAAACTGGGAATGAAATAAAGTTACTCAGCAGTAACATTATTAAGAACTGCAATATGGTTTAAATTGAATTGTAAGAGGGATAGTCACACTGTCGCCGATGTAAAGTGACATACACAATTCAAATCAAAAACCAAAACAATCTATTACAGAAAACATCTGTCAGGACTCACAGCACACATTTTTACCTCAAAACGCCATGTGGCGATACATATGTGGAATATTTCTCGCATTAAGCCTTCAAAGCAAGAATATAAGATATTTGTCTTCATGTTTTTTGTGACAGGTACCGTTTTACTAAAAGACAGACTAGTTTGTCATGTATATGAGCTGTGACACATTGACATGCTGTTTGTCACATATATGCATGGGAAAAAAAACACATTGTCATGAGGAAAAAAAAATATATATTGTGAAATATTATTGTAATTTACAATAACTTTTCTATTTTAATATTAAATTATTATTTTATAAATTAAATATTTACTTATTTATAATACTTTTGCATGCTATGGCCAATTGATTCTCAATTCACCTGGCGATAGCAACAGGTACCCTGTATATATATTTTCTCCGTTTCTTTCTAGTAATGAAAAGACGTTATAAAAGTAGGGCTGAGTGACACTACCTTGAGCTGACAGACGATGAGCAGCTGCTTCACTCCCTTATTTTGAACTGAATATTGACCATGCAGGTCAAAGTCCAGTGTTTTATGAACACACTCAATTTGACCTTCCGTCATTCAAGGCATGATTGCTTTTATTCGTTCTTTACAAGAGAACAACAAGCTAACAAAGCAGGAAGGCAGAGAAATTGAAAAGGTGCATGGGAGAGACATAAAAAGAACCACAGAAAAGAAAACTCATGCTGATGTGAATGTGAATGAATGGCAAATGTCAGCAGGAGAGAAACGGCTGGCGTGCTGTAATGCTCCTGTTGCTTGTGTGCTGTCTGATAACACTTGGTGGAGGGGTGTGTAACAACTCCAGACGCGGCGCTACATGGTAAAACACAGGCGGCAATATTAATACAGCCACGCTGTCTGGTTTATGTAAACAAAGCAGACTGATCTGGGCCGTATTGTGGATTCTTCATCAATATATGCAGTCGTAAAAGGGATGGTTCACCCAAAAATTTACATTTTGTAATCAGCTACTCAGTGAAGCCTGACAGCCGTACTTGTTACCATTCCGCTAAATAACTTATTTTGTATCCATGGGAAAAATACATATTTAAAGTAATACAACGGTGAATCATTTTTTGGTTGGAATGGCGTTCAAGCTTCGAAACACAAAAAGTATTGCATTACACTGTAGTTTTGTGTGAAAAATATACTGAAATTTTAATATATATGTACTGTTAATCTTCTTCCACTGAGTTGTTGAATGCTGCAAATGAATCACTGAGTCAGATTCTAGCTTTGTTTTATGAACCGAATCACTGAAAAGATTAAAGCCTCAAAAGGACAATACTATTTCACCTATTAATGTGACAAGGACTTATGGTTTCAAAAGACTTGGAAAATGGTACATGAGTTGCATAGACCACTTTAATGGCACTTTCATGTTCATACTAAAACTTGTAAGTTCCAGTCTCAATTCACAGTAATGAAAGGAAAAGAGCGACTTTCGCACTTACAGAATTTCTCCTTTTGTTTGTTTAAAGTGATACAAGGGCGAAAAGGTGATTGACTGATTTTTTTGGGGGGGTTGCACTGAAGTTTTCAAACTTCAAAACAAATGGAAAAAACCACTACAATATGGTCGTTATAGTTGAGACTACACAATTGTTTTGTGTGATAAATATATTGATTTTAAATAGTTATTCACTGATAATCTTTCCTTCTACTGTGAGTTGGAAAAAGCTATGACGAATCACTGAGTCAGTGAGTAAGTTAGCAATTATTTCTTCAGAATCATTTTTTTTTGGTTTGAATGACACTTTCAAGCTTTGAAACATTAAAAATATTACATTACACAGTACTTTTGTGCGAAAAACATACTGGAATTTTAATATATATTCACTATTAGTATTTTCTTCCAGTGAGCTGTTAAATGCTGCAAGTGAATCGCTGAATCAGAACAGATCTGTCTGATTCAAGTTTGGTTTTATGAACCAAATCACTGAAAAGATTGGCATCAAAGGACAATAAAATTTTACCTATTTATATGCCAAGGATTTATGGTTTAAAAAGACTTGAAAATGGAGTTGCATGGACCAGTTTTTATGGCACTTTTATGTGTTTTATGTCCATTCTAAAACTTCTAAGTTTCAGTCCCCATTCACAGTAATGAATGGAAAAGAGCGACCTTCACAGTCTTCAGAGTTTCTCCTTTTGTGCTCCATGGGGGAAAAAAATGCTTGTTTGAAATGATACAAGGGTGAAAAGGTGAATTTATTATTATAATTATTTTATATTTATTTATTTTAATTCTTATTCTTTCAGTGAGCTGTTAAATGCTGAAAGTGAATCACGGAGTCAGAACAGATCAGTCTAATTCAAGTTTGGTTTTATGAACCGAATCATTGAAAAGACTGGCCTCAAAGCACAATACTGTTTCACCTTAATGTGCCAAGGATTTATGGTTTCAAAGGACTTGAAAAATGGTTGCATTGACCACTTTCATGGCACTTTTATGTTAGTTTTAAAACTTGTAAGTTCCAGTCAGTGAGTCAAACTTGAGAAACCGATCAGTGTGATTCAAATTTCATTTTGTAAAGAGATTCACTGGATTCAATATTTCTCCAGCCATATTTTAACATGCCAAGGATTTCTGGTTTCAAAAGACTTGAGTTGCATAAACCACTTCCATGGCTACTTTCATGTGTTTTACGTCCATTTTGAAGCTTGAGAGTGTGAAAGTGTGAATGGAAAAGAGTGACCTTCACCATCTTCAAAATTTCTCCTTTTTGCGTTGCATGGAAAGAAAGTCATACATATTTGAACCAACATAAGTGTGTGTAAATTATGTCAGTTTGCATATTCAGGTGAACTATCCCTTTAAAAGACGTCAAGACCCATTTCCTCATAAACGCAAATATGCAATGATCAAGCAATTGCTCTGAAATGATGAATAGCAAGAAAAAAATGCACCCCAGGGCAAAAGCACTGACTTTGTTGACTGAGGTTGCATACTACGCAAGCATTACTCTGACACCGATTAATTAGCTGCTAAACTTATTAAAGGAGATGTACTCAATCCATCAAACACGTTGTTCACCACTTTGTTTGATCTTGTAGAAAAATTACATCTGATGTATGAAATGCATGTCTTACAAAAGAGGCTATGGCCTATTATTGGCTTTTGATGTGTTATGATGTGTTAGGAGAGGAGAGTCCTCCATAGAGGTATTCTTCTTTGGAGAGAGAGGGTGTAATTACCTCAAATGACAGACAGAGAAAGAACATAATGCTTGTGAATTCACAATAAGAGCAGTGAAGATAGATACCTCTTTAAAAAGCTCCTCGTATTTAAGCACTATGTTTATGTGTCATTATACAAGCGCCCAGGCTTTTTGTTCTCAGTGAGGATTTAAGGACAATTATGACGGCATTATTTTTTGTTTGCTGCCAATTGCCACTTGAATGTGAAATGACTTGATACACGAAGATGCGATGGGTGAAAATGAGACGAGAGTGAATAAGTGAGATGGTGAAGTGTTAAATGAGACATGCAGCAGTCACCAAATGAGACAGAATATTACAATACCTTGCAGTGATGGATGTGACATTTCATTTAACAAATGTAATGTACGCATTAGAAGCTGTTATGGACAGCGACTTGCAGTACATTCAAAGTTTTTTTTTTAGTACAATATGTGTGTGTTGCCTGGGAATCGAACCCACGACCTTTACCAGAGCTACAGGAGACAGAAACTTACATAGCAAAATTGTCATACTTCATTGTGAATTAAATTACAGGAGTTCATTTAAAGTTCATATGTTTATATGGGTCTCCAAGTTGCCGTTTAAACATTTTCCGAGAAACCACCACAAATGAAAGCTCCACCATCCCCTTTCATCATCTGCACTTCCTCTCTCCTCTCAAAATATTCAACAATCCCCCACACATCAACAAATCTATCCTTCAGCTTTAGTATATGTGTTCTCTCTCTCAAGAGTGCACTGCTGTAGATAAACAGCCTTTAATTTGGTTTTATACTCGGAGCACAACCCAGCGCTGATCCACAAAAGCCTTGCGGTGTACTATACATACATCTTACTTGGGAATATTTTTACCCCAACAGGATTGTGGGAAATGCATCAGTTGACTTCCCCCTTAAATATTGTGTGCTGAAAACATTTAAGAACTTAATATAACCACAAAACACACTGCTATCAACACTCTCTGATATCGACTCTGGTCAGCGAATCTAAAATTGACTAAATGGTGGGTGCCTTAAGTATTAGTTAACTGGTCTTAGGAAGTTCTATATAATTGAGCTGGTTTTGGTTCACTTCACATCGATCGGATCAATGTTTTTAGTCAGCCAAATGTCCATCTGAATATGCAGGCTCTAGCACTGGTGCTGTAAAAGGGATACATTTAATATAACTTATTTGTATAATATTATTAAAAAAAAGAAAAAGTATTATTACTCTACAAATTCAAATTGCAGAAGATTAAAAGTGTCATCATAAATCTTCCATTAAAAGCATTAAAAATAAAAGTCAATAAATAAATAAATAGCATTATTGATATTTATCCATTGGACATTGATATTTATTGACTTTTTTTATAGATTTTTTTTTTAAATTTATTGACATTTTTAATTAAATATTTATTAATATAGCACTCACAATCCTATGGAAGCCCATTTCTGCCACTGAATAAAAATAAAAAAGTAATTGCAACTTTTTGTGTCACAATTCTGATTTTATTTTTTTCAGAATTGCATGATATAAACTTGCAGTTGTGAGTTATAAAGTCTGAATTGTGAGATATAAACTCGCAGTTCTGTGGAAAAAAATCACAGTTGCGAGATATGAACTCGCAATTTTGAAAAAAAATGAATTGTGACATATGAACTCAATTTTAGGCTAAAAGTCACAATTGTGACAAACACAATTCTGAAAAAACCTCACAACTGCAAAATAGAAACTTAATTCTGAAAAAAAAAAACTCAAAATTGCAAGATATAAACAACTCTGAGAAAAAAAGTCGCAACTGTGACATGAATTCGCAATTTTAGGCAAAAAGTCACAATTGTGACAAACTCACAATTCTGAAAAAACTCACAAATGCAAGATATAAACAATTCTGAGAAAAAAAGTCACAATTGTGACATGAACTTGCAATTCTGAGAAAAACATCACAATTAACAGATATAAACATGAAATTCTGAGAAAAAAGTCAAAATTGCAAGATATATACTTGCAATCCTGAGAAAAAAGTCACAAATGTGAAATAAACTCGCAATTCTGAAAGAAAAGTCACAACTGTGATATATGAACTTACAATTTTGAGAAAAAAAGTCACAATTGTGATATATGAACTCACAATTTTGAGAAAAACATCACAATTGACAGATATAAACATGAAATTCTGAGAAAAAGTCACAATTGCAAGATATATACTTGCAATTCTGAGAAAAAAAGTCACAAATGTGAAATATAAACTCACAATTCTGAGAAAAAAAGGCACAACTGTGATATATGAACTCACAATTTTGAGAAAAAAGTCACAATTGTGACATGAACTTGCAATTTTGAGAAAAAAGTCACAATTGACAGATAGAAGCACGAAATTCTGAGAAAAAAAGTCACAATTGCAAGATATATACTTGCAATTCTGAGAAAAAATTCAGAATTCAGAATTCATATCTCGCAATTTTGACAAAAAAGTCAGAATTTTGAGATGTTATCTTGCAGAAATGCAAGATAAAAAGTCGCAATTACCTTTTTTTATTTTTCATTCAGCGGCAGAAATGGGCTTCCATACAATCCTCCATAATAAAAATATTTAAAAAATCAGTTGTTTTAAATTCTACAAACTGTAGTAACATATTATATATATATATATATATATATATATATATATATATATATATATATATATATATATATATATATATATATATATATATATATATACACACACACACACAGAAAAAATGGCAACTGATATGGATAAAAACAAGAAAAACTATAGGGTACAAAAACAAAACTGCTGCTAAACATACCAAATTTAAGAAAATATATTAGACTAGTCAACTGACTAGTCAATTGTCGACCATCATAATAACCCATCTATTTGCAGGACTGTACTGTATGCTGAGCCTTAATGGTTCTTATTAGCTGCACCCTGATGAAAGAAAAGGTGAGAAAAACACTTCCTCACAATGACCCCCTCTTTCGTTACGACGAGAGCTACCGCTCAGTTTCTTTTTCATGTTTTTTTTTTTTTTCCACAGCCTTCGCTGTGATTTCTCTTTTGACAATGACAGCTGTTCACCACTGATCGCATGAACGTGGTTGCCAGGCATCTGCTGCTGAGATGGAAACAGATTGTTACATATAAATTCAATCTGGGAGCAGCCTCGACCCCTGGGCTTATCATACTTCCACCTCCTGAGATGCGACAGAACACACATCTCCAGCCTCTCACCATAATGAAGTCCAGAAACACCTGGAACAGTGCGAGCGCACAAAAGCACAGTAATGTCCGTTTAGATACCAGCTGGAAATCTATACGATCCACATCCATGACCGAAACATCAAGAAATGAAGTTTAGACATTGATTATTGTGCGATAATGAGCTTGTTCATAATTTCAACCGATGAAAAGACCCACAGTGCATAATTACTGCCTATAGAAAAGCAGTTCTTCAAAGCAAATCATCAAATCAGCCGTCATTGATGGAGACAGGGCTCTGGCTGAGAGCAGCAGGTTGGCTTGGCAGTGTAAAGTCATTACTTGATATTCCAGAGAGCCGGTGTAGGCTGCAAAGTCCTATGTGGCCAGGGAGACCAGGGAGAAAGTGGCAGAGGAAAGCAAAGCCCATGGAGAATATGGAAAACTCAACAAATTGCAGATAAACAGGCAGACAGTTACCAAGTAATCATACCCAGAAAAGCTCATGGATGTAGAAGTGCTTCAGTAGGCACCTCAGTATGTGCTTTAAAAACACTGCTCTGGATTTAATTCAATCCTTTATATATACTTCTGTACTTGTGCACAAGAAAAAGCATCACGATACTGTTTGGCAGTCCTCACACTGTTAAATGTCATGTATTTTCTCTGGTTTGAAGAACAAATCTCAATTCGTGATGGTTTCAATCTTGTTGTCTTGTTGTGGACCTCTATTATTCTCTGCCTACATCACAAATGAGTCAGCTAAGAAAACCCACGACAATATTACATGACAGGCTCATGTGGGGGAAAAAAAAACACATTTTCTTTTAAATTCATGTCTCATGTCATGACTTCTATCACTGTCATAAGGAAGAAAAGAACCCAAATATACTATGGATGCTGTAGGATTTATTTATACTGATGTGTTATGCAATTTTTATTTTTTATTTTTTTGCAGTCAGATGTGTTTTTGTTCACTAGACGCAGTTTAATACTTTGTTCAGTTTTGAATTTTATATCATCTACAATATGCATACTTGTCTAATGTTTAGTATGAACCAAAGTATGTGAAAATCTCTTGTAATTAACTGTTTGTACCTGTCATGTTTTTACTGTAATATTACGTCCAAACATTTTCAAAAATGTTAGTTACAGTTGAGGTCAAAAGTATACATACACCTTGTTGAATCTGCAAAATGTTATTTATTTTACCAAAATATTAGGGATCATACAAAATGCATGTTTTTTTTTTTAACCTGAATAAGATATTTCACATAAAAGATGTTTACATATAGTCCACATGAGAAAATAACAGCTGAATTAATAAAAGTGACCCTGTTCAAAAGTTTACATACGTTTCATTCTTAATACTGTTGTTACCTAAATGAACCACCACAGCTGTGTTTGTCTGTTTTTTTGTTTAGTGAAAGTGGTTCATGAGTTCCTTGTTTATCCTGAACGGTTAAACTGCCTGCTGTTCTTCAGAAAAAATCCTACAGGTCCCACAAATTCTTTGATTTTGTGTTTCAGTATTTGAACCCTTTCCAACAATGACTGTATGATTTTTAGATGCATCTTTTCACACTGAGGGCAACTGTGGGACTCATATGCGACTTTTACATAAAGTTCAAACACTCACTGATGCTCCAGAAGGAAAAAACAATTCATTAAAGTCGCATTAAGCTGGGGGGTGAAAACTTTTGAACAGAATGAAGATGTGTGCATTTTTCTTATTTTGCCTAAATAACATTTTTTTTTTTTATTTAGCACTGCCCTTCAGATGCTACAGAAGATACTTACATGTTTCCCAGAAGACAAAATATGTTCATTTTACCCTGATCTTCAAATTCAAAAAGTTTTCACCCCCCAGTGAACCACACATAAACGTTGTTTTCTGTACATTCATGTTGCTTACATATTATTGTAGCCCAGTTTGTGCTGATTGCAGTGTAATTTAACCATTAATATGTTTTTAGGATACTAAAAAGCACAAATGTCAGGGCATGTCAAAACTTCTCCAGTGCCCCAAAACCCCCTCAGACCCCAGAGGGTTAACATTTTGCAGATTCTGCAAGATGTATGTAATCTTTTGACCTCAACTGTATATCATATGCACAATGCTGTTCCAAAGTTTGGAGTCAGTTTGTTTATTTAGCTATTTTTTTAGGGGAAAAAATTACATTTAAATATATTAATATATAGAAGTTATTTTACATTTTAAATGAAATGTATTTTATATTTTTATGTTTTATATCCTATATTTTTCAACTTCCATACATGTAAGTAGTGACATTCATGTGATCTTTTGGGAAATCAATTACTTAAATAAGAATGCCATAATAAACAGTAAAATATGTTCTATCACCGTGTTACGCTTATGACTTTATTTAATAAGGATTTTTTCTTGCACATGCATTACATTTGTGAAAGGAAAAGCTCTTTGGATCCCTGGATCATAGTGCTAAAAACCATCAAAAGCAGTTCGTTTTATCACATAAAAATTAATTTAGAACATCAGTCAAACTCTGATTTACCTTCCCACATGTCAGTGATCCATTTAAATGCAAAACGACTGAGAGAGGTTTGATGAAATGTAAATAAGGAAGGTGAAAGATCAGCCTTCTCAGCCTAAGCCAAACAAGAATGAGGAATGATTTGAGACGGTTCATGTTTTTCTTCACTGATGGAAGCTGCTCTGAAAGAAGCAAGGCACATCTGTACACAGTGTGCAGTTAAAGCACATTAACACTTGAGTGACTTTAGCCACGTTCCAAAACACAGCTACACAGATAACATTTTAAGGCAGTGGTTCTCAACCTTTTGGACCTCAAGGCCCCTAGAAACTCCCATTTGAAATGTATTTTTAAGAGTGTAGGTCCCCCCTAAGACACTCCAGTGCATTTCCTTTCTTATTTTCACAGTGGATCCCGACTCAAACCAGCAGAGAGTACACATAAAGAGAAATGAATCAAAACGAGCGTACATGGATACAGCTCTCCGATGACTCATTACGGGCACTGGTTAATTGAGACAGTCAGAGAGAGCTCTTTACAGTCCAGCTATCCACTCCACAATACCCTGCCCCTGGAGAACATCGCTGACACACTTCAACCAACCCATTACACACATCTGGCTTTGGAGAGCCTGTAATGGTCCACACATCTGTAGAGTGTAGGGTGATTGAAGAGCACGTATGCACCAGCGCACACACGCATTATGCCACGGTCCACATTTGCTGTGTAAATCATTCCATGCTCAGAGGTGCTGTTAGCACATCATCATCATCGAGCATCCATATGGACAAGGCGACACTTTGTCCCTGCGTCTCGTTTCTTTGGCACCCATTTACAAGTGTGTTTGGCGAGCTCTCGCACGGTGAGGTGTGAAACATCTTAACACATTTTCAAGATGACCGCGTAAAACATTAGGTGGGATGAAAACGGTCGCTGTATGAGGGAGAGATGTTTTTCTTTCCAAAGATGGTAAGAGTCCACTATGATTCAGTGTTTATGAATGTCTCGTTCAAATTCTAGTAACATCACGAGTGCTTCTGTACCACTGATTATTTTTCTTTCATTGTTAAATGATTTAAAAAGCAATTTCGCCTTTACTCAAAGTGACTTCAATGACCAACAGTGATGGGAATAACGGCGTTACTAACAACGTTATTTTTTTCAGTAACGAGTAAACAAACGAATAACTGTTTCCCCGTTATAACGTCGTTACCATTACTGACAATAAAATGCAGTTACTATAATTTATTACAATATTATTATCATTTTATTTTTCAGATCATCTGAATGGATGCGCAGCGTAACGTACCTGGATTTGACGAATTGTAAACTCTAGTGTGAAGGCACACGACTAGCCTTCGCTTTGTCTCACACAAACGCAAAGATACAGAGCGAGAGAGACTTACATACCATGCAGAATTGACACGCTATATGTAAACGATATTCTTTGTTGCATTTTCCTGTCAAAATAACGGAGCTCCTCTGGAATTCTTCAGCTTTTAAGAACTGCCGGTTTCACCGGTAGTAGGCGGAACTAATGCGCAAACGGCAATCTCATTGGCTGGTGCTCACCTATTATCGTCCTCGTTTTGATTTCAGCAAATCAGTTCGAGCAAACGCAGACAACGTAATTAATATTTATGAACCCAGCAGCTCGTTAATCCTTAGTGCATTTTATATTGTTATTAGTAGCAGAATTCGCAGTAGTTTTGTTATCTAAATTATCATAATGTCATATTATAATTCTTGACTTACTGATGCTAACTGCAGGCTTGTGCACAATTCAGAATTTCAGAATTGGCCGCCATTCAATGCATGAGTTGGAATTTGAATTGAATTGACTCCGCCCCACAGGAAGTTGAATTGGAATTGGAGTTGGAATGACAGGAAGTGGAATTAAATTCATGGCAATTCAAAGACATTCCACACAGTCATACAACAGGAAGAATGTGTTGAATCTCACATACAATTACATTAATTTTGTAATTTAATAGCATATTTTTGTTTAAAATGTTCAAAATGTTATTTTCATTTCAAAGTAATCAAATAACACAAAGTCGTTGTAAATGCAGTTGTCATTTATTCCAATGCAAAACTCATTGAGCAACACTGTTGCATCTAATTCTCAATAGCTCCCAACCATTTTAAATACTTGGTTAAAGCAAAGCATTCTGGGATATGGAGTCACGTTCCATTGTGTTCCACAAAATTACAATTCCAATAAATCAAACTTAATTATGTGTTCTGTGACTAGAGCTTTTAACATTCATTGCTGGGGGGAAACATTTCCTGTTAATGTAATCTGTACAAGTAGTTCAAACTAATATCATTTATAGAATATGTAATGAAATCATATCTGACATATATTGTAAAGCTTCATTGTTAAACACTTCACTTATGAATTTCTTTGAATTTGTATTGAATTGCAATTCTGCTTCCTTTAATTCAAATTCGAATTGTAATTCTAGATCCTGTTTTTGACATCAATTCAAATTCAATTCAAATTCAAGAATTGAATTGGAATTTAGGAGTCATTCTCAATTCAATTCTGAATTGTGCACAAGCCTGGCTAACTGATGCTTTATATATGTATAGTAGTCAACATTTAAAGTAGATCAAAACCTTTCATCAAAGTTGTTCTAAAACCAAAACAATATACCCATTCTTGTCGTAGGACAACTCAGATAGAACTAGACTTTTTTGATGACTATATAATACTATATCAGATATTTAATATTAGTCTGGTGAGTATGATGTAACTCAGTTACTATTTGTGAGAAGTAACTAGTAACTATAACTAATTACTTTTTTAAAGTAACATGCCCAACACTGATGACCAACATCTTAGAAATAAAAAAAAAAAAAAACATTTTTTTCGCTAGGGTATGTGAAGTGAACATGATGCAATTTTCAGTCGTTGCACAAAAAAAGTATTCTTATAGCTTCATAAAATTAAGGTTGAACCACTGAAGTCACAAGGACTATTTTAATGATGTCCTTACTACCTTTCTGGGTCTTGAATGTGTCAGTTGCATTGGTGTCTTTGCAGGTCAGAAAGCTCTTGGATTTCATCAAAAATATCTTAATTTGTGTTCCGAAGATGAACAAACGTCTTACGGGTTTGGAACGACATGAGGAGGAATAATTAATAACATAATTTTCATGTTTGTGTGAACTAAGCCTCAAATGTTTGGCTAATATACACAATGGCAAATGAATTAAACAGGTTATAACCAGTTTTAAAGACTTTTCTGATGGTTTACATTGCAGTTTTGTAAATTAAGTCGCCTTGTTGTCATCAAGTTTATCTAAAAACGCACAGTAATGACTCATTTCTGGCATTATGACACCAAAACCAATATCTGAGGAACAAACTTAATGGGTTGTTTTCATGACAGATGGCACCCTGTCACTTACACACTTCAACAGTTTGGAATTAAATGTGGTGTGAATCCTTTAAATGATCATTCTGTGTTTATACAGACACTCCCAGTGGTTGAAACAGTGCTAACTATATAACATTTTGGCATTTCACAATTGTAAACAAGAAACACGAATGTCAACTGTTTAACAGGAGTATCATACAGTAGCTGGCAATTGTTAGCAAACTGCTGGCAAAGGTGGCAAGTTGTGTTTGTGCTCATTAGCAGCTGCTTTAAAATGAAGTTCCAAATGTAGGTTCGGGAGGAGCCTAATCATTCAGTCCTGTCCATCATCATTACGAGCCTATATAAGCAGCTCTCATTGCATCGTCCCAGCGTCAGTTCTTCCAGCATCCCTCCACTTCCACTTCACCTTCTCTATTTCTGTTATTCTCCCTCTACTTAATATCACAATGGGGGGTTGAAGTTGGCACTTAAGCCGAGCCTCGGGTTCGAGCCTCCATTAAGGACAGCAAGCCAAGTTTGTTTACCACTGCCCATCAGGACTGGATGGGCAGGCGAACTCGTGAAAATGTCGCTTTTGAAAAAACTGAAAATAATACTTAAGAGAATAATGCTAAATACAGTTTCTTAAGAAATTTTTATGTCTAGTAAATTCTCAATTCACGGCCCAACAACAAGTGTGGTGAAAAGTTAATTTTCTACAAGGCTATAGTTCAGATCCTTGGGGGCTGGTTGAAAGATGGTTTGGTTGAGCAGACGATGAGAAAACGAGGCGCGAGCGAGAGCGAGAGAGAAAATTGAGGGGAGTTCAGGGACCGGTTTTACAGCCAGATAACTCGCCTTCGCTGTGTAAGCCACACACCCCAGCGAGCAGTTTACTCTCCATTAAATGACACAAACACTGACCCAGTGCCTGGTTTCGCTCACAATACAGGCTTCTTTACCAGACAATAAGCTCGACATTACAGTCCACTGATGGGGAATCAGTCAGCTAAGTGCCATTGAAAGGATTATTGCGGTTCTCTTGTAAGTACCTGCTCTTTGGGGTCTGTATCTACAAATAAGAAAGCCACACAAAAAACACATGAAAATAGGAAGGGCTGTCGGGTAGAAAAAGCAGTTTTACACATGTAATAGATGACCCTGACAGCAGATCTTGTTTTGGAACAGGCAGTGCAAACAAATAATGCTATGAGCACACAGGAGGATAGGGGAGTGCCACCAGGTGTGGCTTTGCACTACAAGCTCCATTCTGTGACAATCTGGCCACCGCTGAGGAATAACGCCCAGCGCAGGGAGTGTCTGGAACAACAGCATGTCTGTCTGTCAATGGTGAGCTCCCATTAGCCCCATCAGTCGCTTTTTCATGGAGTGTTAGATTACAAGTCCCATGGAGAGAATGGTTTGTTCGTTTATTATTGGGTCTTTGGAGCTGACTGTGCTACGCTGTGTTGTGCCCTACAAACTAGAATAAAGACCGATGTTGACCCAGTAAGACGCCAAAGTTGGGATTATTTGGTGTCAACAATGGGATTTTTGTTCAGATACTTATATCAAGACCTATGCAAGACTATTCTTAGAGCATTTGATGTATACTGCATACAAAATGGCGAGAGCTTTTTTTTTTAAAACAACAAGCTTTAATCTGATTGGTTGGTTTTTACACAAATTTTGGGAGTTATAGATCAAGTCATGGTTGTGTTTACAAGTTCCCAGGCTACTACTAAGGAAGAAATGTTGACTAGACTTTGACAAAGTTTGTGAGGTCCATGGCATTGAATCTTTGAACAGGTTTGTTCAAGGCCTTTAGTAGTGAGTGAACTCAAGATTTCATTGAGAACACCAATTTATTCTTTCTTCTTTTGTCGCAGCCTCAGACATCATGCACACGGGCCGCTGGGTGAACGTCTGATGCATATGGCGCACAAAATTGGTAACACTTTAGGAGTTTTGAAGTCGTCATCTGATTGGTTGAATTTTACAGAATTTCCGAGAGTCGTGTTTGTCGCATTCTTTAAAGTTCCACTTGGAAACAAAAATGCCATGGCGCCAAACCCCTCATGGAAGAACGAAGCAATTGTGTTTACAACTGACAATGAGTGATTATTGGGATCAACTAAATGTTAAATTTGCAAAAGTATGTGAAATATGTAAAGTTTGTGGCATAAACTCTTTAAAATACCTCTAAGAGTACACACCAGTCTATTATTGTGGGGACATTTCCATGGCCCTCAACTTGATGCGGCACAAAACGAAACGTGATTGGTTGCTTTACCTGTCGGTCATATGGCCTCTTAGCCAGTCCTAGGCCATTCAAAATGGCTAAGGTTCCCATACCTTCTGCTGTCAGTCTGAAGGTCTAGCTACTCAAGACTATTCATATTGCATTTTATGTATACCGCACAAAAAAATGGAAAGAGCTAAAACCCCCCCCCCCCCCCCAACAAGCTACCAATTGCTTCCAAAGAAGGAAAGTTGACTAGATTTAACGAAGTTTGTGAGGTTCATGGTATTGAATCTTTGAACAGTTTTGTTTGAGACCTTTAGGAGTGAGTAAACTAAAGATTTCCTTGAGAAAACCTGTTTAATCAACTTTAGTCTCAGCCTCAGATGTCATCCCCATGAACCGTTGGCTGAACGTCAGATGCATACAGCACACAGAATTGAAAACACTTCAGGAGTTTTAGAAGTCGTCTTCTGATTGGTTGAATTTTACAGAATTTCCGGGACAAGTCAACTTGTCTTGTGTCAAATTCTTTAATGTTCTGCCTGGAAACAAAGATTGGTCTGTTATTGTGGGGACATTTCCAAGCCCCTAAACATGACACAGCACCAAACGAAACATGACTGGTTGCTTTACCTGTCAATCATATGGCCTCTTGAGCAGTCATTGGCCTTTCACAGTAGCCAAGGTTTTAAGACCTTCTGCCATCTGTTTGAAAGCCCGGCTACGCGAGACTATTCATAGAGTGTTTTATGTATACCGCACACAAAATGGCAATAGCTTTTTTAAAATATAAAGTTTTAATCTGATTGGCTGGTTTTACACAAGTTTTGCGAGTTATAGATCAACTCAAGATTGTGTTTACAAGTTCCTAGGCTGCTACCAATTGAGAAATGTCAAAATGTTGACTAGATTGACTAGATCTCAAGTTTAATTGAGAACACCTGTTTTTTTTATTCTATCGAATTTTAGATATGCTACTTTCAGAAAGTCTAATTTTGGTCACTCTAAATGCCACTTTTAACTGAAACAAAACTCTTTCAAGTTTCAATTAAGCTTGCAAAAATCTGGAGATTAATTCATCCTGCATCCTGACTGCCAGGAATCATGTAAAGGCAGCCAATCAGAACAGAGCTTGGCAGATTGAGAAAGTGCTTTTCATTTTTGAGTGGACTGTGGGCGATCTGTGGGCTGAAGCATTTAACTTCAGTGGATGAGAGCTTAAATCTCTACAGTACAGAAACAAGCAGATCAACGACACAGTTTGCAGAGAAAAAATGCTGACCGAAGAGAGATTTGGCAATCTCCTCCACTGACAGACTGATAACCACTGCTGTGAGGAGATACTTACAGCCGATAGAGCGGATTAAAAATAGACCAGTGTTATACAGTGGTGATCTGAGACCACACTGAAAATCTGGGTTTCAAAATTGTTCAAAAAAAAAAAAAATCAAAATTGTTTTTTTTTTAAATAATGAAACTTAAACTTAATTTTGGTTAGTCAGCAAAATGTCTTATTTTCATTTAGTTTACATTTTGAATAAATAAAAAAGAAATGTGTAAAAAAAAAATGCCAGGTGGTCTCCAACTTTTGAATCTCACTGTATTTGCTAAATGTTGCATCTCAAAGCAGAATCTAAACAGAAGACTGTGAAAAGAACATCACTTTAATAAGTGCTAAAATCAAACGCCACACAATTGCTCTCTTCACCCGAGAACAACTCAGGATTTAAACACACTTGACTGGTCTGTAACTAATTCAAAGCTGAGTGGCTCTTTGGAGTTGCATGTGCCCCGCAGGCCTAGCATGTGGCTCACTCTTCATTGCAGGTAAACGCTGAGCGCTCCTCCAGCAAACACTATCATCTCACTGACAGCCGGACTGCTGTCTCTTAGACTTTTGACACCACAGCAAGTGGAAGAGAAAGAGCAAGATGTGGACAGACAAAAAAAAAAGGAAAAATACTCAAGACACAGTGGGAGGCAGGTGATAGAAAACCGCAGCAAAACAGAGGCAGAAGATAGAGCGTGATAGATGTACAACACCACAAAGATAGCAAGAAAAAGAGAGGGGAAAAAACAGATGGAATGAGGTGACAGAAAAGAGAGGAACCAGACAGACAGGCAGAAAGAGATCTGCAGCTCTCTGGCCCATAGCCAGGCAGGGTGAGGATCAATCTGTCTCTGACTATGCCAGAAGTCTCCATGAATAATGCAGCCTCATTCCCAGGCGTAGTCCTGTCTGTAATCTGCATAGCGGGAACGATTTTACCCCCAGGTTGCTGTTCCGCACAATCACCGCCGGCCTTTGTTTATTTATTTATTTACTTTAGTTCATCAGGACGCGCAGACCCGTAAGATCACAGTCATTTCCTGACGGCTGAGCTCCCCGTGCCGCACAGACGTGAGGCACTGATGAATTACAAGGAGCGCTGAACTCTACTCATTTCGGCATTTATTCTTTGTGTGTGTGTGTGTACGTGTGTGCATTAAAAGAAAAAAGATGCATGAATGGTCCCATAAAGAAATGTCCTTGATTTCACTCCAAACTCAAAAGAATGAGTGAAATTTATGTGAAAATGATGTGAAATTATATTCATCAAAAAAAATTAAGCCTTTTTTTAGGACAATTGAGATTTTGCATGTTTTGCCCAAATGTTCATGACTGCAATGCAATTATTTTTTGCAAATATAATTTAATTTAAATCTGCATAAATTAAAATATATTTATACAAAATGTGTTAATTTCTTTGCAATTTGTACTAAAGTAGCTACTAAGAATGATAAAGTTGGTTTTCAAAAAATAGTTTTAATTTAAAATGCAAAAAGAAAACAACTTAAAATTTGCATATATATATATATATATATATATATATATATATATATATATATATATATATATATATATATGAACCATATGAACCATTATTATCAAAGAATGTAGATCAAAAACATTGTAAAAACAGCAATACTGTAAAATATTATTACAAATTTCTGTTCCTATTTTCATACTTTTTCAAGAATTAAGTTAAAGCTGCCTTAAAGACAAAAAAGATAGTAAATACTGTAAAATATGATTAAAAGACTTTTTGTATTGTATTTTTCTGAGTACTTTGTTTATTGGAGTTTTAAACTAATTATTTAACTGTACAATTATTGTCATAATAAAAAAATAAAAGAAATAAAAAAAGACATCAGCACATATATAACAGTATATAACAGTAAATACTGTATTTTTTGAGTATTTTGTTTATTGGAGTTTTAAACTGTAAATAAAAAAGACGTTATACCAGCAAAAATAAATAAATAAATAAATATTTATGTATTTATTATTATTATTCTTATTATTCTTATTATTATTTTAATTATTGTAATATTTTAATATGAAATTTTCTCCTATGATGGTAAAGCTGAATTTTCCATATTAGTACTCCATTCTTCAATGTGACACTCAGAAATCATTCTAATATGCCAATTTGGAGCTTCAATTTTGGAGCATAAATCTTTAAAACAGTTAAGCTGATTAATATTTTTTGAGGAAAATGTGATACTTTTTGATGAATAGAGAGTTCAAAAGAACAGCATTTCTGTGAAATAGATTTTTTTGGTAACATTATAAATGTCTTTAATGCCACTTTCATCAATTTAATGCATCCTGCTGAACTAAAAGAATATATATATATATATATATATATATATATATATATATATATATATTGTTCTTACCCAAACGGACTGTTATTTTGTGCACTGTAGCCATCTTTTAGCTATCTTTTGTGCAGAATACAAACAATGCTATTTACAGTGATAGCAGAGCTTAGCTGGCTTAGGAGAAAGTTTGCCATATTTTAAATTTTCTCAAAAGATTAAGTCTCTCAAAGCCTGAGAGCTGAGGTGTAGTAAATAGTACACATACTCCACTCCTCTGCCTTCTGCTCTGTGAAACGCACCAAGGAGTGAAAACAACACCTGAAAAACACTGATCCGGTCTCAGTTTCTCCTTCCCTACCTGACAGGTTTGCTGTGTGTGAGTGAGTGAGTGAGTGAGTGTATCCACATGACTTTCTGTGTCAGTAAACGAGTATGTCTGTCTGTGTTTAAGGGGTGGAGAACTTCAGGAGCCAGACGGATTAGCGCGTTTCTATATTATTAAAAAAACCTTCAAAATTGAAATGCACAGCCACTGGATTTGGCCTGGAATGCAAAATGAGTGATTTCATCATCGCCTAAAAGAGTTTCAAACATTCCACTCCTCCAGCAAAAAAAGCGAACCTTTGTTTCATAGCTAAAACCTTCCCCTTGGCACAATTCTTGTTATGTTTTTCAGGTTGAGACAACAGATAAGAGTGAAATGCCAAGAGTTCAACAAAAAGGAAAGAACAGACTTCTCAAATACCTTCATTCCCTGTGATACTGAACTACATTCATTGAGCTACATGGATAACGGTGTTATTTTTTACAGATGTAAAATGAGATTCCCCAACTGAATTCCTCAACAGATTAAGTGTCCCTCTAAAAGTAAAAAAAAAAAACCTTGAATCTGCAGCTAGTCATTGTTAAAAAACAGTTCATCATTTGCTTTGACCGTTCTGACTGCATATGGAGTGTCTTAAAAAACACCATTGATTTTCTATGGCTTTCTCAACCGTAAAGTCTACCTACGTATCGATCACAACAGTCGGGTCACGGCACCAGATCTAGAAAAGCTTCGCAGGCAACTGTTTAATACAGCAAACAGTGGTATAATGATAGAAATCTCTTGCTTATTGATGAACTTCATGGAAAAACAAACTATGGGATGTAGCTCTTATAAAAAAGGGGGAAAAACCCAAAACTTGAAGCTGAAAACAGCTGTTTGTATTATACAGGCTGTTTCCAGCTGATTTTTATCGAAGCTAGCTTTATATGATTTGTAGGAGGCTCAAACTGTAGTGTTCATGATACAAAAAGAAATAGTTTAAATTAAATATACTCTGCATATTCATATGCTGGTTTCATATGTTCAAAAATGAGAAATATTAGGGCTGTCAAATCGATTAATCACGATTAATCGCATCCAAAATAAAAGTTGGGTTTACATAATAAATGTGTGTGTACTGTGTATAGTTATATGTATGTATAAACACACACACACACACACATATTATTTGGAAATGTTTCACATCTTCAAATCAGTTAATTATTTGTAGCGCCAGCCACTTGCTAATCGCAGTTTATGCTTTGTTGCTTTTAATATAACACAGTTCAGCTTTTAAATGGTCAGTTTTATCACAAAATACAAATAAATGTGTTTTTCCTCTTTATTACAAGTTATACATCAGAATGCATGAAAAAACAGTCTAATTTAATGAAACGAATGTCTCATTGTAATCGAAAAAACATACAGTGATCTGTCATGTCACATTAAAGAGCGTGAAAAACACATTATTGTAACACACATTGTTTGTATTTTGATATAAAACTGACAGAATTTGAAAGCTGAGGCTTTGTTTAATATTAAAAGTACCAAAAGCACAAAGCTTATTGCTATTATTGGGGGGCACACTACACATAAATGCAATCAAAGACATGAAATATTATTTCCAAGCATGCTGTCCCTGTGAGTATGACCCATGGTATGATTTCTGCTAATAATCCCACATATATTCAAATCAGTTGCCAGGCCACCGGAATTTCTCTCGGTGCTCCCAATCTGGGCCATATGTATGCGCGATAGTCTTAAAATATTATAACTTCAAACTCGCATTTGCCACGACTTAATTCTTGTATTTTTGGCTTTATTCTCAAAATATTTCAACTTTATTCTCTTAATTTTTTTTCTCTCAAGATATTACGAATTTAATCTCATAATCTTACCTTTTTTTTAACGTGGCACTAGAACGGCATCGTATATAAATGTTACGCCTTTATTCTCAACAATATGGCTGTGACTTAATTTTCGTAATTTTGATTTTATTCTCAAAATATTATGACTTTAATCTCGTAATCTTATTTCTTTATTTATTATGTTTATGTCTTTTTTTTTTTTTTTTTTACTTTTTATTTTATTTATTTATTTTTATTTCACGTGGCACTAAAATGCCATCGTTGATCTTGTCTGGGTGTTTGGAGGATGTTGTTCCTTGTGCCATCTGGTAGATAGTGTGAAGCACAACAACTTTTTAAAAAAAATCTTTAAAAAGTACCTGCAGGGAGCTCTGTGATCACGCACAACGAATTGTGTGCTTTTGCGAGAAAAAAACATGCTTTTTCAATGGCCACATCTGTATATATATTTATATATAAACATATGTTTATATATAAATCTAAATATATATTACACGCATTTCTCGAATATATACATGTATGTGTACATTTATAAATATACACAGTGTTAAAGTTTTTTCCTAACAAAATTGAAAAGAAAATTCAAATGCCTAAATAGATCAAATAACAAATCAAACTCTCAAAACAACTGCTCAAATGAGAAATCAAATGTTCAAACGCAGTACACACACATTTATTATGTAAACAAACTTTTATTTTGGATTAGTGCTGTTAGATATTTATTATGTATATATAAATACACACACATACAGTATATATTTTGAAAATATTTACATGTATCTCATGCATATATTTATATTCATATAATTTTTATTATATATTAATATTTTTAATATATAAACAACATTTTTCTTAAATATAAACATGCATGTGTGTGTATTTATATATACATAATAAATATACACAGTACACACACATATATTATGTGAAAAAAAAAAACGTTTATTTTGGAAGCGATTAATCGCAATTAATAGTTTGGCAGTGCTATTTTGGATGCGATTAATTGTGATTCATCGTATTGACAGCTCTAAAATGATAGAAATATAATACAATTTTCATTATATATACAAATTTTTAATTTAATGACCTAAAAATGTCATGTGATGTAACCCCTAAGTAGTAAACTTAGGCATAAACACATTTTATACAAATATAATTTGACTTTATGAATTAAAAACACACTCAACTTAGAAGAGATGAATTTTTCATGTACAGTTAAATAAATTACTAGACAGGACACAAAATGTGCATTTGGTTGTATGGTTGACAGGGATTCCATCTGACAATCCAATGAAAATCTGCTTGGTCGATCTACCAGTGTCAACATAATAGTCCATCTTGGTCTAGCAGGTCAAGGCTAGTAGAGCACAAAAAACAGTAAGCATGTTCCAAAACAAGCTTGACCACCTTAAGCTGGCATGACCTGGATTTTCCAACAGGGTTGGATGAAACTGCGTGTTTGATTGCACTCTGAGATTTCAGGATACACTGAGGCAAATTCCAACATTAGAATGAGTTTTTTAATAATAAAAGTACACTCATTTTACACTAGGAACCTCATCCTCTCATACGTCACATTGGTCCATTATAAACCACAGAAAAAGTGTAGGACATAACGGGAGAGGGGTGTAACACAGGAATACTTTCAAAATGACTCAGTACTACACTCCACCTACACATGCTGGGAAAGCATTTTGCCCATTTTTGCCAGTCTACCTTTCTTCGCTCATTGTAACCAGCCAGTCAAGCTGTCATGCTCTAGTCCTTGGGTCCGGTGGACCAGTCTTCATCAAAAGCAAGATGAATGAGTCGTGTTGGGTTGAAAGGAGCTGGAGCATGATATGAGTGGTTCAGATGGAATAGCAGATGAAATAGCTCAGCCGAAAGTGTGATTTAAAAAGGTTCTGTTCGGAATGAAATCAGCACCCTGTGTGAGGAAATGACTTGAGAGATTGCACAACGTTGGGTTAAAAATGAAATGAGAAGTTTAAGCTTCTTCACTGCAACGGCCTCATTTCTATGATCAGGTCGCTTGAGTCCCAGATTTCCCAGAGCATTAAACTTGAATATGAATAACTACTTTGTATCATCTGTTTTCTTGTAACACAAGCATCACTATTACAATTGCTCATACTTAAGAGTCTGAACAAACCCTGAAAGTTAAGCATCAAACCTGGGTGTGTAACTCATCTCACTGCAGAAATGTATGATATCTCAACAACAGTCGTTTATTTAAGGAGAGGTGTGCTATACTGTTCTAAGTGAGCAGTCTTATGGTTTCTTGCCTGATAAAATGTTGAAAAAAAAACATAAAATGTCATGCGGGTATGGAGAGGTCATCACTATGATTTTTCTGTTTTATGTTATGTTATTCATTCATTCATTCATTCTTTCTATGTTTCTACATGAATTTGTTGGCTGCACATTTTTAAAAATTCTATATTACTATGCACTGAAACACAGTAAATACATTAACAAATAAACAAAATAAAATTTCATTAATATAATTTATTATAACACCAGGTCAGTTGTATCACCTATCACTTTAAGAAACATTTAAATATTATTTTAGGTAAATATATATTTTTTTTATAAGTACTCACACCTAACTAACTGGCAACTGGCAGAACATTTAAGATTTTTACATTTTAACATTTCAGATCAAAATCTGAATTTAATTACACATAACATGTCATGTGATATAACCCCTAAGTAGTGTACACATCATTTACATTTTTTATTAAACATGTTTTTGTAAAAAACAAACAAACAAAAAACACGTAATATATATATGTGTGTGTATATATATATATATATATATATATATATATATATATAATTTTAATACAAATATAAAAAATAAATAAATAAACAAACAAAAATACTGGGAAAAAAAAAAAATAAATATATATATAATATATATATATATATATATATATATATATATATATATATATATATATATATATCACAACCTGAAAAATTTATACTTAATAATTATTAAATTATTCTATTACAAAATGAATGGACTTTGACACTTTTAGAAACATTTACATATTAATTTTGATAATTATTTTCTTTTTATAAGTACACACATCTAACTAACTGCCAAACTAACATTTTAAACCAAAATTTTAATTTAATTACACAAAATATATAACTCCTAAGTATAAAAATAAAAATCACAAAAAAAACTTTTTAATATACACAAATATAAAAATAAATAAATAAAAACAAATACAGAAAAAAAAAAATCACAACTACCAAATTTTTACTTAATAATTATAGAATTATTCTGTTTCAAAACTGAATGGACTTTGAAAACATTTACATATTAATTTAGGTAAATATTTCCTTTTTATAAGTACACACACCTAACAAATTGGTAACTGGCAGAATTTTAATATTGTAACATTTCAATTCAACATTTTAATTTAATTACATAAAAATGTCATGGGATATAACCACTGAATAGTTTACACATCATTTTCATTATATATATATATATACACACACACACACACACACACACACACACACAAACACAAATTTATACTTGATTATACAATTATTCTATTTAAAAAAATGTATGGACTTTTGACACTTTTAGAAACATCTAAATATTAATTCATGTAAATATTTTATTTTTATATGTACACACACCTAACTAACTGGTACTACCAACATTTCATTATCAAATTAATTAGCAGTTAGCCAACTTGAAACTGTTTTTGCATGATTCTCACACATCTCGGCAGCCCGTCTACTCTTCGAAAACCAATCTATGATATAAACCCTTGATGAAAGGAAGGAAACAAAACAATTCTGTGAGCTGACAGAAAAATATGTGATGCAAAGTATGATTCATTACCAAAGTGACAAAAGAAACACCGCAAGCTCTAGACATCTCATCTCCACATTATTATAGGCTGATAAGAGGTGCTTTTAATGCAGGAACCAATTACGAGGAGCGACTCGGTCTGATAAGCCATCTGCTTGAACATCCAAATACTGCGACAGTGGTATTACATGATGAATCAAACAATGAATGCCAGCACAATCTTTCCTGTCCCTCCACAATAACCTCAAACATTACAAAGATAAAAAAAAAAAAAAAAAACAGCTAACAGCTTCGTAACAATGCATCAGGAGAGAAAGTTGACTCTGCTGTCTACTCTGTCCTTCACTTCTTTTCTCTCTTTCGCTCTATCCTGACACTCGTTGGCCCCAGCGTTCTCAGCGTATTTCAAACTGTCCTTGATGCGCGTCATCCCCGCTACCTGCTGCAACGCCACACTTTCTGCATTCTAGCACGTGGTCAGTCATGCAGAACGCAGGATTCAAAGTCACAAATGATTTCCCAACATGTGCTCTGCTAGGTTATTAATAAACGCGGCAGCACGGAGCAAGGCCCGGCTCTGGGCAGGAACGGCAGTAAAAGGACTTACACGGAATGGAAATCAACAGGCCCCAAACAGAAGAGCATCTGTGTGAGGCTGGATTGCACAACCCATTGCAGAAGGTGATCTTTTTGCCCCCCTGTGAGCGTTACGGGAAATGAGCAGGAAATGGGGTTATGGCAGATTAGGGGACGTGCCCCTGGAAGAATATCAGACCATATGGTATAGTGCTCTGCCATTACACAACAACAACAACAACAACAACAAAAACAACATAGATCTAGTTGCCATTCTGGCCTTTGAAAATGAGACTCTGGTGCCACAGCTAGTTGTGGACGTCTGAGTTTGAGGGTTGAGTTGGAGGGCCATTAGCACATGCTGTTACATATAAGGTTCAGGTCAGGGCGCTCTACCAAAGAGAAGTATAAAAAGAGTGACACGCAGCCACTTTCCTCATTCGCCCTCATTCACCGCCATTATATTCTCTTTGTGTACAGCTTCCCTTGGGAAGCGCACAATATCACCAGTATCTACATGACACTGTTAAGAGGAATGCACAATATTGACCAGTGTTTGGGTTTTTAGATGGTCAACATAATCATTAAAAGTCATTTTTATGCCTGATTTTGTTCACAATTATGCAATTATTCATTTTAATGGGAATCCCGGGTAATAAGACTTGTATGGCTTAATATATCATAAATGATGTCTCTCACTGAAATATGTAGTACAAAACTCATAAGAGATTTACATTCTTAAAAAAATCCACATCGTGGATATTTTGGATTATGGGGGGCATCAGGATGTCATCAAGTGTTTCTTGTCTCTGGTGTTTGTAAGCTCTTTCAGTAGCTGTGGTCTACTAAAAGCCTCAAAGTCATCAGGGCTAAAGTGGAGAGAACAAAGACGCTGGTGTTTAGGAAGTTTTATTCGTCCACAGACATCTTCCCAATCTTTCCTTCTCTTCTTATCACTATGAAAAGCAAATTGCAAACCTGAAAATTACAACCAAAAACCGCACAATTTGGCATCATATCAGTATTTTATTTTCCGAGCTGTGTAGCAACAGGCAGCGCCAGTAGCTCACAGAGTGCAACCATTCCACGTCACCGAAATAATGGCCCCCATAGTCCAAAATATGTATAGAACAATGTGGATTTTTAAATAACGTAATCTTTCATGAGTTTTCACATGGGTTGTAAATCCACTTTATTTTTATTTCAGTGTTAGTTTTAGTATTTTAGAACTTAAACTTATAAATTTACATAAACAACATTTATTACAGCTATTTCCAAATTTTAGTTATTTTTTCTTATAATAATTAAAATTTATTTATTTCAGCTTTGCTTTAATTACCAAAAATATATATAAAAAAAACAAACAAAAAAAACATACATATATATATATATATATATATATATATATATATATATATATATATATATATATATATATATATATTTTTTTTTTTTTTTTTTTTGTGCAAATTTTGTTTTATTTTAGTTTTAATTAACAATACAATATATATCTTTTTTTTAATTACTCACTTACAGGCAAAACTGAAAATATCAAATTAATAATATCAAATCAGTAACCGACCATACTGAATATTGCAGGAGCAGAAATACAAAAAAGTTAAAGGGGTGGTCTACTGTTGTTGTTTTTTTTTGTTTTGTTTTTTCAAAGGCTTGATTGTGTTTATAGGGTGCACTTTGGGATGTGTTCATGCTTTGTTTTTTTTTGTTTTTTAAATCACATTATTTTTCACATATTTTACCTTTGCTCTACACTGATTTTCTGATCTCCTAAAAATGGTCTGTTGACTTCCTGGTTCCTCCCTCTGAAATTTGCAATGGCATCAGATTGGTTAGCCGGCCCAGTGTGTTGTGATTCACTAACCGCCTAGTGCACGTTCTCCAGAAAAGTCACGACTCTTACCGTTATGGGTAGTTCCATGTTCCTGGGGGCAGGATTTATGTACATTTCAGGGTTTGTGATGTCACCAGCCCAGGAAGAAGCTTGTTGTAGTCCAGGGGCAACGCTAGGGGTGGGCTGAAGCCCCGAATGTTTTCAGTAAAGCCCTGAACGTTTTTTTTTTACCATGTCTTGTGCGCATCAAGAGATTTCATGCGTATTAAAATAATCAAACCAGCACTTAAACAGCAAAATGCAGTCTTACTGTAAAACTTCATAATACCGATCTCATCATCTGTCAAAATTAGGTTATTGTTACTGTAGCAACAAATCAACAAAAACAGACTTTTTAGGACACACGCACACAATTAGAGCATTACATGCATTGTTAGCATTTTGCATGGTCAGCGGCAGACTTTAAGTGTCAGGGCAACAATTCAAAAGACGTTCGCACACTCATGACTGCACATGCGCATTGGCTGGGCATTGGCTGCACATCTAGCATCAAAAACAAACCTTTTTTACTGGTATGTGAACATTAGAAACAAACTTTATGAGACTGTTGTTGTCAGATTTCATTGGTGTTTTCAAATATGAAATTTAATCGTAAGCTTAGTGAACTGTTTTGAAGAATCTGATGTTTCCCCATTCAAAGAGATAGGAGCTGCACTTGCATGCCCAAGAGGCATTTCAAAGATGGTGGTCAAGTGAAATGAATTGTCTTAAAGGGACTTTGACAATTCAATAAAAAAGTAAGTTATTAAATTATTTAATCGTAGAGAAAATACTTTCTTTTTGCTCTAGTTCTAAGTAAAGCCATGTCGTGCCTCTCTGCACACTGCGTTTCGTTACTGAATGAATTTGGGTTTTTGTAACACGTTTTTGAATCAATGATTCACTGACCCATTCCTAAAAACAGTTTCTTCGTTTTTGAATGAATCAGCCATTTTGAATGAATCAATTGAATAAATGACTCAAGGAATCAGTCATTAAGACACCTACTGGCAATTTTGAATGAATTGAGTGAATAAATGACTCAAGGACTTGTTGTAGGCCTTAAAAGGTGAATTCTGTAAAAGACAATTTCTCACTTTGCATTGAACTTTGAGCGTTGTAACTTTGCAGATGTTGTTTATGCTCAAACAGACACATTACACACTAAAGTTAAAAAGGTGAAACTGTAATCTATGACCTCTTTAAATGCCGATCACTCATAATCAAGTCTACACATCCCCCATTATTTGCATTTTTTTTTTCGTAATGAATTTTGATAATGCTAATTAGTTTAAATCCAATCTGCAAATGTATGCAGTTCCCCTCCCACAATCAGTACAGAAAATGCAAAACAAGTCTGCGGATTCAGACTGAGCCTGACCTTACCCAAAATAATTGCCAGCTATCATAATGCCATAAATTTCTACAGATTCATACAAATCGCTCCTGTCAGGGACAAACTAAGTGTAGCAAAGCAGACGCTCTATTCCTTCAAAGTAAGGGGACATAAAACCCACCAAACTGTCAAATAAATAGCTAACCTTAATAAAAAAAATTAAGTAAGGACAGCTTTAAATGCCCCTGCGTTCATCTATTCATCAAGTCTTTTTTATCCTTGACTCATATGAGAGCGAAACACAGCATGCAGAAAGTTGCATGGAAAGAAATCCCTCTGAAATCATTTTTCAGAGACACAGCACGCGCTCCCTCGCACACACACACACACACACAGACAGACGCACCACAAAAAAAGCTGCGGCTGAAAAAACAAAACAACACACTGAGTGAATTAATCATTTCAATAATAAGTCAGCAAGTGGCTCAGCGGAGGCAGATCAGTTGATTGTCGTCGTCGTCGTGCGAGCGCTACATCCCCTGCTTTCTGTTTTCTTGCCACTTTTCCTCTCGCTTTTTGGCAAGGCGCCCCTTCGTAATCTTTCTCCCTCAGTGGCTCTCTAATTGAATCTGTTTAATAAAACATTCCTCTAATTGCCATGTCAGATCTGAATCACTATATGACCAACAAAGGCGCAAGCAGAGATACCTGCTCTGAATCACCCTGTTCAGACCAATGTGGTCTTACATAATTTAGTTTATCCTACAGATAACCAGTGAACTTAACCCTTTCACTGCTGCGTTTCTGGAAGATGGATGATAAGCTGAATAGTTTTGAGGTAACGAGGGCTCTCCATCACTGACAGCCGCACTTGTGATGCTGTTACCCAATTAGGATGCTATCTATTCTAATTAGAATTTAAGATTAAGATTAGTGTGTCCCAAATCAGAGTAGGCTAAAAATAGCATGTCAAAGGTTACGGATGTTGTACTAATTCTGTTGGATTTTCAAAGGCTGCAGCTGTTATGCAAATGAGCCTAATTTCCCCCACAATCCCAAGCGCTACAGAGAGTAACTTAACTGCGTTTAGAATACAGCTCAAGATTAGTATTTACTGGAGATTGTGCAGTCTATGGTTAATTTGGAGCACTTTTATAATGGATGGATGCACTTTATTGGGCTTCAAAATCTCAACACCCATTCACTGCTATTATAAACAACTTTGAAGAGTCAGAAGATTTTTAAATATAACTCAGATCGTATTCATCTGAAAGAAGAAAGTCATATACACCTAGGAAGGCTTGAGGGTGAGTAAATCACAGGGTAATTTTCATTTATGGGTGAGCTGTCCCTTTAAGCAAATACAATTGAGCTTGTTTACCATATTTTACATACTCTATTATGCATGTGCTTTGAAAAATGCTTATACGTGAATAGAAGTCTAAATTAAATCTATTTATCATATAAAGCAGCAGTGTCTTTTTAGAAGACAATGTTTTGATGAACTTTTTAAAGCTTGAAAATTATGGTTTACATTTTTAAACTTTCACTGAAGGGGCCGAATCGCTCAGGTTTAATTAAAAATATTTTTATTTGATTTTCAAAAAAGGAGCAACAGTCTTAAGGGTTTGGAATGACATCAGGATAAATAAATGATGACAGAATTTTATTTTTGGGGTGAACTATCACTTCAAGATTGCAGTCAGTATCACACACTGCTATTATTTCTTTTATAAGTGGTAGACATAAACTCCCCCAAGAGGCCTTTCAAAAATGTTATATCACCGCTTTTACCCAGTTTTAAGAGGAAAAAGTCACAATAAACAGGCTGGATTGAAAAAATAAAGTAATTCTGAAACGTAGAGAAATGTAAAAGGAAAATGAGTTGCGAAAGTTATGCCCCTGAAGCTACAAACAAATCGTCAACAGCATGGGGAAGAAAGAGCGAGAGATGCACATTAACAACGAAAAGTACAACCAGCAGCCATTTATTTCCCGAAAGTCTGTAATATACACTGACGTAATACTACAGCTGTTATGTTAAAACAAACTATAAAGCCTTCTAAAAGATTAATCTCTTAAAGTCAGTCACACATCCTCTCTCCTTTTGGCACACACATAGATTATCACATTATCACATGTATTCACAGCTGCAAGATATTCTGCAACAGTATCACATTCTACAGTAGGTGAAAAAGGCACTGGGGACTGTTATAAACCTGCACACTAATCAATTTTTTGGAGTCGATTCTCCACCACTAGCTGTCACACTGACAGAAATCTATCCAGTTTATACCTTAATGCCTTTAAAACAGTTCGGAGTTCGGGCAGTGGAGGAATGCTGGGATAATTGTCTGAAGAAGTGAGGTAAGAAATCACACAGATGTCCTTGAACCGTGATTGACAGAATTAGAGGAACACGATCTTTCGTTCAGAACTCCGTTTAGCTGATTCAGGCAGTTTAATAAAAAATCTCATATAGTGCTGTAAATCATATGTGGTTCCAAAACACGTTCTGACAAACCATTTATCCAACCTGCTTGTGCAAACAATAAGTTATTCACGCGTCTTTGCTCAATCACTATTCATAATATCAAAAAAATGCTGAACACACAACCTCACCATGTGAATACCACTATAAGAACATTATACATGGAACTGTAGAAATATATGAAACGGCATATGAGCTACAGGAAATATATGGGGTCTCCATCTCCCTTTCCTCATAAATGGATTTTCTTTACTTTTGTCCACTGGTTAAACATAGGATCTCTTACAATAAACCTTTTGGACATTGTGCAGCTCATGTCTGAACATAAAAGTAGATTTTTATGTTTCTGAACACGTGAGTAGTGGAAAAACATTTATATGTGGTTGCAAAGGTGACCTGAGTGTAATGTGTTGCTGAGCAGTTGCTAGGGCATTAGTGGTTGCTGGAGTGGTTGCTAACTGGTCAAAACGAGCCTATTCCCAAGTCTCTAGAGTCATGTACACACTGCAAAGCTTTGGGAGTAAGAACTGATTTTAAATTCAGAGTGAATATGCTAAATTGTCATTTCAGTCATGAATGGAATACACAAGCAAAATTGCCTTGCCACCAAAATGCAGTACTAAACGGTTTTAAATTCAGACTTAATGCTAAAGTGTCATTACAAATGTGAATGTGAATGGAATACACAACCAAAATGGAATCACCACCAAACTGACAATACTAACCGATTTTAAATTCAGAGTGAATCTGCTAAATGTCATTGCAAGTGTGAATGGAATACACAACAAAAAGGGAGTCACTCCCAGATTGACAATGCTACCTGATTTTAAATTTAGAGTGAATCTACTAAAATGACATTGTGAGTGTAAACAGAATACACAACAAAAAGTCACTATCAAACTGAAAGTACAAACTGATTTTAAAATTTAGCAGATTCACTCTAATTGTCCTTGGAAGTGTGAATGGAATACACAATAAAAATGGAGTCACTCCCAAACTAATAGTACTAACTGATTTTAAATTCAGAGTGAATCTGCTAAATTGTCATTGCAAGTGAGAACAGAATACACAACAAAAATGGAGTCACTATCAAACTGAATGTACTAACTGATTTTAAATTCAGAGTGAATCTGCTAAATTGTCCTTGGAAGTCTGAATGGAATACACAATAAAAAGGGAGTCACTATCAAACTGAAAGTACTAACTGATTTTAAATTCAGAGTGAATCTGCTAAATTGTCAATTGTAAGAGTGAATAGAATACACAATAAAAAGGGAGTTACTCCCAAATTGACATTATTAACCTATTTTAATTGCAGAGTGAATATTCTAAATTGTCATTGCAAGTGTGTATGGAATACACAACAAAAATGGAGTCACTATCAAACTGAAAGTACTAATTGATTTTAAATTCAGAGTGAATCTGCTAAATTGTCATTGCAAGTGTGAATGGAATACAAAATAAAAAGGGAGTCACTCCCAAACTGACAGTACTAACCGATTTTAAATTCAGAGTGAATCTGCTAAAATATCATTGCAAGTGTAAACAGAACACACGCCAAAATGAACTCACTACTAAAATGCAGTACAAACTGATTTTAAATTCACAGTAAATCTGCTAAATTTCGTTGCAAGTGTGAATGGAATACACAACCAAAATGGAAGTCACTACCAAAAAGAAAGTACTAACTAATTTTAAATTCAGAGTGAATCTTCCAGTATGTATGTAATGTTTCTTCAAGTGCTGTAATTAACTAAAACTAAGAAAAAAAAATGTATATAGCTAATTCCAAATATACTACAACGTTTACTACATTTTTTTACTCATACTGAAAGTTATTAGTTTATAAATAATTTTAAGAATGATAATCTATATTTTTTCCCCCAACAAAATCAAAAGCCGTAATGCTTAGAAAAGAAGCAAAGCCACCAAATCAGATCAGTCAGGCCCACACCATAAACAGTGTGCCAAAGTTTAATATTTATGGTTAAGAATTAATTCAGATGCCTAACCCCCGGTATGAGCGACTGTAATAATTATGCCTGTCTTAGCAACCACTGCAAATTACATCAACCTGCCATTAATGATAGTCTTGCCATTGACCAAATTGCTTCACACTACATCCATGGCTGTTCTGCTCTGGACGAGCTCTTTCAATAATTACAGAGAAGACTGAAGCTGCTCCTCAACAGGCTTTCACACCTGAGCAATGACCAAAAGATGCAATATCAGACTATTGATTTTGTGGTAATGATAAGAATTTGTTTGAATATCAAGTAAATCATCTGCAGAGAAAAACCATTTGTTGTCTGTTCAGTAGATTCCAATCACTGCTTCCTATGGGATCATATGAAAGCAGTTGCATTTTTATGTAAATACAGTGACCAAACCTATATTTCTTATTTATGTCACACGCACACACAAAATATGGGCAGAGAAGAGCCCAGGAGAATTATGCTGTGGAACTGCATCTCTTCTGCTGTGATCTCGCCTATTGAATTTACCGTTACAATCTGCTGCGACTCGCAGTTGTCACAAACCTTCCTGTCAAGAGCAAACCGGTCACACGTGACGAAAGCGCAGCACTATGGGAATTCATTGTGCTTCTGGCTGGGGCTACTCTCTGCTTTAATGTCCTATATTTCTTCAATGCTCCGCTTGTTCAATGAAATCCATTCCCAAATTGAACACTACATCAAATAAAGACAGACAGACGTCAACATAAATAAAACAAGTCCTTCCTGAGGAGGCCACGGTTTCGAACCAGCGGTTTCAAACTTTAAAAAACTCGGAACCTCCGTAACTCAAAATGAAGGTAGCACTAGTGCAATATTTCCTGCTTTAATGGAAATTCACCCAATAATGAAACCTTTGTCATTATTTTCCTGCAGATGTTAAATAATGATCAATGTGTTTTGCAGATTGTAATGCTGAGCTGAAAAGGGTGATTACAGAGAGGGCACGCCGAACATGTCATAATGATCATGCTGAATTAACGATTATTAACGGTCATTATCGGTCTCTCAGCGGACATGGTGCTCAGCCTAAAGAATCCATGCTGATAGGTTCCTCATGGCGCTTGAGGTGATGGTTCAGGATGTGATCGCCCACTCAAACCAGCTGGACAGCTCAGCTGTAGACTCCTAATCATGTCAGAGGAGAGGAACATCTTTCCGACTACCAGATACAGTGGAACAGAAAAGCTATACAGTCCACTGCTAGTCTCAACTTTCGACGCCATAGCTGCGCAAAAAGGCAAGAGTTGGCAAAAATCATCAATTTTAAACTGGATTGGCTGATTGCTGCTTGGACAGGTTTTACTAGTTTGCCTAGAAAGAAGTTTTGTTTACAAGCTGAGCTGTTGCTAACGTAGAGATATAAATATAAAAAAAATATAAATTAGTACATGATATACTCACCTTCAACCTATTCTGGCTTTCTTACAGACGAATTCAATCAAAGTTATATGAATAAATTTTCTGGCATTTTCAAGCTTCATAATGGCAGTGAATGGGTGTTGAGACTTTGAAATCCAATAAAGTGCATCCATCTTTCATAAATAGTGCTCCAATAGTGCTTCTGAAGTGAATCGATGTGTTTATGTAAGGAAAATATACATTTTTAAAACTTTAAAAACCATAATCTCTAGTTTCCGCTAACCATCGTACACACGTTCATGTGAGAGTGGTGTGTTCCAGCGGATGATATGTAGACATATTAAATATGCATCGATTCGCTTCAGAAGGCCTTTATTAACCACCCGGAGCCATGTGGAGCACTTTTTATGAGGGATGGATGCACTTTATTGGACTTCAAAATCTCAACAGCCATTCACTGCCATTATAATGCTTGGAAGAGCCATGATATTTATTATTATAACTTTGACTGAATTCAACTGAAAGAAAAAAGTCAAATAAACCTAGGATTTTCATTTTTAGGTGAAATATCACTTTAAATTGATAGCAGAAATTCTAACTGCACAGTTTATGCATACTCATTTATGAAAAACTTTATGTCCTGAGTAAGATATTTTACACAGAAGTTTACATATAGTCCACAAGACAAAAACAAAACAAAAACGAAAACAACAACAACAAAAAAAGCTAAAAATTATTAAAATACCTCCTTCAAAAGTTTGTGAACCCTTGGTTCTTAATACTGTGTGTGGTTACCTGGTTGATCTACGACTGTTTTGTTTTTTTTGTTTTGTGATAGTTGTTCATGAGTCCCTTCTTTGTTCTGAACAATTAAACTTAGCACTGTTCTTCAGAAAAATCCTCCAGGTACTGCAGATTTTTCAGTTTTCCAGCATCTATTGCATATTTGAGCCCTTTCCAGCAGTGACTGTATGATTTTGAGATCCATCTTTTCACACTGAGTACAAGTGAGGGACTCGAACCCCACTATTAAAAAAGGTTCAAACATTCACTAATGCTCCAGAAGGAAACACGATGCATTAAGAGCAGGGGGTGAAAACTTTTGAACAGGATAAAGATGTCGAAATTTTTCTTTCTTGCATTTTGTTGAAATATCTTTTTTTTTTTTCCATTTAGTACTGTCCTTCGGAAGCAACAGATGATACTTGCATGTTTCCCGGTAGACAAATTAAGTACAATTTTTGTTGCTCTTCAAATTCAGAAAGCTTTCTCCAGGTAAGATCATCCAGGTAACCACACACAGTATTAAGAACCAAGGGTTCCCAAACTTTTGAAGGGGCTATTTTAATATTATAAAATTATTATACATTGTAATTTGTCAATACTCTACAATAAGGTTTCATTTAAAATAATTCAAACAGCGAATTCTGTGTAAATAAAATTTTAGCGTGGCAAGTGTTTTACGAACAAAAAGAATGTATCTACTATTGCCAAAGATAGTTAAATTTGTTGTGCTTATTTATAATAATTGATGCCTATTTTCTTCTGTTTTCTATAAACTTTACACTGTAAATTAGCAACACTTTACAACAATGCTACATTTAAAATCAAGTTTGCGAACATTATTTACATTTGTGCATGTGTATCATTTATTAATGTAAATTTATACATTTACTCATACATTTTTAACATTCAAAGTTGTATAAATTAACATTAATTTATTATGAGTGAACATGAATAAAGAATAATAGTATATGTTTAAATTAACATTAACTTAAATTAATAAATATTTTACGAAGTAAAATAATTGAACCTTACTGTAACCTGTAAAAGTTCGCACTACGATTGCTGTGCTATTATCGTGAACGAACTGCCAGATTGTTGCACTAGTATCAGACTAGTATTTTGGTAAGACTGTTTTCAGTTCACTCCCTCCTAAACATAATCTCAAAAAACAAAAGAAACAAACAAACTGATTGTTCAATTTACAGATGGTTGGTCAGATGGCCAAGTGGGCGGTTCTTGGCCAGAATAAGCTACAGAGCGGACCAGATTTTAGGCCAGTACTCGAAAGTCTGGCTCTGTCAGACTAGACCCTTCCAAATTTTAGGCCTGGGCTTTCATCCATTGTCTCATCTGATGCTTACCCCCTCTTGTGACGGAGCTTGCAGAGCTCTGATCTAAAGGTAAGGGGTGCGATTGGCCAGGTGCCCTTTCAACCTGCGTCTCTGTGCATTACAGCTTCAGCCGTTAGCCTTGACGGGCCCTGACGTCTCTCATAAATCCACCCACTTCCTGTCAGATACGTGTTATAAATGAAGGACATCGGTGGAAGAACGTAGGAAAAATTTCATTTTTCCATTTGTGTTCTTTCTGCTGGCAGGGCAGATGGGAGGGTGATGGATGTGTCCATGTGAGGTCTGAGCTGGTGAGGAGCGAATGCGAGAGCATGCCGAGCCAGCGTGTACCACCCCATGTCGTCAAAAACCCGCCAGCCGCACAGCATGCATACATCAACAGGAACCGACGTGGCGGAAAGAAGGAGTGAGCTGACAAGCAGATAAGCGTGGCACTGACAGGTCTATCTATCACATGTCTTTATTCGTCATGTTAAGGTTTGTTTTTTCAAACGACTGGACATCTGTGCATTCAAATGTCTTTTTTCTGAGGCTTTTCTCTTCTTTGAGAACTAAGTTTTACAGAAACAGTTCACCAAAAAAAAAAAAAAAAAAAAAAAACTACCAAATTTGACACATCAAGCCAGTTGTGTCAAAATGTGTCAAGCCAGGTTTGACACCATGGATGCCAAACGTCGTTGGTTTTCATGTGTCTTGTATTCAAATGTGCCATGACAAACTGGTATATGCACATATGCTAATGTGATTTGAAAGCTACTGTAGAGGACAAAATGTTCAGTGAAAAACCATTTTATTTCGTTTGTTCCTCATACAAAGTTATTGTAGGACTTACAAAAACATGGAATACAGCACTCAAGTCATACTGACCACTTTTGAGAAAATTTTATGGTGTTTTTGGTTACCAAAATAAAAACTCAGTGGTTTAATGATGAAAAGTAAAGATTTTAAAACAGCCATAAATATTAGTAGTAATTTTATTGTTGTAATAATAATAATAATAATAATAATAATAATAATAATAATTTATTATTATTATTATTATAAAAACAGTTTTTTATTCTTGTTAATACAAATAATTTCTTATTCGGTTTAATATTTTAATTTTATTATTATCATTATTGATAAACAAACACACGAATGAACAAATAAATAAATATTATTAAACAAATTAATTCAATAAAAATTAATTTTTTTTTTTTACTGTGAAATTTTAATATCTTAGTAATACCAACATTTCTTTGTTTGATATTTCTAATTATCATGATTATTATTAATAATAAACAAACAAACAAACACATAAATAAATAAATAAATAAATAAAACCCCTTTTTTCCACTGAGATATGAATTTCTAATTATTATTATTATTATTATTATTATTATTATTATTATTATTATTATTATTATTATTTTTGATAAACAAACAAAGGAATGAATAAATACATAAAAATAAATACACCTTTTTACTGTGAAATATGAATATCTTATTAATACCAACATTTGTAATTCTGTTTAGTATTTTTAAATAATTATTATTATCATTAAAAACAAACAAACGAATGAATGACTAAATAAATGAATGAATGTTATTAATAAATACACAGTTTTTACTGTGACATATTAATATCTTAATACCAAAATTTCTCATTCTGTTTAATATTTGTAAATTATTATTGTTATTATTAAACAAACAAACAAACAAACAAACAAACAAATGCATAAATAAATAAAACACAATTTTTTACTGTGAAATATAAACTTATTAATAGCAAAATTTCTCATTCTGTTTAATATTTTAAAATTATTATTATTATTATTGATTATTATTATTATTTAAAAATAAAATACTATTAATAAATACTCAGTTTTTACTGTGAAATATTAATATTTTATTAATAGCAAAATTTCTCATTCTGTTTAATATTTTAAAATTATTATTATCATTATTATTATTGATAAACAAACGAACAAATTAACAAATAAATTAATAAATAAGTAAAAAAATAAATACTTTCTTTACTGTAAAATATGAATATCTTATTAATACCAACATATTTTTAATTATTATTATTATTATTATTATTATGGATGGATGAATGAATGAATGAATGAATGAATATTATTAGGAAATACTATTTTTTATTACGAGATATTAAAATATTATTAATACCAAAATTTCTCGTTCTATTTAATATTTGTAAATTATTATTATTACTATTATTAGTAGTATTATTATTGTTATTATTATTAATAATTATTATCATAAAAACATACATCCATACATACATAGTAGTGCCAACATTTAAAAAAAAATGATCCATTTGTGTTCTACAGAAGAAAAAAAAGTCATGCGGTTTGGAATGAAATTAAGGTGAGAAAATGACCAAATGAGTAAATGTTTGTGCAAACAATTTCTTAAAATGGAGACCCAATGGAAAAACTCTAGACTCTGAGTAGATGAATCAATGAACAGACACCTCAGCTGTCATATTGGTGGGTAAATTGAAAGACATAGCATTCACCTGTTTAACACAGAGCCTTTTGACATTTTCTCTTTGTGACAAAAGCGATAAAATGAAACAGAGAATTACATTTGACATTTCAATTCAAAGTATCTGATGTGTTTCTTTTGTGCCTTAATCTGGTGCAAAGGAATGGCAGCCATTTTGCATTTCCCTTGGAGACCAGTGGTTAAGTGGAAGGATAAGGATCACAAAAAGGCCCCTTACAATTCAAAATAACATCTCCAGGATAAATGAGACTCTCAGAGTGCTCGTATTTCACCTGTTACGAGGAGCATTTGAGATGGATACTATGCCAGTTGGAAAAAAAAAAAAGTCTCTCAGCAGTCGATCTCATTAATGTACAAGCTTTGCACAGACAGATAAATCTGTAGTTAGCTATGTGGCATTTCTAGCATTCGTGCCTGTCTCGCAGTGAATCAATATTGTTGACCTTTACTGATGGCAGTCATATTGAAAGCCAAGCCATCATTTGCCTGAAAACACACAGACAGAAGTATTGAAATATTGAAAGAGACAAGGAGACTATTTTCCCTCGAGGTTTATATACAGTGGTTTGGAACATTACTAGGGCTTCAGGGAGCCGGTCGCTCTTTTCCAAACTCCAGAAAGGTCTTAAATTCAATACTGTTGTCAATTACTGGCTGCTTCCATTGTATGGGTTAGGGGTGGGCAATATACCACTTTGACACCATAAACTGTTATATTGTTTTACATGAGTATGATTTCTATCATGTTTCATGCCAAATCCCACTTAAAAAACTGATGTGCCATGAAATAAATTCGATGCAAGAATGGCTTTTTTTTTTTTGTTGAATGTTTTAAAAAAATGCTGAGCAATTCTGAATATTATATTTTTTTATGTGTTTTCCTTGCAATTTATATGCCTGAACAAAGTATATATATATATTAACATTGAGCATTATTTGAAGTCAGGATTTATGTTTTTAATCTTTTTATTCATTTTTTATTTTTATTTTTTCTTCACTGCAATCTATATAACAGACAAAATGATATACACTACCGTTTAAAAGTTTGGGGTCAGTACATTTTTATTGTTTCTTTTTTTTAAGAAATTAATACTTTTACTCACCAAGGATGTATTAAGTTAATAATTAAAAGTTTATTAAAAGTTAATAATAAATAATTTACATTGTTATAAAATATTTATATTTTGAATAAACACTGTACTTTTTAAACTTGTTATTCATGAAAGAATCCTGAAAAAAAAAATTACAGGTTCCAAAAAATATTTGGCAGCACAACTGTTGATATTATCCAACATTGATCATTCTAATAATAAATCCGCATATTAGAATGATTTCTGAAGGATCATGTGACACGTAAGACTGGAGTAACAGCTGATAAAAATTCAGCTTTTCATCACAGGAATAAATTCTATTTTAAAGTATGTTAAAATAAAAAACATTATTTTATATTGTAAAAACATTTTGCAATATTACCGTTTTTTTCTATATTTTTAATCAAATAAATGCAGCCTTGATGAGCATAAGAGACTACTTTAAAGACTATTACAAGTCTTACTGACCCCAAACTTTTAAACGGTAGTGTACATTAATAATAATAATAATAATAATAATAATAATAATAATAATAAGTGCTCATATATAAGTGCTGTCAAATCGATTCATCGCAAATAATTGCATCCAAAAGAAAAGTTTGTTTACATAATTTTTGTGTGTACTATATATATATATATATATATATATATATATGTGTGTGTGTATATTTGTATATTTATTTATTTAAAAAAATTACTTATATTAATTAAATTTGAGCATCATTTGAAGTCAGGATTTATGCTTTTTATGTTTTTTTTTTTTTTTTTTTTAATTCATAGTTTTTCTTCATTGTAATTTATATAACTGACAAAATGGTCAAATTAATAATAATAATAATATAATAATAAGCACTCATATATAAGTGCTGTCAAATCGATTAATCGTGACCAACTGCATCCAAAAGAAAAGTTTGTTCACATAATTTTTGTGTGTACTGTATATTTATATGTATGTGTAAATACACACACATACGTAAATAAATTTAAAAAACACGAATTCGAACCAATGTGAACCAATGATTCAAAGGCCCATTCATAAACAGAGCCATTTACTTAATTTCTGAACGAATCAACCGTTTGAAGGAATCGAATGAATGAATGACTCGTAAACACATTTAGTTTCTTATTTAGAGTATCATTTCATTACAAATAAAAATAAAAACATTCATCATCACTTACTTACCCTCAAATCATTTCAAACCTTTCATTTGTCGAACATAAAAAAAAAGTATTTTGAAGACTCTTGGTAACAAAGCTGTTTTGGTTACCAATGACTTTCACTGTAGGAACAAAAAATGTTAAGATGTTTCTTAAATTATGTTCTTTTATGTTCCATAGTTTACAATAGGCTGTTGCAGCCTAAATGTTTATGTGTAGTAAATTTTATGCTGAATTAAATACAATATTTCTTTCTAAAGCTACAATCTGTAATGTCTACTTGACACTTTCTCATTTAACACAAAATAGCTTTAAATAATCTTTTACGGGTACATTTATTACTACTTTGCACACTATTAGTCATTAGAACCTTTCTGTATTTTCTAGAAGTTTTGAATCTATTTTCAGTACAAAATCATGTGCATAATGTACTATATATCGCTATCATTTCCTGATGTTAATGTATGCTCATATCAGTCCTGGCTTGCTTGATAATGGAGTGGAGGTTTTTGAGAAGTGAAGATCTCACTTCCCTGTTCTTTATATCGTCACCAATCCTTCCAACAGCAGGGCATTCTCTCATACGCCTACAGTGACATTCCTTCATCAGACTGCTCAGGCTTTCCAGACTCAAGAGTAGCCTCAATTCCAATACTAATATACTGCGAGGGGTGTGTGTCTGTGTGTAAAGAGGCAATGAGGCAAGAGAGGACAGAGAGAGCGATGAATTCAGGCACCGAGAGAGAGAAGATGATGAAAAGGAGCTCAATTAAAGAAGCCGTGGCATGCTACACATTCCAGACGATAAGTCGTAACACGCTCTCCAGGATAAATCCACAACAAATATTCGCTTACAAAAACCAACATAACCATTAGACTGCTAATGCTGTCTTCTGACAAGAAGATCGTGAACCAAATGTGTTCATTATTTTATTATCATTATTTTTTTTTAATAATTAGGAAAAACACATTCTCAGGGAGAATATAGTTATTATTATTTAATTATTTTTTTTATTTATTTCTTTTATTTTATTTAAAATATTTTTTCATTTTTAAATTAAATATTACATTATTTAATATTTTCTATTTATTTTATTTTATTTTATTTTATTTTATTTTTTAACTTGTACTTGGATGCAGTTAATCGTGATTAATCGATTTGACAGCGCTAATGACCATAAATGTTGACAAAAGTAATCCATATGTCTTGTGTCCTGAGACTACACCAACCAAATTTCAAAGATTTCTGCATTAGGTTTATGTTAAAATATGGACTCTCAAGACACGCTGTGCCAGATTTAACATCATTGACGTCAAACCCGTTGTTTCTTGATGTGCCACATTTAATTGCATGGCAAAAAGCAGCCAGAATAATCTATAAAATAACCTAATCTGTGCTCCAAATGCCATTTCAAAATGAATGTGGCATTCAGATGTTTCAGAAGGACCTTTGCATGTTTTTCTCCTAGAATGCACGTCTTTGTTCTTTAGACATCTTTAAAAAATTGCAATAATTTTCATCTCCGTGCCGAGATGAATAACTGATGTAGGTAAATTACTGCGTAGATAAACTGAGCAAAGAAATACTATGTCTAAATGTAGCCTCAAGTGAACCATGTCAAGTTCCTCTCTCTATGTCTGAATCAAGGGCCCAATTTTCCTTTCAAACCTCTTGCTTCCTTCCTTCTTCCAGTATAAGCTCACCGAGACCAAGATATACTTTTCTCTTTTTTTTTCTTCTCGGCAATGAAATTTTGTCGCAGTGACACAACAAACTCTCTTTCCCGGCTAGACTGCCAGTCAAAACGACACATGACCCACTGGGTCTTTCCACAATCGGTGAACAATAAGCTCTTGTTTTTGTACATTTCATGTTTTTTCCCCTTCACAGCTACTTTGGTTGTGAATTATGCACTCTGGAGGAAAAAAAAGGTTAATTTTCTCCTCATAACCCACACACACTTTTGTCAGAACAAGCACATACACACACACACAGACTCACAGTTTCTGTGTACACTGTAAACAGGCAGCACTGACCTCTCCGGAGCTGAAATGGGTTAGTGGAGGTCACTCTCGAACAACAATTCAAAGCTCTTTTCTGATCTACAGTCACCTTTGTCTAGGCCCACAAAAAAGGCATCAGTATTTGAATAGCTGAGACTGGTGAGCTAAAATATTGCTTTGAGTCTCACAGGCCTGAGACTCGAGTTCAGTTACTTGATTATAAATTATTGTTTATAGGAAATTTTCATCCTCATTTACTTCACAGCAAGGGTGGGATACTTAGTAAACGCAGATGAAAGTCCCATTAGATAACAACAATTGGCAAAAATTCAACAGCTTTAACACATCATATTAATTCTCACAGTTGTTAATATACAAAGCTAGCTGTGTGAAAATAGCATATTATAAATGCAACCATTTTTTTTTTAAAACAATATCAAATAAGGAAGCATTTATGTGTTCAATTATATCAAGCTGACAAACCAAGCAATCAAAAACGTAACCAAATCACAACATACACACATACATACATACATACATGCATAAATAAATAAATAAATCCAAACCCAAACCAATAATAATAATAATAATAATAATAAATAAACAAAACAAAAACACCCAAAACTAAATACATAAATAAATCCAAAAAAATAAAAAATAATATTGATAAAAATCAATAATAAAGCAAACCAACAATAATAATAATAATAATAATAATAATAATAATAATAATAAAGCAAAAACCTAACCAAATCACTAAATGAATAAATAAATAAATAAAAATCAATAATAAAGCAAACCAATAATAATAATAATAATAATAATAATAATAATAATAATAATAATAATAATAATAATAATAATAAATAAACAAAACACCCAAAACTAACTAAATACATAAATAAATAAAAAAAAATAAAAAATAATATTGATAAAAATCAATAATAAAGCAAACCAATAATAAAATAATAATAATAATAATAATAATAATAATAATAATAAAGCAAAAATTTAACCAAATCACAAAATAAATAAATAAATAAAAATCAATAATAAAGCAAACCAATAATAATAATAATAATAATAATAATAATAATAATAATAATAATAAACAAAACAAAACACCCAAAACTAAATGCATAAATAAATCCAAAACAAAACAATAATAAATAAATAACTAAATAAATACAAAAAACAAATCAATAATAAAAATAATTAATAATAATAATAATAATAATAATAATAATAAAGCAAAAACTTAACCAAATCACTAAATAAATCACTAAATAAATAAATAAATAAATAAATAAATAAATACAAATCTATAATAAAGCAAACCAATAATAATAATAATAATAATAATAATCTAAAACTAAAATACATAAATTCAAAACCAATTCAACAATACTACTACTACTGCTACTACTACTACTAAATAAATAAAAAAAAAACAAAAAAAAAAAAACAAGACAAAACATAATAGAATAAATAGATAAATAGATAAATAATACAATTAAATACTTAAATAAATAAAGGCAACAAAAACAAATCTTATTGTTTTTTTAATGGATTTTGTAATGCTAACATCCAAAGTGCATGATTTATATTGTGTCATAACATCATCACTCACATCTTAGCAAAAACAATGACAGTTATGGCATGCGTCCTATTTTGAAAACTGCAATTCGAAATACGTTCCGAAAACAAATCCTGTTGGAATATTGCTTTCTTTTGCCAGGATTCAGCTCTGCTTATAACGATCGGGAAACTAAATATTCGAATCCATCAGAAACTAAGCTGGCAGCGCTGATTAATTATTTACCATATTCTAGTAATCCTTATAAATATAACAGAAGCCGTGAAAAGACTGTAACTAATGTAGAACATTTTTCAGTCCTTTGACGATGTGAAAAAGCACAGCTTCTGTATTTTCCCCCAATTGATCATTTGACGAACTGTCAGAATAATTGATAAAGCACTCGAAATGGATTGTTAGTTGAAGCCTTGAGTGTCTCATCTGTTATATCCATTCAGATTCAAGACAACAGGATGTGTACGATTCCTCTTTCCTGCCAATCTGACAATGCGACCTCTTTCCCAAAGCAACAATTAGAGAGTCTTTGTTAAAAAGGCAGATACAGAAATCTTTCAATTACACTGACATGGTCGCTCTGGCCCGAATATACATTTTCCTCACACCATCTGATCAAATGTTCAAAGTACACAGAGCGAGCAAAAAGCACTCAAGGACCACGCTGCGAGCCACTGCGAGAGAAAAAAAAAAAACGCTCCCTTAAAGGTTCTGTTATCTTTACCAATTTAAAGGACAAACGAGTGGCACGCTTCGACGGGCCACAGTGTGATTCATCTTTATCAGCGAACCACACCAAACCCTCAGACCACACATCTACTGCCAGACACCACAGGGACGCCAGAATGTCAACAACTGACTTACAAACAAAATGCCTCACTTCCCCCCAAAATATCATCACATCTGCCATTTCAAGTCCATAGCCATCGCATCCCACCTCAGCACTGAGTAATTGCTGGCCTGAGGCGGAAATCACGAGGAAATAAGCTTATCACAAACGCAGCAGTTTTAAAGCTCTTACAGGAAATGAAAGAAACTGACCAAACTAAATACGTTATCTGTAAAGGAAGCAATGACTGTAGCCAAGTGTCGGTCTAAATGTCAAACTTTTAAAAGAGCAGTTCGAGGTGCACATAATTTCTCCTTTTCTGTCACAGAAAGTTTGCGAGATTTTTGCTGTACGGCATTAAAGCGATGCGCTACAAGAGGCCACATGTTCTTACTCGTCCTACAAACAAACATTCACACTGTCAACAATATAAAATTTGATAACTAATATCAATAAATGGCAAAATACAAAAAAAAAATTGGATTTACCTGGATTTCTGCATAACCACTGTGTAATTTGATCTGTGGTGTTCATGAATATTTACTCCATTATAAAATTCCACCTAGCAGGACGATACCATTTTCTCTCTTTCGTTACAACGTTTTAAAACCATGTACGATGGTGCTTCTGTGCTTATGTTGGCCAGTGTTACAGACGTGACAGAACATGTCATGAACGACGAAAAAAAAAACAAAAAAAAAACATGGTAGTCTTTCTGTGGTGGTGTTACGAAGCTTTGCAGATTTATCACCAGTTGTTGTCCACTATGACACCCTACACAAGATAAAACGATTGAATCTTGCGTCCCGACTCCCATTGTCATTTATGAATCCCCACGACACCCTACGTCAAGCATATCGTGCCAAAATTGGGCTAAAAACTAGGGCTGCCCCCTAATAGTTGACTAGCCGTTAGTCGACCAAAATTCCACAGAAAGTGGCGAAGTCATGCGGTCCATGACGGACAGATCGTTAATGGCTGGTCTATGTGGTAATATAGCACATCGAGGAAGACATCCAAACGCTCACCTATCATTCATCGACCGTAAACATGACATTCATCTGAAATATGTAAGTAGTAGCAACTTTAAATGGCAGCTCAATCTAATGTTAAAAAAAGAACATTAGCACGTTAAAAGTATGACAGATGGAGGCGCCGGTGTGCTCACTTGCTCTTAAAATACTCTGTCATTTTTGGTCATACATCTTTCGAATCTGTAAAGACTCTACGTTTATTTGTGTGCACTCACAATAACAACGAAACGTGCTTTTGTAAAATAATGAAAGCAAACAGGATGTGCTTTCTGCGGTCTTGATCTCTGTGAACTTGAGCGTGAAACTTCAAAACACTGTTGTATATTTGCCTTACAGACATGAAAAATGTATCTATAGAGAGTGAAATGTCTACTTTTAAATGAACCGATTCAAACAGAAAACAACATTCTCATATTATATAATCCGTATGAAACATGCATACAGGCGCATCACTACTGCGGAGATGATGAGTCAAAGAAAACAAAGAAAGCGCTAGTTTAACAATAAATTATTAAAACGTTAATGCAATCTCCTTGCTGTTTTTCCCTGAAACATTCATTTATTATATCTGCTGGTGTGCAGTGGCAAGTTTTTTGGCGTGCACATGAGTGCTTATTAGGCTATGTAGGCAATTAAGGGCTGATTATTATGATTTATATGGTTTATTAAACATGCAACTATTAGTCGACTAATCCTTAAAATGAACGACTACTAGTCGACCAGAAAAATCTTTAGTTGAGGGCAGCCCTACTAAAAACTTTTCACACTGAGGGACTCATATGCAACTATTACAGAAGATTCAAACAAAAATTATGCATTAAAAGCTGGGGGGTGAAAACTTTCGAACAGAATGAAGATGTGTACATTTTTCTTATTTTGCCTAAATATCCTATTTTTTTCAGTTAGTACTGCCCTTCAGATGCTACATAAGATACTAACATGTTTCCCAGAAGACAAAATAAGGTAAATTTACCCTGATCTTCAAACTCTAAAAGCTTTCACCCTTCGGCTCTTAATGCATTGTTTTTCCTTCTGAGGCATCAGTGAGTGTTTGAACCTTCTGTAATAGTTGCATATGAGTCCCTCAGTTGTCCTTAGTGTGAAAAGATGGATCTCTAAATCATATAGTCATTGTTGGAAAGGATTCAAATACACAAAAAATAGTGAAAAATCAAAGAATTTGTGGGACCTGAAGATTTTTAGGATAAACAAGGGACTCATGAACAACTATCACTACAAAAAAAAAAAAAAGAAGGAAAAAACACAGCTGTGGATCATTCAGGTAACAACACAGTATTAAGAATCAAGCGTATGTAAACTTTTGAACAGGGTTATTTTTATAAATTCAACCATTATTTTCTCTTGTGGACTATATGTGAAATATCATATTCAGGTCAGTACTAAATAAAAATCACATGCATTTTGTATCAGCCCTCTTATTTTGGAAAATTAATTAACATTTTGCAGATTCTGCAAGGTGTATGTAAACTTTTGACTCCAACTGTTTTTATTTATTTATTGTGCAAAAAATTATTAACATTATAAGTACACCTCAAGGAACATATTAAAATAATGAAAATATCCATGCCATGACCCCTTTAATAATGTCCTTACTACCTTTCTGGGTCTTGATTGTGTCATTTGCATTGCTGTCTATGGAGGGGCAGAAAGCTCTTGGATTTCATCAAAAATATTTTAATTTGTGTTCTGAAGATGAACGAAGATCTTACAGGTTTGAAACGACATGAGGGTGAGAAATTAATGACAGATTTTTCATTTTTGGGTAAACTGTCTCTTTAACTCTCCCTGATCCCCGCACATTATATCAATTAAGTAATGAAATTTGAAATGAATTTAATAGGCTTTCATAACGAATGGGTTACGCTTCTAACAAGTGGCACTTATGTTAAGCTCTGTGCTGTACTCCAAACAATGCCCAATGAAATCCATCACTGGAAAGCAGCAGCACTGATGCATCTGCAGCTCTGTTGATAGGATTATCCGCATGTGACAAGAATCTCTCAATCAGCTGAGATGAACCAGGCTGGGAGAGCCATGTCAACATCCGACCTGTCCTACATGTGTCAAAGGCTTGAAATCTTCCATACCAGCGGAGCTGTCAATACCATGAACGTAGAGAGCTGATTAATAACCGCTGGGGACTGACCGCAAGGGTGTTAACAGATTAATTATTGGAGTAAGGCCACTGTGCTAATGGTGATTTCAGATAATGTAATTCGATTGACATTGTTCCAACCACAAAGGGCACACTGGCCCTTTTTTGTGGTGTTGGATCGTAGAGGAATGTAGTGCACTGGGCTTCACTAAAGCTCTGACTGGGTCACAACACTGCTGGGGGTGACCCTTCATGTTCGACTAAACCCCACAGGAAAGTTTTATTGCTAAGAGGTTGCTCTTTCATAGGTCACAAAGTCTCAGCTTTGTCACTGTGGTCTCAGATTGAAAAATGAAGAATGAAGACATGAAAAAATGGTTGATGTAATGTAAGGGTATAGAGGTATAAAATTAATGTGAATGCCATTCAGTAATTCAAATAATTTGGTTTTGGGATAATCTAATAGGAAATGTGAGTTCACATTTGAGGTCTGAGATATTAGAAATGTAATATTAGAAATGTAATAAAATAAATAAAAACAGTTTCAATTTAATGACTGTAAAATGTCATGTGGTTTAACCATCAAGAAGAACAATTTTTCTTAAGTTTTTGATTAATTTTCTTTTGAAAAAGTTTTTCTTCTTCTTCTTTTTTTTTTAACATTTTTTTTTTTCACATTTTTTTTGCCAGTTTTATTTATTTATCTATTGATTTCAAACACCACAAAATATTAATTTAGAAATACCATTCAAGATTTCTAGTATTTAATGTTATTTATTTATTTACGAATACCATGATTAATTCATTAACACCATGCATTTTATTTATTTATTCATTCATTCATAAATAAACAATTTTACAATTTACGATTCCTTTTCTCATAAAAAAATCTTAAAAGCAGAAAAAATTAAGGAAAATCACCTTTTTCTTTTCTTTTTTCTTTTCTTTTCTTTTCTTTTTTTTTTTTTTTACACTGAATACATTTAAAACATCACAATTTTTTTATTTTATATTTAGTTTTTGATTTCATTTTTTTAATTTATTGCAAACATCATGAGTTCTTAATTTATAAATACCTTTCAGGATTTTTTGTTTTTAAAGAATTTTTATTTATTTTTTTTTCAAATACCATGAGTTATTATTTCATTAATATGATTAATTTGAACTTTTTATTTATTTATTTACCTATTTATTTATTTATTTGTTCATTCATTCATTCATAAATATACAATTTCATGACTTTTGATTCTTTTTCTCATGAGAAAAATCTTAAAAGCAGGAAAATGTAAGCAAAATTACCCATTCATTTTTACTTTTTTAAAAATTAAATACAATTGATACATCAAAAGGTTTAATTCTATTTTTAGTTTTTAATATAATTTTTTCATTTATTACAAACATCATTAGGTATTAATTAATAAACATCTTTCAAGATTTTTAGTTTTTAATATTTACTTATTTATTTATTTTCAAAAATAATGAGTTATTAATTCATTATAATAACATTAATTTTAACTTATTTATTTATTATTTGATTAATAAATCATTTTTTGGGGAGACAAACCACACTTTACACCCTGCTAGTGTCAATAAAACATCAATAGCCTAAACATAAAAAATGCCAATATCTGAAGACATGAAAAATCTTAAAAGTGGGAAATTTAAGCAAAATTACCCTTTTACCTTTCTAGTCCATCAGTAGTCAGTAATGGTGACCTGGCTGCAAATACCTTGTAATCAATTAATTAATTGTAAGTCTTACAAAGCTCCTTATACCGCGTCTAAAGGATAAGACGTTACGGTCACCGGCGAGGCCACGGCAGCTAACACGCCACTAAACTCCCAAACGAGATTTATTTACAAGGTAAATGAAAAGATTTGATTTTAAAGGCGATAAGCTCTAAAAGAAGTTCGACTGACAGGTCTTTGGCAGAAAACTGCACATGGCAAAGGTGACGGAATCAATGGTATTAACGCCGCTAATTTTCCACCTCAGGAGAAAGAAGGGAAACTGCTCATGTCTTGGAGTAGAGCTGACCCTGCAGATGTGACAGGGCCGCATCCTATTAACACCTGTTTGCGATGTGGCGGCACTCTGGTTCTCACAACGTCTAGCATGTCCAGACGCCGGGACAGATTGATGTAAGCGAGTTTCGAAAGCCGCATCGCCTCTAAATCTTGGCTCCTGTGAAGAGGAAGAACACATTCGTGCTGAACAGACAGTTGTCCTCAAACATTCACGACTGCCAAAGTCAGGGGAGGATAAAATAACACGCAGCAAGAATGCTGTGGATATTTTTACAGACCTTTGAAAAACCACAGAGATTAATTACACACTGCCCCCACAAATAATTAATTAATATTTATTTATTTATTTATTATAATACATTTTGGCAATTTTTTGCAGCCGTGAATTAATTAGAGTGCTGACAGCTTGCTGTGCTTTTAGACAGCTGGCAAGAGAAAAATACTCTAAAAAAGTTTATTTCAATTAAAAATTAAATTCAGTCCTTTTAAAGCACCACAGACACATTCAGAGGGACGTGCTTCGCCTTTGCATCAACATTCTTGCCCTTTTTAACATGTAGCCACAAGCTGCACTTTTAAGATGTCATGCCAAGTTAAAAACAGTGTTTTTCACTCTAAAAATAAGGCTTGAGAAACCAGTGCTTTCGGTTTCACTCCTCTGTGCTCCATCTGGCTGCTTTTGAAGATGCTGTCTAATTGGTGTAAGAAGAACCTGCAACCAGTCTACAGGGCTTCTTTATTATATACTGATTATTATATAATTAATAGAAGTTTAGAAAATGTAGCTGTGCACATTTTGATTTTAATGCACTTTTTATTTGGCTATTAAGTGTGGCAGCATAAGAAAACAGCGCTTCTTTTAACAGTGGAGAAAAATTAATTTTAAAGAGTTAATTTTCAATGCATTCATTTAAAATTCTAATGCATTTGCGTTATTAAATATTCACAGAAGTCATTGCATTGCATATTTATTATCACTTAAAAAAGTAATAATCATAATAAATGTTTTGATGCAGTTATATTAGTGCATAGAAATTTAAATTATTTTCATTAAAATAAATGAACTTCACTGAAACACTAATTCTAGCATCTACCATTTCATGAGCCATTTCAGAGCGAATACAATGCATTCTGTATACCGAATACGTTCCTAAGAGAGAAAAATATTTGAATAATTTTTCAGCAATGATTTCCAGCCCTAGTCATCTTTAGAACTGAATACAATTTTGAAACTAGTAGCAGTTTGTTCACGGCGCACACACGCTCACACATGGAGCTCTGCCCATGTTCCACATCAAACGGTTGAATGCCTTTTCGTTTGCCTCTACAGGACAACAGGGAAAGTCAAAGTACAGTACTTTCAGGCATTCCGTTCTTGGGTTTGGCCGACCCCCCACGCTCTCTTTGAAAACGGGACATTGTTAAAACAGAAACATGTTGCTTTTGGCATGAGAGGCTGCTCTCTCCCTGCATACAACGGGGCCTGCAATTAGCATGGCCGGCTCCCCAGAACAAATATTCTCCACTGTAATCCTGCCAAGGCAGCAGAGACACAGCTCTACTGCAAGAATGCTTGGCATTTCCTTTAATGTGCTTTGGCCGAGCTGGGTCAGAGAAAACCAACAGTAACAGCAGAACAGAGTCCCACACAACAAAACTTCCTGTTCACGCTCACTTTCTCTTTAGAACATGCTTTTCCTATAGAATAAAAAACATATTTTCCTCCTCCCAATAAGCTTTCTATTCCCATAGAAACCTTTGGCAAAATTTCAAGTTATATCTTTCAAGCGACAGTTTCTAAAAGTAGTGCATTCATCCACTTACCGAATTACAGCAACCTCTAGGTCAGGGGTCTAAACTGGATCAGTGGAAGACTACCATTCACGTCCATGTTAATTTCAAATACAGTCTCTCTCTAAAAGAGCTCCAGTACATTCCCTTACTGCAGTTTAGCCCAGTCATTTCACAGTGACAGTAAAATTGCCTTGAACAACCTGGACCCATGTCCTCAGAAGTCTCGTTTGAGCCAAAGAAGCCTGTAAGTTTGATGGTCAAAAGCACTCTACCGTTAAAACAAGTGCTTCATACCTTGAAACAAGCCATTAGTGCCTTTTTTCAGTGTGTATTTCTTTAAAATTTTGAAAGAATTTTCTCTCTGCTATGGAAGCCCGTTTCCGCCACTGAATAAAAAATAAAAAAGATAATTGCGACTTTCTGTCTCTTCTTGTTTTTCCTCAGAACTGCATTTAAAAATGCGCAATTCTGACTTCTTTCTCAGAATTATGAGAAATGTAATTGTGTTACGTAATTGTGTTATGTAATTGTGAGTTGTAAAGTCAGAACTGTGTGATAAAAACTAGGAATTCTGAGAAATAAACTTGCAATTCTGATAACTAAAGTCAGAATTCCAAGATAAAAACATGCAATTCTGAGAAAGTCAGAATTCCAAGATAAAACCCCGCAATTCTGAGAAATAAGCTTACTTTTGATAAAATTTTGATAAAGTCAAAAGTTTGAGATAAAAACGTGCAATTCTGAGAAATAAACTTGCAGTTCTGATAAATAAAGTCATAATTCTGAGATAAAAATGCACAATTCTGATAAATAAAGTCAGAATTCCAATTCCAAGATAAAAAACCCACAATTCTAAGAAATTACAATTCGGGTAAAGTCAGAAGTTCGAGATAAAAACATGCAATTCTGACAAAATAAAGGCAGAATTCTGAGATAAAAATGCGCAATTCTGATAAATAAAGTCAGAATTCCAAGATAAAAACTAGCAATTCTAAGAAATGCTATTCTGATAAAGTAAAAAAATTAAAAATAAACATGTTTTCAGGCTGGTTGAGCCATTCTAACGCCTCTATCTAACACTACACTCTTAAAAATAAAAGTGCTTCACGATGCCATAGAAGAACCTTTTTTGTCTAAATGGTTCCATAAAGAGCCTTAAACATCTGAAGAACCTTTCTGTTTCACAAAAGGTTCTTTGTGGTAAAAAAAAGGTTCTTCAGATTATAAAAAGGTAAGAAAGAGATGGTTATTTAAAGAACCTTTGACTGAATGTTTTTTGTGGAACCAAAAATGGTTCTTCTATGGCATCGCTTGAAGAACCTTTTAAACCACCTTTATTTTTAAGAGTGTACTGAACACGCTTTGCCATATTTGAAACCATTCCCATTGGATTACACACTTTTTCTCTCTCAATATGCACAGAATCTGTGTGGGGCCCTGGTTGGCCAAAAATTGAATTCCTCAATGTGTCATAGTTAAAGTATTAACTTCTCAAGCAGATGGACGTGCCTAATTAATTCTAAGAACCTTGACCAGCATCTCAGTACCTCAAAGATCAATCTTTTTTACCATCATTCTACTTTCACTTAGACTAATTATTCTCGCTAAGAATCATCCACTTAGAAAGGAAAGAATGACTAAATGACGTTTAAAGCAAACTATCCAGTTTTTGTCTTTTTACGTGCCATTGGGTTTATTTAAAACAGATCATACTACAGTAACAGATGAAGGAGGATGTGAAAACTAACATCTTTCCATCAGGCCTGGCGATGATTCACTCCTTTGGAATATTTTTTTACCCACAGAGAAAATCTATTTAGACACCAAAGGTCAACATATTATTACGGTTTTATTGGGGATTGATTTCCTGTAGTACCAACAGTAGCAGAGAATATGGATGTCATTAGAAAACCTTGAAGAGGGCACTGTGACGGCATTATCAGTCTTTACCGTCCTTTCAAAAGACCCCACTCCTCACAGTACTGGCTGAAGAAATCCAAGAGGTCACAGCACTGTTCAAAATAGAGCCTGTTCCGATGCGCTACTGATAATATCAATAGCACTTATCTATTCAGAGTTCGCCCTTGTGTCTGCCAGCTTCCCGTAAACACAAAACATTCCCTTGTGAGGAAGGGCGTTTTTTCATCGGGCTGAAAAGGGTGAATGACCTCGAAGAACAAGCCCATATTTCAGGTGATTCCGATTTGGTTGCACGTGCACTCGTTTAAATACACTTCTTTCTCTTCTCTTCACCAGCAATGAACTGGAAGTACGAGACAGAATTTAATCATATTACGGCGACGGCTCCACTTCTGTGCGACAGAAACAATTGTTTAATGTAAAATCAATAAAAACTCAATGTCTGCTGACTCTAGACACAAAAGATGGCCAGGTTGATGAATCACGACAGTAATGTTTTTCTTATGCAAATGATAACTGCTGAGCGCATACCATTACGACACTGCAAAACATGTGCTTTGGCCCACGCTCCTCACGGCACTGAACGCAAACAGATGTATGAGGATACTGGAGGAAAAACAACTTTACGCAACAGCCAGAAAATGCATCACATTCTCAAGCAACAAAAAGTGTATTATGTGCACCAGATAGGTGGGAAGTGTCTCTATAGGCTCTGTAAAAACCTATATTATTCTACAAGCATGAGCAAAAAAATATTTTTGACCCTTATAACTGCATTAGAACTGAGAAATCTTCAGATACGAAGCATTAAAAACTAGGGATGTGCCTGAATAGCACGAATGACGCATTCTACGGAGCCACTAAAGGGACGTGGTTAGCCCCTTGCTAGCGGTAGCCTGTTACATTACAGTATATACATTTTCACTTATCACATAAACAGAGTAAGGAGAGATGACTGATAGAACGATGGAGAATGATTTGCAGATCCTGAGCACCACTGACAAACATCTTATCTTGTAAGTACTGCTGCTCCGTAGTATAAACAGAGTATGTGTAATTGTGAATCTCGAAAGTGAAAGTAAAAAGCGAGCGGCAGTATTATCCCTAACCATCAGTCCTGCGCTTTCGCCATTTTGGAGTGAAAGCGACTCAGCAGTCCACTAGGTTCTTGCTGTCGCTATAGCAAATATCAGCTGCTTTGTTTACAAAAACTTACATTAAAGCTAAAATACACAACCTGAATGATGACAACTTTTTTTTAATATATATAATTTTTTTTCCTTTCCATTTATTTCTTAAGAATTAACTATTAAACCATAAGTCATTTATTATTGAAAGTATTTTTGTATGTTTTGAACGTACTATATTCTTTGTTTGTTATTATTGCAATAAAAAAATGACAACACAGAATAACGTACAATCACTAGACTAGTGATCATCAAAAACAGACTTTCATTTATTTTTCACAAAATCTTTGCTCTCTACAAACCATGTCAGTTTCGGTTGAAATTCCTATTTTAAGTGCAGGTATTAGCATTATAAATGCTGAATTAATACCAACATGTAAAATTAAATTAAGAACATGCATCAGAAAATTGTAGTAGAAAAGTGTTAGACAATAAGTATATATAACAGCTTCACAGTAAACTGTTTTTGCAGTATTGTCTTATATTAACGGCCGTTAAAGCATGACTGTAAAAAAAAAAAAAAAAAAGGTTGATGTTAAAAAATAAAAACATAGCCACTGTCTCCAAAATTATTTCATTATTCAGTTATGACAGACACAGCAATGCATCATGTTCTGTAAGATCATCATGTTTGTAGTGTGTTCCAGGGAATTTACATGTACAATATAATTTATAAATACAATATATATTTCAGACCTATAATAGTAACTAATAATAATAATAGTAATGTGTAACATTGAATAAAATGAAAATACTCAGCTAAAACTGCCTCAAATGTATAATTAATGGTTGGATTCCACAACTGATAACATAAAACATATATAATAATACAATACAACATTTACTGTAGTAGTCATAAAATTTACTGATTTGAGAAATTTTCTATTGCGCTACTGATTTGGCTGCGTAAGATGTGATGGATTCTGTAAAAAAAATCTAACTATGTAGAGTGACTTTTTGCACTTTTTCGTGTCACACACTACTTCCCTGCAGTCCCTGCTTTATTTTATTTCCACTTTGACTTCTCTTTTGTTGTGATTCTGACTTCTTCTGTGCTGTTGTCCAGTTGGCATTTTCACCCCAAAACGGCGGCCGAGCTACCAAAGCGCAACCTAGTGGCTATTACCAAGAAAGCATCAGAGTTTCGCCTCTTGGTATTCTATACTCTTTGATATTAATAGCGGCTCCCTGATGCCCACAATTTACATACAGTATAAACACCCAGTGACAGAATTCTAAGGGAAAGCATTGAAATATATATTTTTCCTCCCATCTTGTATTTATAACCTTTAGGTATATAGGAGTGATGTTTGCCTAAGCAAAGTTCTTAGTTATTTTTCTCTGCAACATGGGTTTAAAACATGCCTCTATCTCCATTTTAGGAAAAACATACCTATACATAAAATTCACTAAGTTTTCCAACTACAATGAACATTAGTTGCCGTAAAATACCAACAACTTTTATTTCTTATAACCTTTTCACACATTATGAGAATACTGATTAATAAAGACACTTGGCTTTTTGCACAATATTATGTTAGGACCTAAAACACTTTTACCATAGTGAATGATTTGTAAACTAATACACTTTTTTATATTTACATGACATAACCAGCTTTATACGTATGGCTTTTCTATTGTAGTAAACTTGCTTGGTAGCACACCTGGTACAGCGCTGAACTTGTGATCTAGAGAGCTCAGGTAAAGTCTAAAGAAACTTGAGTCATGCTAAAAGAGCTCAAAGACTTTTAGAAACAAGGTAAAATGACATCGTTACTTCAACAAATTTTTTACAGGTATGTTAACATCATCGGTTAGGTTTAAGGTATGGTTTAAAGTAGCTGGTATGCTATTTCCGAATGAGACAGTGCCACTCATCAGGCATTTTATTACAGAACTGCCTCAATACATACAACAACCAACGTAATAAAACATTGCCACATTCACATTCATTTGTTTCTGGGAAATATTGAATAGACTGAATAGATTTTTAGTGCCACTCACTGGACATTTCACTTTGAAAATTGCAACGAGTAATGTAATATCATTTTGCTGACATTTTGCCACAGGCATGTGTTTTCCACTGAGCTTGGGTTGTATTTCTTTGGTTGTTACTGTGTTAGCAGGGGTGGTCCAAGTCAAAAGCACCCACCACCAAGTCTCTATGATATTTTTTTTCAGCTGGTAATACTCGGTGTAAGTCTGAGCCTGGCACAACTAATAAAACACTGTAAAGGGGCAAAGACATCAAAATGATAGACAACAGCAACAAGCTACTCATCAAGAGAATTAAGTATCTATTAGACAAAACATTTCCAGGCAAGCAAAACAACATCCTAGACTAGACACAACATCACAATAAACAAGTGACAACTGCAACAACTCTGAAGCACCAGTCAAAACAACATGACAAGCACCTATTAGTCAAACAAAACAGTGGGTAAACCTTCAAAAATAGCCACCGTCTGCTTCAAGGATGACGAAGAGCACACCTGCCGCAATAAAACAACAAGGCTCGCACCCGTTGCTAAGACCGTTGTGATAACAAGCATGTATTTTTGTGTTTAATTGCCAGTGTGCCACCAGACCCAATGCACATGCACGCTCAGAGAATGCGAGCAAGTATCCATCAGGGAACGCATTTTTCAACGCAACATTTGCATTCTGATATCTCTAAAAGGAGCCTTATCAGCCTCTAGTAAATCAGCTTGTTTGTTTGTTTAATCACGGGCTTCTAAAAAAACCTGTCAACTAAGCAAGATGCCGCTAAGAAAGGAGGAAAAAATACTCTTTCGATACCCCACCCTTTATAAAAGAAAGGGAAATAGAACAAACAACCATGTAAAGAAAAACACAGCTCCGGGGATTTCAAACACATTGTTATGCAGTGGCTTAGGAAAGGCAGAAAATATGCCGCTGTCGCAAACTTAAATAAAAAAGAGCAAAACTTTTTGTGAAACAAGTATTTGTTTGGGGTGAAGTTTGAACTTGGACACAAAAATAGCTTGGGAAATGACCTACTGCACATTTGCACAAAAGACGCAACTGCATCGACTGTGGCTGACATTTTCAGTTTTATTAATATGCATTAATTTAAATTAGTTCACAGGTTAAATCATCCCTTTATTAATGCCAAAAATTAGTGCTCAGAATGGTTATTTTTGGATTTTCTCAAAACTAATCAGGAAGATTATTCCAATTAGCAAAGCTAATTATGGATAATATGCAAGAATGCATGGAAGAATAAATTAAATTCTTGATATCCAAGTTGTACCTTGCAACAGTTGCACAGGGACTCATTACAAAGCCTGTTTTCGAGTATGCTCACTAAAACAAGCAATCGTGAGTTCAAGCACATATTTTAAAGATGAAACCCATCAAGGATGCATTAAACAGCATGATGACATTATGACTACTGCAGAAAGACATGCGCATGTAGGTACAAGTTCAACGCTAGAAGTAGACAGAGAGAAAAGATAATGAGAATGGAGAAATAAGAGGTACCTTCAATCTTCTGCAGGGCTGTCTGACAGGCTTCCTGGCTAGCGAACTCAAATGGGTTGTTGCATGTTCGTACACTGTCACATTCACACTTCCCATCAATGATGTTACAGCCCGTAACCAGGTTTTCATTGCATGGCTCAAAGCCCAAGAGCTGGTCGTCATCCCAGTTTTCATCTGAGCGAGAATGAAAGAGACACATATCAATGAGGATGCCACAGACAGAAATTCATCATAATAAATTACCAGATCAAACAGAGTAACCAGGTTTTTAACATTCAGAATCATCCCGATACATTTTCACAGGATCATTAAAATTGTGGGTTCCCCAAAGCCAACAGGTCTGGTGATGCTGAGGTAATGAGGCCACTGAATGCTAGAGAGGAGCACATGGCCAATTACATGTGCATTTGAGGTCCAAGGAGTATCGTACAACTCGGAAATCAGAGAGAAACGTAGTCTTGTTATAAAGGATTATGCAGTTCCTACGTTCCTAGCCTTTCACGACTTACACGATAGATAAATGGTGGCAGAGAGCAGCGCATTTTCAAAATAAGAATGACCCCAACCCTGAAGACGCTTCTATCTGCCAGCAACATTATGAAGTCTTATTTGCAGTGCAAACACACATTGCTGATACAAGCGCTGGTATTTCGGCCCACTGCGTGTTCACCTTATCTGCGTGCACGCATGTTTGTGTGCTTAGAATGGATGAATGGGTACATACCAGGGCTAGCTGATATATTGATTATTTATACGAAAAAGACATCTTATTAAATAAAACTATGTATATATACAGCACATTGCAAAAGTATTCATACCCCTTCATTTTTTTTTTTTTTCCACATTTTGTTATGTTGCAGCCTTCCCTGGTGAAAAAAACAGCATATGCTGGCAAGTATGTTTTGATGCTGGAATGCTGGTTAGGTAGGTTTTGATGCTGGTTTAAGCTGGTCCTTAGCTGGTTTAAGCTGGTCCTTTGCTGGTTTTTGCTGGTCATGTTGCTGGTCAAGGACCAGCATGAACCAGCAAAGGACCAGCATAAACCAGCTAAGGACCAGCATAAACCAGCAAAGGACCAGCTTAAACCAGCATCAAAACCTACCTAACCAGCATCCCAGCATCAAAACATACCTACCAGCATATGCTAGTTTTTTCACCAGGGTTATGTTAAAATGCTTTAAATTAGACCCCCCCACCTCAATCTACATTCCATACACCATAACTGAAAGCGCAAAACAGGTTTGTAGCAACTTTGCACATTTATTAGAAAAAAAACCCCTGAAATGATTCCATTGCATAAGTATTCATACCCTTTTCTAGGACACTTTAAATGTAGCTCAGGAGCATTCAAATCGCATGTAGATGTTACTACAACTTCGTGTGGAGTTAGCCTGTGGCTAATTCATTTGAAGGAGTATGATTTGGACAGGCACACACTTCTCAATAAAAAGTTAACAGCTGAAAATGCATATCAGAGCAAAAACCAAGCCCTGAGGTCAAAAGAACTGCCTGTAGAGCTCAGAGACGGAACTGTGTCAAGGTACAGATCTGGGAACGAGTTCTGCTGCATTGAAAGTTCATGGAAGCATGTAGACTTCATTATCCATAATGAAAGGTGTTTGTAACAACTAGGACTCTTCCTAGAGCTGGCCTCCTAACCAAACTGAGCAATTGCTGAAGAAGGGCCTTGGTTAGAAAGGTGACCAAGAAGCTGATGGTCACTCTAGTTGAGCTCCATGATCATATACGCAGATGGGAGAAACTTCAAAAGGACAAACCACTGCAATACTACACCAATCTGGGCTTTATGGTGGTGTGGCCAAACTCAGTCCCCTCCTCAGTGAAAACACACTACAAATTTGCAACAAAGCACCTAAAGAACTCTCAGATTGTGAGGAGCAAGATTCTCTGGTCTGATGAACCTCAATTCCAAGCAAGTATGAGGAAACCAGGCACTGCTCATCACCTGCACAGCAGCATCCCAACAGTAAAGTGTGGTTTTAGCAGCCTCATGCTGTGGGATTGCTTTTCAGCGGCAGGGACTGAGGGACTCGTCAGAGTAGAAGGAAAGCTCAACACAGCAAAATATACAGATAACCTTAATGAAAACCTTGTCCAGAGCACTCAGAACCTCTGGCTGGGCAGAAGGTTCACCTTCCAACAGGACAATGACCCTAAGCACACAGCAAGAGTGGCTTGTAGACTCAATGTCCTTGAGTGGCCCAGCCACAGCCTGGGCTTAAACACAATCAAATATTTCTGGAGAAACCTGAAAAAGTCTACCAGCCCCCATCCAAGCTGGCAGAGCTTGAGAGGTGAAGATGTAAAGCGAAGAATGGCAGATAACTGCCAAATGCAGATGTGCATATGTGCTTGTCGCATCATAACCAAAAATGAGGCTTGGAGCTGTAAAGGTGCTTCAGCTAAGTACTGAGTTAAGGGTATGAATACTTACGCAATGTACTTATTTCAGTGTTTTATTTTTAATAAATTTGCAAAGTTGTCACAAATCTGTTTTGTGCTTTGTCATTACGTATGGAGTGTAGATTGATGTGGGAAAAAAGTCATTTAAAGCAGTTTAACATTAGGCTGCAACATAAAACATGAAAAAAAAAATAAATAAAAAAAAAAATTAAGGGGTATGAATACTTTCGCAAAGCACACACACACTGATGTTGTTTGAAAGTTTGGTATCAATAAGATAAATGTTTTTTAAAGAATTCTCTTATGCAAATCAACACTGCATGTATTTGATCAAAAATACAAAACAAATGCAATATTGTGAAATATTATTACAACTTAAAATAATGTTTTTTAATTTTAATATTATTTAAAATAGAATTTATTCCTGCAATGCAAAGCTAAATTTTCAGCAGCATCATTACCCCAGTCTTCAGTGTCACATAATGAAATCTTTCTAATATGCTGATTTATTTTCAATGTTGAAAACATTTGTGCTGTTAAATATTTTTTGTTTTGGAACCTGTGATACTTTTTTTCCTTCTTCATTTATGATTAAAAAGAACAGCATTTATTCAAAATAGAAATCTTTTCTTATTGTATATGGTTAAAGTAATATATAAATTATTTTTATTTTTTTTTAAATGTTAAAATATTTAAATATGATAACTAATTTAAATAAATATTTAATATTCATACACCAAAATAATTAAAATAACACACTGTGATAATCATTTTAATATATTTCTTAAGGCCATCATTTTCAATGCTAGACCTTAGTAAAATAAATGACAATTGAGTTGAATTTCAATGAATCAGTCCAAAACACTGATTTACTTGCGTATACATCAACCAGCTCTACTGCATACTAAGTACCAGCACATGCATGTAGATGCATCTGCATGCATGTAATTTGTGTCTTTTGGTCTCTGAGGAATGCAGCCTGCTTGCCAATAAATAGCGGGCCTTGCGCATCTATGAGCAATTCGGCAGTTGAGTCAGAACCGTTTCTGCAGAAACCTGCCTCGTACTGCAGAGAAAACAACAATTTGATTTCACAGAAATGAGACTACATAAACACTAAAATGACTTTGTTTTGTATCCATAACTTCACAATCCCTGGGTGGGTCACTTTAAATACTCTGAGGATAAACAAGTCATGGAAAAACACTCATCTCACCCGCCCCGTGTCTGTTCGTTATAAGGTCAGTCATGTGTTTAGCTACTGGTGCACAGCTGCAAACTTGCGGCCCAGTGTTTGGGTCATCTGGATATGATGGGTGTGATTACGGCACAGCTGTACGGCACAACACCCATACCGTGGGCCGAAGGAACACAAGCCTATCACTATCCCTGTCTATAGGGGACTGTGAGTATGTGTGAGCTTGTGATCTCCTAACAATCAAGGACTGGAAGCTGATGTTCCAAAGCCTCTGTGCTTGTTGTTTTCACCAAAGCCACAGGGGTGAAGTCCCCAAATAGCTGCTGTCAACAGCTGATTCTTCAGTAACTAAGCATGGCTCTCCAGACCAGCTCTGGGTCGTTTAGCTGGGCGTGGAGGGTTGAGTCTCCTGCCAAACAGGGTTGTCAGTAGCCTGGCATAGGGTTCACATGATAAACACGTCGTGGTGGTCTGAACCACACAGCGGGACTGAGCCTGGCGTGTTCACAGACAGCACTGCCTTGAAGACCTCCTGGGAAGTTCCTTCTTACGAGCTCAGAAATCATAATTACGACGTGATGTGCATTTAAGTGATTTCAGTAAGAGAAAAACTGACACACTTTCTTATTTCTCTTTTTCACTTTCTGAGAAACACAATGTTTTAAGTGCTAATGCAACTAAATAAAGTGCAAATATGCATAATATATGTAACTGATGTGTTAACTATGTATTTTAGCATTCTTGTGCTGCCATGCGCAATGAATGATGAGAAATGCCAAGCAATGTCAGCCCATAAAACAGTTACATGAGAAGTACTTACTAGAATTATTCAAAATGCATACTAGAGATGTCAATCATTTCAAATATTAATCAAATATTACATGATTATGCTCATTAATTAATCAAATTAAATCATAATATTTATTAAGAAAAGCCCACAAATGAAGATAATTCAAAGACACAAGCAAAGTCATTAAATAGACATTACAACAGTATTGTTTGTTATATTTCCATATTAAATGTAAGCCTGGTGTGTTCAGTAAAAACGCTGTTCGAGGCTTCAGTTTTCCACCCACGACAAAAGATGTGGTCTGGAGGTTTTTCTATTTCAATATTTTTAATCACAGTCAATTATTATGCTAAGTTGATAACTCTAGTACAATGTAATTGTAGAGCAAACACTGACAATTACAACTTCAATCACAACCAATTTGCCCCTATCATGAGTCTTTAATTGACACGCCCCAAGAAAATCAGAGCTCAATAAATATAATTTCCCACTGGAAATTACAACATTGTGGAAGCATTAATGTATGTTTTGAAAATACAGTCAATCATGCACAACTTTTACAGCAAGACTACTATGGAAGCTCGTTTCTGCCACTAAATAAAAAATAAAAAGATAACTGGCACTTTTTCATCTCACAATTCTGACTTTTTTTCCTCACAATTGTGAGTTTATATCTCACAACTCTGACTTTTTTTCTCAGAACTGTAAGATTTAAACTCACAATTGTGAGTTATAAAGTCAGAATTGTGAGATGTAAACTCACAATTGTGAGAAAAAGTCAAAATTTTGAGATAAAAAGTCACAATAAACTTCAGTGGTGAAAATGGGTTTCCATAGATTACTGTATTGTAGTCACAAATCTAAAACTGTAAATACCATCTTAAACACTTTATTTAGACAAAAAACCCATGAAAGGGATAGTTGACCTAAAAATTACAATTCTGTCATTAATTACTCACCCACGTCACTCCAAATCCGTCATACCTTCGTTCATCTTCAGGACACAAATTAAGATATTTTTGATGAAATCCGAGAGCTTTCTGACCCTGCATAGACAGCAACGCAACTATCACAGTCAAGGCCCAGAAAGGTAGTACAGACATTGTTAAAATAGTCCATGTGACATCCGTGGTTCAACCGTAATGTTATGAAGCTACGGGAATAGTTTTGTCTGCAAAGAAAACAAAAATAACAACTTTATGCAACAATTTTTCTTCTTCTTCTGTCAGTCTTCAACATGTGTTCATGAGATTGCATTCCCGATGCAGGAGCCGGCATTCTGACATAGAACTCAGATGCACGAAAACAAAAAGTATTCTAATGGCTTCATAACATTATATTTGAAGTACTGATGTCACATGGTCTATTTTGACAGTTTCCTCACTACCTTTTTCGTTCTTGAATGCGGTAGTTGCATTGATGTCTACATGTATGCAAGGTCAGAAAGCTCTCAAATTTCTTAATATGTTAATTTGTGTTCTGAAGATAAATGAAGGTCTTATGGGTTTAGAACGACATGAGGGTGAGTAATTAATGACAGAATTTTCATTTTGGGGGGAACTATCCCTTTAGGTCGTGATGTAATGAAAGTAGCTTTTTCTTTCTTTTTTTTATACATTTGATGTACATTTGAGTGAAACTGGTTATCAAAAAAGAAAAAAAAGCTAATTTATTTACAATTGTTCATTAGATGAAGGCAGATCTGAATTACAAGCTCGGGGTCGAATGAAAAGTAGAAGTGGGCTTCAAGCGGACTAAATAATTGGAGAAGATGGACAGTTGAAGTTAAAAGTTTACATACACTTTGCAGAATCTGCAAAAAGTTAATTATTTTACCAAAATAAGAGGGATCATGCAAAATGCATGTTATTTTTTATTTAGTACTGACCTGAATAAGACATTTCACATAAAATATGTTTACATATAGTCCACAAGAGAAAAAAACAGTTGAATTTATAAAAATGACCCTGTTCAAAAGTTTACATACGCTTGATTCTTAATACTGCGTTGTTACCTGAATGATCCACAGCTGTGATAAACTGCATGCTGTTCTTCAGAAAAATCCCACAAATTCTTTGGTTTTTCAGCATTTTTGTGTATTTGAACCCTTGCAACTATTACAGAAGGTTCAAACGCTCACTGATGCAAAACGATGCATTAAGAGCTAGGGGGTGTACACTTTTGAACAGAATGAAGATGTGTACATTTTTCTTATTTTGCCTAAATATCTTCTTTTTTTTTCATTTAGTATTGCCTTGCAGAAGTTACAGAAGATGCTTACAAGTTTCCCAGAACATAAAATAAGTGAAATTTACTCTGATCTTCAAATTCAAAAGTTTTCACCCCCGGCTTTTAATGCATTGTGATTCTTTCTGGAGCATCAGTGAGTGTTTGAACCTATGAGTCCCTCAGTTGTCCTCAGTGTGAAAAGATGGATCTCAAAAGCATACACTCATTATTGGAACGGGTTCAAATACACAAAAATGCTGAAAAACCAAAGAATTTGTAGGGCCTGAAGGATTTTTCTGAAGAACAGCAGGCAGTTTAACTGTTTAGGGCAAACAGGGGACTCACAAACAAATAAAGCTGTGGATCATTCAGGTAACAACACAGTATTAAGAATCAAGCATATGTAAACTTTTGAACGTTTTTTTTTATTAATTCATCTATTATTTTCTCTTGTGGACCAAACGTCTTTTATGTGAAATATCACATTCAGGTCGAATGACCTCAACTGTATGTCACAAGACAGAAGTCTTTTGTTTCACTAGAAGGATGAGTTGTGATATTTTGATTCAATTACGAGCTCAAAAAAATGAGACATTAAGATACCAGACAGGGTGAATTTCCACTTCATGCTGACTTAAAAATATTTTCACACTCTCTGTTTGAAGCTTGCCACAGATTAATGTGGTCAGAGATGTGAGCTATAACAATAACAATTTTAGAAAGTGTGACTGCTCTTATTACATTCTCTTAGGAGTTCCATTCAACTCAGTATTTGTGTTACAACCTTGTACTGAGCGAAAAAACCATCCTCTCACATTACCTAATATAGGTTGTCTGGTAGGCGAAGAGGTGGCTAAAACAACCTCACAAAAAAGCTTGTGAAATCACAAAAACTGGAGGGATAAGATGAACCCACATTCAACACAGCGGTTCTTCATAAACAAACATAGTGAAAAGTGTTGTTTTGCTGATATCAAGGCATGATATCAAATCGCTGCCCGTCCTCTGCTAGCTAATACATGGCCTTCCTGCTGTACTCTGCAGTGGCACCTGGTTGTTATCAAGGCAGGAGTCCTTCCTGAAGCAAGAGATGCTTGCTAATTTGCAACCAAACCAATTAATTACACTGTCGGAAAAGACATTTTTAACACCCTAGTCGTTAAATGCTACTCCGCGGCTGATACAAGAAACCGAAGACAGGAAGACAAATATGCTCATAATAATTCAGAAAAGCTATTAATACTCCAAATCTGGCAATAAAGTCAACATGATAACAGAATTAAGCTTATATTTCATGCATATTCCTAGTGTTATGATTTGGTTGAAATAGTTATTTAGGTTTAGATCTGACTCTATTCACTTTCACAATCCAATCAATTCCCGCTCTTTTTTCCTCATTAAATATCCCAATGCACTCAGAAATATATTAAATTATAGACGTAAATGGGCTGCAAAGCCAATTCAGAGTTGATTTCAGCAAAAAAGGACTTTTTTTTGGCAAAAGTGACTACAGTCTGTGTCCTCTGTTCATTGTTCAAACACGGACCCCCTTTTGACACCAACTCTCCAGCCTCTGAATTATAACCCCGAAAAGTCCCGCCGGCCCCTACGCAGCACCCCCTGAGGACACTTAGTACTCTGAGGAGCAGAAGAGAGACTTCAGGGAAGTGCGTGACAGGGAGGCTGCCGAGAGGGGGTACACATTTCCGCTTGTCTTCACTGACTACACCAGACAACTGGGTTTCTCTCAACAAATTTCAGCCTGCCTGCACTGTCCCTTTTTGTGAAAAGAAGGAAAACATAGGCAAAGACATGCACTTTGGCTGCCAGCGATGCTCTGCTTCGAAGAAATATTTCATCCCAAAATTCTGTCACCCTCACCGTTTTATTTTCTGTTCTGGTGCATTTACATTTTTTTTCATTTATCCAAAGTGACTTACAAGCAAGGAATACAAAACGCGATTCATCATAAAGAGGCAAATAAAACACGTAAAGCGCTCACAATACAAAGTTTCAGACCTTGTTTAAAATAGTACAAGCTAGAAAAGGGAAGGATTAGGAAAAGGTGAAAGCGCAGAGGATTTTTGTTCCACCCAAAAATTCTGTCACCATGTTCCTCCAAACCTTACAAAGAATGGGAACTAGAGCTTCAAAATGGTCACCTGATCCAGATCTCGAGTTAGTTCAGATCACTGACTCAATGATCCGTCAGTTAATGGCTCACTGGAGAGGAAGAATATCAATAAATAATGACTTTAATTTCAGTCTGTTTTTCAGAAGACTTATTATACAACACACATTTCATGTGAAACATTATTTTAACATATTTACAGTGCTTTCACATCATTTTTGAGGCTTGGAGGCTCCAATAATTGCAAAACAACTGGCTCATACTTCAAAATATCTAATTTTGGGCTTAGCAAAAAAATGACTTTTAGGGTTTTTATTTTTTCCAAATTCCATTTTTTTCCATTTTAACTTTTTTGGATTGTGTTTTAATGGTTGGCTAAATAAATAAATAATAAAAAAGCATGTACAATTAACCAAAAACATGAAACTTTATTAAAAGTTTAACAAAAATTACATTTTATTACATATTTTATTTTATTTCTTTTTTTTTTCTCAAATTCAGTTTTTTTTTTTTTTTTTTTACCAAATTCTGTGTTTTCTATTAACTTCCTGGAATCCATTTTAATGGCTTTATTAAATTTAATAATCAAAAGCATCTCTAATTAATTAATTTTATTTAAAAAATAAATAATTATTATTATTTTATTTATTTTCTCAGAAATACTGTGTTGTGTATTCCTACATTTTCTGGTAAATAAAATCTGGTAAATAATTTTTCTGGTAAATTTTATATATATATAAAAAATGTTTTAATAACAATTTTATTAGTAGTAGTAATACTATCATCTACTATAATTACATTAAGTAATATTACTGTCACAGTTTCTTCAAGTTAAACCAAAGTTTATTTTGACGGGCTGCTGTAAAGACCTGTACATTTGTAAATGATATGACGCTTTTTGACAAAGTTTATATGTTTATATGACAAAGTTTTAAAGCAAACGGTAAAATGCCCATGAAGTGACTCTTAGAGCAGTTCTAGAGATTATGTTTATGTACTCATATATTGAAGCGGCAGAGGCTGAAAACACCACGAGAGTCACGCGTGCTTCACTATGTGTCTAGTAAACGAAACCGCGCGTCTGCGCCATTGATTCACACAGAGATGTGCAAAACATGCAGGATTCATATTTAAATGGTATTTTTGCAACTTAATATTCACAGACACTAGTCTTGCATTTTATTTAAGTTTACTGACCTACTTTTGATTTATTCATCCAAATCTGTCAAATTTCATGACATTCCTGTTATACAGTACATTCCACTTTTTATGACCGCAATTCCGTCAACATTTTTCACATCACAGAAATCGTAGGGCCATAGACTTTGGACTTTTGGATTAGGTTTGGAACAACATGAAGGAGCAACCACCCAGAAGACCCTAGCAACTTAATAGCAACACCCTGAAAACCATCCTAGCATAATTAATACGACCTTTAAAAAAAAAAAATCTAATTAAATCTACAAAATCAGAGTGCACCTGCTAGCAGTGTTGGAGGAAATTACTTTTAAGTTACTTTTAAAAGCAATGCATTACAATATTACATTACTCTATAAAAAAGTAACTAATTGCATTATTTGTAATGCGTTATCCCCAACTCTGCCTGGTACTGAGGAAAAAAGAAACTATACTTAATAAAATGAGTGCAACTGCTCATCTCTCTCAAACTTGGATTACCTTCTTAGTTTACTTGTATCATGAATTGCATTATGTTCCCCCAATCATTGCATAACCTTTATTTAGATGGGTCATTTAGCGTTTTTGGCAGAGGAATGCCTTAGACAAAAAGCACTCCGTCTGACAGTGATTACGGCCAATGTGGAGCTGCTTTGTTAGCAGACAGAGTCCAGGGTTTCTATGGATGACATTAATAAGGGCAGGCACGCTTCATTCTCCAGGTGTTCTCTGCAAACAGATTGTGTATAATCACGTTCCATTCTTCCCAGTCTGAAGTCATTTAAATGATAAAGACCAATGCTTTTCTCATAGTCGAGAAGATTATGATTTGAGCCCGGTGCTGTATGAACAGTAATGTGGTGCAGTCAGTTGGGGATACGAACTGTCAAGCTCAGGGCTCCAATTCCAGATGGGTGGACAAGGTGAAGCTTTAGTAAACATACTGCCGTGTAAATGGTCAGTACGAGTATGTCAAAAATCTCAACCACGCATGTTGTCATGGAGAAACATGTCAGCTGCACAAATTAATAAATTATTTTCTTACAGCACAACAGGAGAACTACAGCAATGTAAAGGTAATTTCAGATGTTTAAAAAAACAAGCAAAAACTGAATCTCAGAGCAAATATTTGTTGCTTTCAAAAGCACAAGTTTATGTAGAAATTCTACAAATTTTAAACACATTTTAAATAAATGTATCGTAGTGTACAATATGAAAGATGGATAAACATTTCTAATTAAAACTGCAATCGAATCTGAATGAGTAAAAAATATATGTTAATAATAGGGCTGGGGATACGATTAATCGTGATTAATCGCATACAAAATAAAAGTTTGAGTTTATGTGTGTAATTATTATGTATATATAAATACACACAAATCAATCTATATATTTAAGAGAAATATGTTATTTACAAAATATTTGTATTTATATATAACAAATTATATAAAAATTATAATAAATACATATACTTGTAAATACTTCTTAAATATGTGCATGAATGTGCTTGTATTTACATATACATAATAATTACACACAGTACACACACATATATAGGCAAACTCAAACTTTTATTTTGTATGCGATTAATCGCGATTGATCGTTTGCCAGCCCTAGTTAATAATAATAAATATTTTTCCTTGTTCAAAGTTTTGGCTGTGGTCTGTAATGACATGCATTTCAAATGTAATGCTTTTTTCAAGAAATCACTTATTCTTTTTTTTTTTTTTTGCTTAACATGAATGCAAAGAATGCATTTTGAAAGCCAATTGTGTACCAAAGAAATCATTTTGCAGAAGAAAGCAAGCCATACAGGCGATATGAGGGTGAGTAAATGTTGACAGTATTTCCCATTTTTTAAGAATTTATCAGATATTCAATATCAGTGGGCAGCATTGAATAAATTAAAAAAAGAAAAAAGTGGTGTCGATATATTGAGCATGCAAAGTCTTTAAATTTCCAGATGCCTCAAGTTCATTTCTGGCTCCATACTAGATCTTCCACTGACTGGCTTCATAAAAATAGAGCAATCTGTGCTTTACAAGGCATTTTTTTTTAGACACTAGTAAAATCTGTTATAATCATCATAAAACATATGAATGTCAACAAAACCTATAAAGCAGTTCTACAAGAAAACCACAGTAAAGCAAAAACAATCAATGTGTTTCATAGATTTGAAACATTTGCATTCTGTTATGTCTCTTGAAAAATGGTTAAATATGTAACCGTGGATGTAAAACACTAGGACTACACCTGAACTGATGAAATCGTTGCAGTTTGAGTTGTGTGTAAAGGTCTTTTCTTGTTAAGACGAGGCCTAAAGTAACTCCCAAGTACAGCCGGCTTCACACAGGGACCCCTGACGGCTTTCTCTGAATAGAGAAGCGAGACATCATGCATCACTTCCCAGGGAAAGCTCACCTGGAAGGTCCTGACACTAAACCCCTTGGGTGTTTCATGTGATGTGCTTGGTAAGCCCATCTCCAGAGAAGCCCGCAGGGCATTTCAAGACCATCATCTCGAATGTATGTGTTCACTGTAAACAGCCTGTCCAAAGTAATCTCATGCTTTGGAATGCACAGGAATTTATGGACTTGGACGTGAAGTGCACGGTCAATCCGAACAGAAAAATGCTTTTGTTGTTTTCTCCTCCACCCCTGTGGATTGCAGTGCTCAATTTAAAGGAACCGTTTAGCTGAAAATAAAAATTCTGTCATTATTTACTCACCCTCTGTATCGCACATAAGCTGTATGTATTTATTTCTTCCGTGAAACACAAAAGCTATTTTTTTTTAAAAAGTAGCCTACATAACAACTTGCTTTTTGACAGCCCCAGCTGTCAGTCACTTCCATGTTATTGAAAACACGACCAGGATAATCTTCAGAAATTCACCTTTAGTGTTATACTGAAGAAAGCAAGCAAGCCTTACAGGTTTGGAACGACATGAGGGTGAATAAATGATGACAGAATTTTCATTTTTGGGTGAACTTTTCCTTTAAAGGCCAGTACAAATCTTTGATGTCGCGTAACACACAGAACTTCGAGATACTCATAATTCATGGTGACTCACGGTAGGCACAGTCTACAGCAGATGTACTTTAGAGACTAATTCGCTGTTAAGACCCTCTGAGGTCTCAGTTTGTTAGGAGGTGAGGGTGGAGGTTAGCAGGACACGGCCTGTACTGGCATTCGCCGCGCTCTCTCATCTGACTCATTTATCTGACAGCCGTAGCTGTGGCACTCAATGCCGCAGTGTTTTCTTGGCTGAATTACAGCAGATGTCACCCCGGCAGTTACATGTCAAACGGTCGAGACGCCTTCAATTTTCATAGCCAGCCATGCTGAAACCTGACCCGTGACATTGCAATGCATGTCCTCTGACCAAGTCGGCGTTCAAACTTGGACTGGGCCTAACAAGCGACGAGACTCGAAAAGTAGACATCGTGCAAGCATGCAGTAAATGTTACAGTCTGTTCGAAATCTGTCTAAATAGCGAATATGACAGTTTTGATCATTGCTGTGCCAGTTTTAGATCTCTAGGGTTATTTTCTGGAGACAACACCACATTCTGGTAGTTGCTTCATTAGTTTACAAAGTCTGCAAAGTTTCAGTAAAATTGTGAATAGATAAAAGACTTTAGTTTTCAAAAATTAGTATTCTGAGTAACTATTGAGTAGAATACCTGTTTTTACGTTTGTAAATCGTGAGGTGAATAACACTGATTGGACAAAAACAGGATTACGTACATCGTCTCTGGCTATCCTAACTCTCCAAAAACTATTACTTAAACAATATAATATTTTCTTCGCTTCAGTTAACGCGTTTTCCAGTTCATTTATCTCAGACGCAGAAACTAAACAGTGAGTGAAAGTTTGTTTGACAGTACAGAGCTCATGAATATTTAATCAGGTAGGCAGTGACGCGTAACAAGGCTTCTATCACCGTATGGTTTCCACACTGTAAACACGCACTTGAGGGAGGCTTCATAAGCCAGGATTTAAAAACACCTTTTCAAACTGAAATGTACTAAGCCAGGATTAAAAAGAATGTTAACTACAGAAAACTCCCACAGAGAAGACCCTGAGCTAAGACAAACGCTTGACAGCACAATTAACTGAATCAAGGTGAGGTGAGTAAAACGCATCCTGAGAAGCGAAGTCTCATGACTTAAGGTATTAGAAGCGCACGTCCCTCTACGGTCCGATGTCAGATATACTGGCTGAGGCGCAAGTGAAGTTGCATAGCAGACATTCCGATGAAAAACCAACAAGCCTCGGCGGAAAGAGCGAGGCTGGCACCACGTCCAAAAACAGCACGGAATCCGTTAGCCATACCCCAAAGAAACGGAAAACCGACATGCTGCAAACACATTAACCAGCTTGCCTCTCTTTCACTCCACTCCAAACGACCGTCATGTATGCAGAAATGTGTTACCGTGTACTAGACAGGAACAGCACTGACATTCAGCCTCATGCTGTTAACTGTCCTCTCCATAATAGCTTTACAATCACATTACGATATCTAATGAGAGCTGATAATGGTTCATTTCTACTCAAATTAGCTGTAATCCTGACTCAATGTTCAGGAGTTTTTTTTCTTTTCTCGAAGCTAAGCTACCGTACTGTTAACCAGGTTAACATCTTCATGGACAACTCATTGTATCGCTGATTTAGCATACTTTACACTATTATGTTTTCCTTTCCATACGGACGGATACTGTGGCAAGCCGTTTTAACATTATTATTATTATTTATTTATTTATCTATTTTTTTTTTTTTGAAAGGTAACAAGTTCAAGCTTTTTAAAGGTAATTTTGTTACCAGAAGCCCTACCTTTTAAGTAAATACTCCAACAGCGACAAATAAACCTTTTCAGTTTCACTACCATGAAAGATATACTATAGCAAAAGAAGTGAGGTAATATTTTTGGTTTGAATTATATAGGGATCTGTGGTTCAGATATCGACTTATCCAGTATCTAGTATGTATTCCACTGTCGCTGGTTATCAGCTTTTTATTACTAGATGTTATTAGTAAATATTAATTACATGATAAAACTTTCATTCTGTCTGGTTATAATTGGAATACACAGTTGGAATTACATCGCAATCTTACTATTAAGAATTGTAACTAGTTGGATGCTACTAGTCAGTACCTGGGATATATTCTGGTGTCACACAAACAGGTACTAATATGTACCATAACAGATTCTACTACTGCTACAACTACTAACAGACACCACTGGGAATAGAAGTGAACAGTTCATATCTGAACCACAGATTTCTAGATTTCAAAGACAAATATTTGCAATTTGTTAGTAGTAACAATTGAAGAATACTTACTACGATTAACACTAATATGAAATTATTACTAGGTCTTGAATTTAGTTGACTAAATACTATTTGAATACATTTTCTTCGATCTAATTAAAATAAGTAGAAGATAACAAACGGATTAGTTGGTTTTATGAGATAAAATGTTAAAATGGCTTGCCAGAACACATCCGCTTTGGTTTAGTTTCCCCAATAAATACAGACGGAGGCAGAAGTGATGTGATTTATTTAATTCCTTTCACCACCATGAGGCGCGATTAAAGCAATGAACACGGATGACAACTTTTCAGAGAGTAAATGAAATGTGTATACAGACCTTCACAAACTCCAACCTCGTACTGCGTGATGGAGCCGCCGTTTAACGGGGGTCTGATCACGCACCGGAGTCCACGGTCGCAGGTCCCGTACAGACCGTAAACGCCGCCGCAGCTCTCGTTCTTCTGCTTGGCACAAACCGAGCAGCAGCCGCAGATTCCCAAGACCACGGAGCCCGTACATTGCTTGAGCTCCTCGCATTTGGACTTATCACAGGGCAAACAAATGAGCGCCCGACTGTTCTTCGCGATCAGCAACACAAGTTGGAGAATCAGCATGCATTTCATAAGAAGATACATCCTGGAGGAGGCCATGAAGGAAAAGTGAAAAATATAGATATCCAACCCACCCCCTGTCCCCCAAAACTACACGATGAGGAACGGATCCTCCAGCCAAACCAACAAATAACAGAAGAAAACAGCGACTCAGGACGAGCCCGAGAAATGTTCCGTTCAGAAAAGACGCGTTTTCTTGTCGCGCAGAATAATACGGCGTTCCTGGCGTCAAACTTTTGTTGAAGAAAGCCACCAAAAAGGCATCCCCTTCAAGCGAACGACACCAGAAGAGCTATCCCACGCTGTACAACCAGTGCATGGCTTATGCGTCACGATTTCTGCACTGTTCCGTCCAGTTTGTTTTCGCGTAGGAAAACTTTCCTCACGCGTCTCTTCCTTGGAGTCTTTCGTATGCAAGCCTGTCCTGCGCCTATAAAGCCAACGCGCGATGTCTTTTCAGTAGTTCCCTGTCGAAGGAAACGCGCTCCTGTTGTTTTTTTGTTGCCAGCAGAGATTCATTCAGCTGTGTGAATAAATGTTTCCAGCTATCGCGTCCGTCTCATGTCTACCGCTTGCGCTCGCTGCTGAGCGTTCAGCTCAGTCCCTCACCGTGACCTCATAACGGAACCACTCCCATCTCGCATTACTTTGCTCCATTGGAGAGTTCGTTCGTTCCAGATATGAGACACAGGAAATGCTGGTAACACGACACGCTCAAACGCAGTAGTCTGTGATATAGTTCCCGCTGGTGAAGGTGCACGTGTGGAATGTGGGGCCCGCATAACTTTGAAAGAATCTCCAGTTTGTGTGGCTGCGCACCTACGGCACGATTTTGTAAAAAGGATTGTTATGTCTTGGCTTTGCCCATATATTGTGTCCTAACATCCAAACAATGTTTTATTTAAATAGTAGGAGTGTTTACACACCATATCACTGAGAGGGCCATGTTAAAACAAATCTTCTCATGACTAGTCATGCAAATTGTGAAATTCAGTGTATGTATAACATAAACATAAATATTGTGTTTTGTCATAAAATTTTATCAGAGATCATAATCTGGAGTCTAGGTTTAAACAATGGTCTCATTGTGAGTCCTGGATAATTTCTTTACAATTACAATTTCTTTCTCAGAAAAAATATGCAATAATGTGCACTGGGGCAGTACCCTCAAAGGGACACCTTTGTACCTTCTTTATCCCTAAAGGGTTCATAATAGTACCATAAGAGTATATATTACTACCTTAAGGATATATTACTACTCTAAGGTAGGCCTACTAATATGCACCTTTAGGGGTAAGGAAGGTGCAAAGGTGTCCCTTTGAGAGTACAGGCTGTAATAGTACAATTTTTGCATGTTTTTGACAGTGTACATGTGAAGTGACCAGTGAACTCACTGATCTCTCCTCACTGACTCATTTAACACTGACAAACTAAATGTACTGTAAGCGTCCAAAAACCTGCATGTTTATACCAGAAACAAACATTAACAATATTATGTAATTTTTATGCATGTGGTTTAGTAAACATTTAAAGTCAAGATGAACACAAAACATCCTTAGGGTAGAGTGGGGGAAACCGAAGGACTGTAATTGTTTTTCTGTGAAACAAAAGTTAAATGTGTTCAGAAAAGTTATCATAGTTTTACGGACAATGACATAAATTATAAACAAGGTATGAAAAATGTCCAGAGTTTTCATGTTATTAGATTTTTAACAAAAATTTAATTTGTACCAAGGGGGCATTTTACTCCACCCATGGAATGCCCCCCAGTCTGACAAAGCAATTTGCTTTAAACATTTACAGCAAAATCAGAGTACAGGCAGTTTTAGCTTAAAATTAAAAAGAATATAATCAGTAATTATGAATTACAAAATTATAATTGTCTATTTTAAACATTTTGTTAGCTGATGCTAACTTGAGGTAACTTTTAAATGTAAAATCCAAATAATTTTATTCAACCAACTAGTTAGAATTAATTTAATGGAAAAACAAAGGATTTGATGTTTAGAACAGAATAACTACCTTAATTGCCCATTGACCCCTGGGGGCGTTTTACCCCACTGACTATGTTTGAGAAAAAAAAAAAAATATATATATATATATATATTTTCATTCTGAAAATATAATGATATTTTTAAATAACACATACTCCCTATCTACAGGCCCTACTGTTCTCATATCATATATAACTGTAATGTTCTATAAAACAACAAGCTTTAAAACACTTTTTTTCTTACTGCTGAAAATGAGATAATTTACTGTGAAATCTGTTTTCTCTCAGGGACATCACCAGTGTAAACTTCATGGTGAAAACTTCTACATCACTCTTGTCAACGCAGTCCATAGGTATAATAAAAATTTATCTTGATTTCATCTTGTGGTTATTTTGGGGAAAAACAGTAGGGGGGCGTGAGTGAATAATATTCCGAATATTCCGACGCGAAATACGTACTAATACGTGCGTATCACTGCAGTTTCCAACAGAAATGTCCACTGAGTGGCGCTAAAAGAGTGTTCGTATTTTTTCCCCAGAACAGTAAAGGTATATCCACTTTTTTTCCTGACTAACCGATGAGCGGCGCCATTAACGATTCTAACTTCCGTTTGGGTGCTATCGTGTTCTGGTCTCCATAGAAATCCATGTTAAAACAGGCTAAAAATATTGACTGAATTAAAAACGTTTTCAATATAACTAAATATAAAAATGTAAGTAGGTTTAACGTTATATGTGACCCTGGACCAAAAAACAGTCTTAAGTAGCACAGGTATATTTGTGGCAATAGCCAAAAATAACTTGTATGGGTCAAAATTATCGATTTTTCTTTTATGCCAAAATCGTTAGGATATAAGGTAAAAATCATGTTCCATAGATATTTTGTAAATTTCCTACCGTAAATATATCAAAACCTAATTTCTGATTAGTAATATTAATTCCTTAGAATTTCATTTGGACTTTAAGTCTTTAAAGGCGATTTTCTCAGTATTTTGATTTTTTTTGCACCCTCAGATTCCAGATTTTCAAATAGTTGTATCTCAGCCAAATGTTGTTCTATCCTAACAAACCATACATCAATTGAAAGCTTATTTATACAGATGATGTATAAATCTCAATTTCACAAAATTGACCTTTATGACTGGCTTTGTGGTCCAGGGTCACATATTATTGGCTCGGAAAATATATTAATTGATTAGAAACACCAGAGACTGGAAATGTAAAGCAGTGTTCCAGTCCGGCGGAAAAAGGTTGATATGGTACGTTTATGTGACTTTGGTTTTGTACATCACCACAGTTCTAACTTCAAATGTCAGTTGAGTGGCGCTATAACTCTAACGCTCCATGACCTTTTTAAAATAACATACCATCTGCACTACACCTAAACCTACCAGTTAGTATGAACAAAAGCAAATGTGATGTGAAAAAAAGTATGACGTTTTTGCTTGTTTTTCGATCTTTCATCTTTCAGCTCTTTCGTCGTGAGCCAGATTTACCACAGGATTCATACCCAAGGTTTCCGCATCGTAAGTCCAATTCTGTGCCGGCTGAGCTACCGAGCAAACTTGTTATGTTTGGTGATGTGTCCATTTTTGACCCCCTGCCAAATTATTACCCCCTCTCTTTGAAATTGCTTTACCGTCTCTACTCAGATAGCACATGTACATCTGCAGAATGTCTGTTAAAGATCACTTGATCTGGAAAGCATCTGCTGTGTACAAACATCTGTAAGATGTCAGTTTTACATACATTCTAAATCACAAACATCTTAAAGACGTTTATATATACGTCTATTTGACATCCGATAGGAAATGTCCTATAGACATATTGCAGATAAGCAAACACTCTAAAAAATACGTCTTTTAGATGTAAATGCAGATGTCAAATAGATGTCTTCGTGATGTATGTGTGCTATTAGGGTATGTTCAAATGTTTTACCACCTCTTATCTTCATTTCTGTTGGAAACTGCAGTAATATGTAATTATTGGTACGTATTTCGTGTCTTGCGAAAAGTTCCCAGAGGTACGTTTTTGTCGTGAGATTAGGTTTTATATACAGCCTCAAACAGAAATTACAATCCTCTATTCTTTTATGATGTCCAAATGAAACGGCTTCTCGAACAAGAGAAAATCTAGGGTGGGACTTGATTTTGTCCATTGGGAACGTATTGGATCATCTGCTGATCTCATTTGAGTGGCAGGTTGCTGGAGGCGATGGATTATCACCCTGTGTACATAACATCAGAGAAGATATGTTGTTACGAGGGGGAGAGGACATTAATGCTTTTGATTAAAGATTATGAGTGCTCATGAATTTTTTAGAAATAATGATGTGCACTGATAAATCATTTACAATAATGCTTCACTATTGCATAAAAAAAAACAAATACAAAAACAAAACAAGAATTGTAAATTTAGATTTGGTGGTGACTTTAAATCACAACTGCACAACTGAGCAGTTATCTGCAGCGTGCTTTATCTTACATTCGACACCCCATACTGAAGCTTTTCTCTGCAGAGTTATATCAGTGCTATCAGATGTCATAATCCTGTAGATGATGAGTGATATATGTGGTAAAAGCCAAGAACAGGGCCTCTCTTCTTGCCTTGAGAAACCATTTGTACAGCAATCTCTGAAGAAATCAGATATCTTTGGATTATATTTGCTGTTCTTTCATCTCCTCTCTTTTTACCGCAACGGTGTCCTGGCTTTGGGCGGTAGCCAATTAGCAATAGCCTCTGTACAAGTTCGCTATGAATATCATTGCCAAGCAAAAGATCAGAGGCTGGAGTTGGCGTCTGGATATAGTTTTAGGCTGTTTGGTTGCTGCTAAATGGATATGATTGCAGACACATTGCCTGTGTTAATTCTATTCTCTATGCAGGACATGCCGATCCCTGGAGGGGCTGGAACGTAAGACATGAAGCCGTTTTGATGCGGAGATGCTGTTTTCAATCGATCAGTAAGCCACAGTCTTGGCCATCTTCAAATTTTATTTCTTTTCTTTCCTTCCTCTTTTCACATCAAATTTGAACTTGTCTGAGAGATGTAAGATTTTTTTTTGTCTCTCCTCACTGGTGTTAGATATTTCAGAGAGTTTTTGAATACAGCAAAACCCAATAGGAGTATATATATATATATATATATATATATATATATATATATATATATATATAAAGAAAGAGTACTGCTCAGAGCAAAAACATATAGTTCGTTCACGTGTGGGCCAATGCTCTGACGTTATTTCTCAAAAGGCAGTAAAACTGGTAGCAGTTCTTGGGGCCAGTGGACACAGAACTGTGCGAGTGTATATAATGTGAGAAATCTTATAAAAATTTCCCTTTAAACCAGTCCACTTAAGCCAGACAAATAGATTTTTTATAGAGCTTTGAATTAATTCCTTTTATAGCTACCTGTGGTATTGTTATTTCTGAAGGTTGTATATTATGTTATGTCAAAGAGAGGCATCCAGGCTCCTTAGAGAGGAAAAATGTTGAGTCTAAATTTAAAACCAGTTTGTTTAGTTTAAGTTTGTATTGAAATCACTTTTGATTGCAGAATTTGGTATTCTAGCGAGTCTCAGTACAGTTTGAGACATTGTTGCAATATCTTCTGAAGGTATAGGAATTATGTTTTGTGTCAAAGAGAGACATCCAGTCTGATTTTATTTTATTTTATTTTATTTTATTTTATTTTATTTTATTTTATTTTATTTTATTTTATTTTAAACTTTTAACTAAAATTTTATTTAGTTTGAGTTGTATTTTGGCAAGTCCTTGCAATATCTGAGACATTGCAATACTTCTGAAACTACAGAAATTATGTTTTGTGTGAAAAAGAGACATCCGGTGTCTTAATTTAATTTAATTTTGTTCTGTTCTGATTTGTTTTGTTTTATTTAGTTTGAGTTGTATTATGACAAGTCTTGGCAGTATTTGAGACATTGCAATACTTCTGAAACTACAGAAATTATGTTTTGTGTCAAAAAGAGACATCCGGTCTCTTAATTTTCTTTTCTTTTCTTTTCTTTTCTTTTCTTTTCTTTTCTTTTCTTTTCTTTTCTTTTTTCTTTTCTTTTCTTTTCTTTTCTTTAGTTTGAGTTGTATTATGGCAAGTCTGGGCAGTATTTGAGACATTGTTGCAATACCTTCAGAAACTACAGAAATTATATTTTGTGTCAAAGAGAGACATCCAGTCTCATTTTGTTTTGTTTTGTTTTGTTTTGTTTGAGTTCATATTGAAATCACTTTTGATTGCATAATTTGGTATTTTGGCAAGTCTTGGCACTGTTTGAGACATTGTTGCAATCCCTTCTGAAACTAAAATTGATATTTTTCAAAGAGAGCAATCCAGGCTTTTTTTTAGGAACTTTTTTTGTTTTGAATCATTTTTTAAATCATCATATTTTAGGATTGTTGAGATTTCTTCTGAAACATCAAGGGTCCTTAAAGAGAAAAACAAGATAAGTTCATATTGAAATCTCTTTTGACTGCCTACTTTGGTATCTTCGCAAGTCTCAGGCAGCACAGTTTGACACAGTTTGTTCAGATCCCTTCTGAGTAGACATGAGACATTTTCTGAAAGAGAGAAATCCGAGAAGCAGGAGATTTCAACAAAAATCCCCATTTGCTGTCAATTTAACCTCATTTCTGCTTACAAAACACACTATTACTTTGAACTGTTAGGAGTTTTTTTGTTTGTACAGGGTTACTTAACACGCGATTTTCTTTGGGAAACGACACTGACATTGCGAGGAGAAGTTAACTGGCACGATGCTCCGGGTTGTTTTCATTTGGTTGTGTCTAATTGTTTAATGATGTTAGGTGCTGGCTAATTGAACACCCACTGTTCCAGTACCATCGTTTGTTGTGATAGTTCCTGGGGAAACAGCCACCGGTGTTCCTGCACCCCATTGAATTAGCCCTGATGAGTTGGTCTTATCAGCCATCTCCTTTCAGTCAGAATATGACCCTCAGAAGTCCTCTCTCTCCGAACCGACAACATTATGTATGCCAAGGACGGTGAGGAATGCTTCCCATCGAAAGGTCCCTCGTGCACTCAGCATAATCTTGGTCATCAGCCCCCACGTATCGTGTTCAAATGAGGGTAGAATCTCTCAAACGTCTCGGGAAACAGCTCATATTTAGTCAAACCACCCCAATCCCGTTTAGCAGACTTTTAACAGCTGTAGCCATCAACAGCTCAAATATGTAGGTGGCATTCCCGCTGAGGAACAAGATTAGATTTTACATTAAAACGACTAAGACTCTGTCTTTCGTAACTCAAGACTCGATTCACTTTCCTGCAAAGTAGCAAAGTGTTTACACGTCTAGGCTGTCATGTCAAAATCGAGAACTGAACAAGCAGTGAGCGTCAACCTGCCGCGATACAGACGTCTGTCAACGCCTAACGCAATTAACGCCACCTTCCTCAAAACATCACCAACGCACTGGCTCAGCACTCACCAGCCCGCTTTCAATAATCATTAAGTCCTTTCACTTTCGCCTCTCAGCCTCATTGTGGTTTCCAGGTACTGAATGACGGTTGGCTATTGTACGGCAGACAATGTCCTAGACAGCGATTTTTTTTTTGTCGCATGGAGGACAGTCTGTGGCTGTATTGTGTTGTATGTAAATTATAATCTCCATGGCATCTCCTTTGTTGGAGCTGCTGTATTTAACGCAGATGATTTGATATTGTCTCCCAGCGGCGGCACTTGTGAGCCTGTATCAAATTCATGGAGGTCAGTGGGGGAAGAGAGATGGAGTGTTGGATAAAGCAGTGAAGCGTCTGATGTTTTATGGAGATTTGCAGCCGTGTGTGTGTAATCGGTGGCTGATCCTGCTATTACCATCAGGTCGGTTTCCAAATGTTTAACAGCCTCGTTCTTTCTCGCACAGCTGCCTTGCGTATCATTTGCGCAAAAGCGTGTTTGACGTCCACAAACAGTGTTTAGGTTGATTAGACGAGTACTGCATTAATAGTTGTTATTCTCATTGTCCCTCCCATGGCCTTTCTGCGCAGCAAGTGTTTACTTTGGCATTTACTTTTTCGCTTTTTCTCCTCATGCACCACAACAATGGCTTAGATTAATGGCATATCTTAAATTAAATAACAAAAGCCAAATGCTATCTGCTCAGGATAGGGCAAAATAAGGGACAGAAGAAAAAAAAAACTCCAAATAATTAATGTCGCACAAGGAGCGACGGTTCCAATTCATGAAGCAATTTTATTCCTTGGCCGCTGAGACACGCAAAAGCTGTAAACGTTGGGCCAGGGAGCAGCATGAGGGTGCAGAAGAGCGCTGATGACAGCCAGTAGACTCATTGTGACTGGAGCATTGGCTCTGCAGCCGCTGGGCTAACTGCTCCATTAATCATCCACACAGGCCTGCACATCACTCCCCCCAAATGCACAGCAGCAAAAAGCCTAACATTTATCCCAAAGTGGAAGAAGTACTGGAACCTGCTTACTATAATCTTTGCTAGTTTCTCAATTAAATATTTCCACTTCAGTGGCTCAAAATTACGATAGATAGATAGATAGATAGATAGATGGATAGATAGGTCTCATGACGAAAATGTACCTGTAAGAACTTTCTCATGAGACGCGAAATACATACCAGTAAGTACATATCACTGCAGTTTCCAACAGAAATGTCCACTGAATGGTGCTAAAAGAGTGTTTTTTTCCCCCGGAACAGATTAACGTACATACATTTTATGTGACGTTGGTTTCATTCGTGTCATTGCAGTTCTGTCCGTTGAGTGGCGCTATAATTCTAATGCTCCGTGACGTTTTAAAATAACATACCGTCTGTACTACACCTAAACCCTGATAGTATAAACGAAAGTGAATGTGACGTAAAAACATAATCGCAAGCATGACATTTTAGCTTGTTTTTCGATCTCTCATCTTTCAGCATTTTCATTGTGAGTAATGTTTTTAACAGGATTCGTACCCAAGGATTACACATCCTAAGTCAAATTTCGTGCGGGCTGAGCTACCGAGCATGCTTGTTATGTCCGGTGTTGTGACCATTTTCAATCCCCTGCCAAATTATTACCCCCACTCGTTGAAATCGCTACATGATTGCCTAATCCTAACCCCTTCCCCACACCTAACCCTAAACCTACCAATACTAAAGAGGGTAGTAATCTGGTGGGAGTCAACACGGGAAAGTAGGGTTGTGCTTTCTTGTTTTGCTTTCCTGTAGGGCTGTGCAAATAATTGAATGCGATTATCATGCGTATCTCGGATTTCTCAGATGGAGCAACATTTACTACGCAGAGCCGTAGTTCACTGACAAGCTACGCAATATCGCGTTCATCATTGGATATGTATCGCCTCCGATAATGAACATGATACTGCTTAGCTTGTCAGTGAACTACAGCTCTGTGTAGTAAATGCCACTTCATCTGACAGCATGTGATGGAGATTTACGACTAATCACAGAACCGGCATTACTGATGATTATGCATCCAATTATTTGCACAGCCCTATTGGAAAGCAAAACATATGGAGTTGTAATCTGTGTACATAAACGATTACAAGAGCTCAGTGTTTTATCGCCTCTAGTGTTTTATCGCCTCTAGTCATTTTTGTTGGAAACTGCAGTGATATGTACTTATTGGTACGTATTTTGCATCTTGCGAAAATGTTCCCACGGGTACGTTTTTGTCATGAGATCAGGTAGAAATAACCTGATATGGCCACTCAATGGCCACTCAGTTTGTTTCTAAAGGAATTGGTTGAGGAAATGATTTAATGACTCACTCAAAAAGACAATGACTGCATCCAAAATCGCATATTCTCTGACTAGGTACTTTTTTTGAATAAGTAATTACTTAAATTATATATAATCCACTTAATGGAAGTTAATGGGATCCTCAAAGTTGCTACTTTAAAAACCACACAAAATGTTGGGTGTAATTACCATAATTTAATGACTTTTCCCTTGAAAAAATAGCAATTGCATATTAAACAATAGTGGATTTAACATCAAAATGTAACAGAATGTATGTAACATTCTCCCTTTAAATACTTCAGTCTGTTCGAGAATATTTTATACAATTTCATATTATTTATTTGAATCAATCAAAAGAGCATTTTCATGTCTATCCTTGTATTATCAAGGTTGATATGGGATTTAGAAAGTAAGAAGTAATGCAATAATTTTTAAAGAGTAATTACTAATCCAATTACATGAAAATGAAGATGTAATTAGTAGCTTGTAGTGAATTACTTTTTAAAAGTAACTCACTCAGCACCGGTGAACACGTTGTGAAGCATGACATAAGCATGTTGTGAAGTTTGTGCGAGAAGTGATGCAGGAACACATAGCTTCACAATGTGCTGACACTTACGTAAAAGGTGAAATCTTTGATGTGCATATGACAGTTGGACTGAAGCAATGGTTTATAGTTAAAAAAGTTTAAAATAGTAGTATTTTTCTTTCACACACCTATCGCTTCGCTTCACAAAACATTAATTTCTCAGTTGGGGGTTGTTTGAGTTACTGTTGTGTTTGTTTTATTTGGTTTTTGAGGCAACTTTGAAGGTCCCATCTGCTTGCATTATATAGACTTGCGCATCAAACAAACAAGTGCACAGCAATCTTTAGGGCACATGACCACCAAAGTGTGTTTTCCCGAGTCTAGTGGTTTTTTTTCCAATAGTTTCAACTCGTAAGTAAGCCTATGGGTGAGACTTCTGGATCATTAGCCACTATAGGGAAATAATGAGAAGAATGACAACATGCAGTAAATGGTAAAACTGTTTGCACTACAAACCAGTTTGTTCATAATTAAGATAATACATTAAAATAATATGGTAAGACACACCAATTTGCAATATCAGCAAATAACAGCAAAACAAGCTGTTTTGTACAGCTAAAAATAGCTGGACGTGGATGAGACCAGAAGCCAGACCCATAAAATTTACAAATGGCCCACTTTTACAGCAAAAATAAAAGGTGGATAGGAGCGGCACGTTTTTTAAAACGCCAGGAGCATGAAGAGGCACAGAGCACTGAGGATTGTGGATTGAAAGGATACTTTACTTTGGGTATAATGAAGCGCTCATCACTGTCACTTTTTATTTAGCTGTCCAATCACAGTGGAGGATGGGCGGGGCAAATTTCACACAGACCAACCACCCAGTGTTGTCAAGTCTGTAATTTTCCTGCAGTATTGGGCTATTTTAACACTGTTTCCGTGGGTTGTTTTGCATGTCAACGGGTTGAAGGGACCCCAATAATGCGATATTTAGCCCCTGGAATGCAAATTTTACCAGGGGGACCCAGCCAAAAAACATGTATTTTACTCCTCAGAATGTGATTTTTAATGGGGGACCCCCCACCGAAACACGATTGGGCTAGTTTTGGCCCAGTTTTGAGTAGCAATTGGGTGGGTTTTGTTGTGAAAACCTAGCAACCCTGCAATCGCCACATCCTGCTTGTGCAACAGACGACAACAAGAAACATAACAACGGACCAAAATCATTTAAAACAAGGGCCAGAGCAAGTACTTCATATTGTGTCAACATTTATATAAATAAACTATCTATGAAATCAGGTACTCGTTACACTTCGGCAGATATTCCGTATCATAACATGCAAAGCGTATCAGCTGAAAAAAATGTTGCGCCTCAGAAGCGCTCTCAAGCGTACACAGCTAGGCTTCGGTTGACGTACAGCGAATTCTGTCTTTGAACTTACGTTTTTGCAGTAGCTCTATAGCATCACTGTAGAAGGGTAATTACCTGATGAAATGGATTTATCATTGTAGAGTTAACGAAAGCTATCATGTGGATTGTAATGTTCAAAGTGGATGTCATAACAAATGTCAGTAAACCGGGAAGATTTTAAAACGAGCAGTTCATTCATAAATTCGCACAAACGTATTTTCATGCTGTGGAAATCAAACAGAAGACAGAATAGAAATGAGCACAGTGCTGAAAAGGGGCGAAGCTACTTAAGGTCTATATATTCTCAGCAATTCTAAAACCCTTTGTTTGTGTTCCACAGAAGAAAGTCAGTCAAACACATCTGGAACAGCTTGAGGATGAGTAAACGTTTTTTGGGGCACAGTTTCCCTTTTAACATCTAAACTGACAATCCTATTAAGGGAGATATTACATACAAACTTGTGCCCCCATATTATTCATTCAAAACATAGCAGAGCCTCCTCTTATCTAGGCTCACTTTCACAAGTATGTGAACCATGAGGCAGTACACTAAGAATAACCCCTGCAGAAACCGTCTCATGTTGAAAGCATCTACACTGAATAAACGTTTTGTGATGACAGAACAATTACTTCATAATTGAATTTAAGGCTCATTGTCCGTGAGGCACAGAAAGCTTGGGCTAATGGCTTTCATTCAAATGACAGCCAGCATTCATCTACACTCATCAGAGCATTCCAAACATCTCAACCATTCCCCAACGGTCCAATGTTTATACACTGGAATGCAAGTAAAATGGGCCTGATAATTATCAACATAACTTTGGAGTTGATGATTTTAGACTGTGCAGTTGAACACATTGTTCTTTATTTACAGCCAATGATAAGATACAGACGCATATGTATAGATAAAAATAAAAATGTACTTCCCAGACTCACAGGAACAATCATCAATTTAAGGTTGCTTAAAAAACAGGACCACATCCTCGATTATATTTCAAATATAGTCCTCATTTGAAACACAAGCCACTTTCAAACACTCTGACACACTGTAACGCAGAAAGGGTTAATGCTAACTGTAATTTTTCCCTTGTCTCTCATTCCTTTTTTTTTCCCTCGTCTTTTTGTGAGCACATGATAAAAGAATGCATGGAATGCCAGTGAGCGCGGCGCCAGCAGCGTTTCCAGTAGCACTGGCCGATGAGAACTGGGAGGGTGGAGGTGGGGTCGAGCCTGGAGACTGGGCTTTCTTTACTGTGTTTGGGGAAATTACTGCTTTTTTCCATATAAAGTAGTGCATTCCACAGGCCGACTGGCAAGCTAAACCTCCTCTCGCTTCATAAAGGGACAGAATTAGAGACGTAAGGATAGAGACATTAAAACTGAAGAGGGGAAACACATTCCTAAATCCAGGACATATACAGCACTTGAAAGTATACAGTTACAGGAAAAGACTCAGAATCAGACCAGTAAAAGCATTCGGCTGTGTGACATCACTTCCTCAAGTGCACACAAAGGTCACATTCTGAAACAAAACATGAGCTCTATTTAAATTTTGAAGGATGAAATATGTAACACTTCAACTAAAAAGGTGTCAAAGGAATGATGCTTTCTTTCTCTCTATTGAGCTGTGCCTTCCACACTTTTTTGTTTTTAATGTTACATTTTGTATCCTTCACAAGGAACACTGAACAGGATATATTAGCATTATTGAATATACAATTTAGGTGAATGATTTAATGGCTTACTCATAAAGACACCCACTTGATTTGTTCCCTAATGAATCAGTGTTTTTAAACAAATTGTTTGAGCAAATTATTTAATGATTCAATCATAAATACGGTCACTTAGTTTGTTTCTAAATGAACTGGTTGAGCAAATGATTCAACGACTCACTCATAAAGACAATAGGTGTGTTCAATTAAAATCTGCCTTGAAGCAGTGATGCTGATTAAAAATTTTTGTCCGCCTCGAGACGGCACCGGCATCAAAGAACTGTGGTAGTGCTCCAAGAGCAGACAGGTGACTCAGCCTGTCGCAGCTTCTCCAGAGAAGCTGCAGGAGCTTTAAAGACGACACAGCTATTTTTTGATTGGCCAGATTCACCGCATGACAACGATCACGTGTTTTGGGTTTATTCTAACATTTTCAATTCCAATAATGGCCACAAATCTGTGTTTTTAGAACAGTAAAAGCTTTTTTACTGTAAAAGCTTTTTCTGAAACGTCTGTGTATTTGACAAATATTGCATTTCATTTTTGACAAATATTGCATTTAATAACTTCATCTGTGATAGAGCATGCAAACACAGCATGAGCATCACTACCAGGAGCAAAAAGTGTCCAACTCAATGGCTCTGTTTTCAACTCCACGCCCGACTGCTCTCCGCTAATCTCATTGACCGGCGTCTGTAGCCGTGGTTCAATGGCTGCGTTCAAAATTGGATAGGTCATGTGACCTAGTGTCATACCCCAGGACTGTTTGTGCATGTTTTCTGCCCTTGTGCTCAGCGTGACCTAGTTTCTGTCTCCCCTTAATTATGTAATTTGGTTCAGGTGTGTCTTGTTTATGTCTTGTTTATTGTCCTCGTTAACCTGTGTATTTAAGCCCTAGTCTATTCAGTCTGTGTTGGTCGGGTCTACGTTGTCATGTACGTGTGTCTTCAGCTGTTCCTAGTGTGGATTACCCCTTGTATGGATTATATTAAAGACTGTTACTTTGATCTGCGTCTCTGTGTCCTTCCCTCCGGCACAGTTGTGGCAGAAGACCTGACCTAAAAAAAAAAGTATAACTACGTGTTCCCCCTAGTTTATTTTGTATTTTGAACAGAGTGTGTTTAGTTTTTCCTGGGGATCACTTTGCCACCGTAACCCGCCCATAATTCCTCCTCCTCCTGTTGGAGCATGGGGAGAGATCTCTTAAAGGGCATACTAGACTGATCCTGGAAGTAGCTCATCACACCAGCTACCCAGACGTCATCCAAAGATGGCCCTCAGCAGGGTTGCCAGGTTTTCACAATAAAACCCACCCAATTGCTATTCAAAACTAGCTCAAAAGTAACCCAACTGCGTTCCGAGTGGGGTCCCCCAGTAAAAATCGTGTTCGGTGGAAACAAACATATTTTTTGGTGGGGTTCCTCTAGGGGCTAAATATGACATTATTAGGGTCGCTTCAACCCACGGACATGAAAAGCAATCTGTGGCAATAGTATGAAAGTAGCCCAATTCTGCGACAAAAACCGCAGACTTGGAAACACTGGCCCTCAGAAGAATTCCGCCGCCTTTGTGGAGTGGATACTGGCTAGAAACGGATCTCCGTTCACCCTCTCGAGGAGGATTTCACCAAATCTACTCCGCATCCAGAGCCCAGCCCACCATTACCCCGCTGCGCGGAGCCTAAGCCTGAGCCCACCACAGACGGAGAACCAAAGCCTGCCGTGACCAACGAGCCACCGCCAAGAGGAGTGACGGAGCTGAAGATCGCCCCAGAGCCAGAGCCTCACATGACGTCTGACCAGGTGTGAGAGCCGACAACTGAGCCTGCGCCAGTGGATTATGCAAGGGAGAGCGAGGGCTTGGAGAAAAGCGGACATGCTCATTCTCCTCCCACCTTTCTCGGACATAACAGCCTGCCCTGAACTGTCGGCCAGCCCTGTCATTCCTCTGTCGGACACGCTCCCTGTGTTGGGAGTAACGATTTGGTGTGTGTGGGCAGCGCACACCATCCCTGAAAGCCCGGAGGCTCACAAATTGGCAGCCCCTCTGCTCTACTCCATCACCGCCGGTATGGCAGTCTCCATCTGCATCATGGCTGGAGGATCCCCTGTCTCCGGTTCCAGCCTCTGAGTCCTGGACTCTGCCTCAGCCTCTCGACCCAGCAGCTCCACTGTGGCTCCTAGGTCAGTCCACCAGCTCCGCCAGGTTCCCTTGTCCCTTCGGCTCAACTATGGTCAATCGTCGACCATCTGTTGCCTCTGACTCCTCCGGCTGCACGTTGTCCCTCCAGCTCTGTCAGGCTCCTCCTTCCCTTCGGCTCCACCTCAGTCCTCTGTTGCTCCAGCTCCACCACAGCCTTCCAGATTCCCGCCTCCACCTCGGTCGCCTGAGCCATCTATTCCACCTTAGTCCTCCGGATCCTCCTCATCACCCTGGCTCGTCGGCTCTCCGTCTCCGCCTTCGGCTCCGCCTCCTCCTGCTCCACCACCAACGGTTGGCCCCCTGGAGTCGTCAGCCCTTCCTCCACCATGGCTCCTCCCTCCATCGGCTTCACTGTGGGTCTCCTTCATGGCTGTGGCCTGGGTCCCGCCTGGCTCCTCCTGCTCCAAGTCCCTCCTGTCTTCTCCCTGGCTCCTCCCTCCGTCTGATCTATCCTAGCTCCTCCTGTTTCCTCCATGGCTCCTCCCTCCATCGTCTCCACCCTGGACTCTGTTTGCCATCCTCCGACCTCTTCGGGTGGAGGATGAACATCAAAAGGTATCTTGTTTCAACTGTGGAAAAATGTTAATACACACCGTTTTTCAAGTTCAAGTCCAATGATGTTAATCTACTCTCCTGTCTGGTTTGTTTATCGGACAAAAATGGCAAATTGGTCAGATCGCCTGTCAGTCAAACTTCCTGTAAGAAGGGAAAAGTATGCATGTACCTGCACATGCACCCGTACAGTACATGTGTGTTTTGTTGGTGATGAAATATAAGTCACTCATGTTGTAGGCCTACTCAAACTAGGGATGTGTCCGAATAGTGAATCTATAGTCTTCGGAAAGACACGGAAAACAAATAACATGTTCTACGGAACCAATAAGGGGACATGGTTAGCCCCTTGTAAGCGGTAGCCTGTTACATTACAGTACATACAATTTCACTTACCACATAAACAGAGTAGGGAGAGATGACTGACAGGACGATGGCAGTAGATGTCCAGGAGGCATCTGGAACAGATGTCTGAGCCACCTCAACTGGTTCCTCTCAGTGTGGAGGAGCAGTGGCTCTACTCCAAGCTCCTGCCGTGTGCCAGAGCTCCTCACTTCATCTCTAAGGGTGCGCCCTGCCACCCTGCAAAGGAAGCTCATTTCGGCTCCTTGTATCTAAGACCTTGTCCTTTCAGTCATGACAAAAAGCTCATGACCGTAGGTGAGAGTAGGAACGTAGATCGACCAGCAAATCAAGAGCTTCGCCTTTAGGCTCAGCTCCTTCTTTACCACAACAGACCGTTACATCGACCGCATTTCTGCTGCCGCTGCACCAATCCGTCTGTCAATCTCACACTCCATTCTTTCCTCACTCGTGAACAAGACCCCAAGATACTTAAAATCCTCCACCTGGGGCAAAAACTCTCCTCCAACCTGGAGAGGACAACCACCCTTTTCCAGCCGAGCACCATGGCCTCGGACTTGGAGGTGCTGATTCTCAACCCCGCTGTCACACTCGACTGCAAACCGTCCCAGTGCATGCTGAAGGTCCAGGCCCGATGAAGTACTTCTTTTTGAATATCCTGTTTTAACCCAAAATAGGCCATGTAGTAGCCTATCACAGAAACAAAATGGGTTGAGAATGCCGTTTTTTGTTTTTGTGTGCACATCTGTTACAAATTTAGACACAGCTGGTACAACTGACTATATTAATCACCCAGCAGTAGAGATCTGTTTTAAAATGTGTACTTTTAAACTCAATTTTACTGAAGAAAACATCATTGCAAAATGCTATTTTTAGTATTTTTAGTCAATTTGTCTGTTAGTTCTGAGATCAAATGGGAGAACAGCTCTAGGGTAGGTCAGCCATTATATGTGAAATTCAGGGTGATAAATCCAAAGTTCCCTCTCTGGTAAATGCATGCCACTCAGTCTTGGCCATAGATGGCAGTTCATTCAGATTTTCTAAAAGAAGATTAAATTGAATTTCACGTTCTGTGCAGATAAAATTCAAACCGCATATTGCCATTATTTGATCTTTTCAAAATTCACCAGCAGAAAATGTGTTTTCTTGCAAAAAGGTAATTTTACACCATTGCCTCGGTAGTCGTAAGGTTCAATCTTGTGCAGCATTTCAGTCTTTTTTTTTTTTTTTAAGTAAATGATATACTTCCCACACGCTTCAGCTCAGACAGGCTTGCACTGAAAACTTCATTTTTTAATAAGCCGTTTGCCTGAATATACTGCTTCTGTTTTATATATTTAATTATTCTAATTATAAAAATTAATCATTTATTTAACCTTCATGTTGTGTTCTTCTCGTTTTCTCTTTTCCCCAAAAATGCTATAGTTAATGACCTTTCTGACTTTGCTCACAATCACAGGGTAGAAACACACAATGTACACAATGCATTATAATAGTATGCATTATGTTGTAAATGCATTATTTTCCTCTTATATTTGCAGTTTACTGTATAATAAAATTCTGTGCCTTCATTAAAAAATAAATAAATACATTTGTTGAACTAATGCCACCTGTTTACACTTCTCCAGTCCTTTTGGGTTAACCCTCTCTGAAGCTCTCGGCCTAGCAACAGAGCCTAAACGACAGTGAAAAAGAAATACAGGCACAGCACTCAGCGCTTCTTTCTTTGTTACATTGGAGCGTTGCTCCACCTTTGCTCAAAACATGATGAAACGGCGCTGAGAGCCGAAAGACCCGAAACAAGTCAAAGTGCTCATTCCGCTGGAGTTTCTGAGATGCCATTAGAGAAGTCACTCGGGTTCATTCTTCTCTTGACACTTAATGAACAACAGTAGCCAGACACAAACCCATAATCTGCTAATGTGTTGGGCCCTCATAGCAAGCTTCACTGGGCAGCTATGCCGTAATGACGCTCTTGCCCTCTCTTTTCCGTGTGCATGGAGACGTGAAGCTTCACAACATCGAAACAATATGGACATAGATGATGTTTGTTTCTGGCCTGGTAAAGTCAAAGAGAGGATCATTTCATCTCATCAAGTCTGATTCACTTCACCCGTCCCTCTAAAATACATTCAAATGTGCCTTGAGTAAAAAAGTGGCTTTCAGTTTTTCGCTTCACAGAAACCAGAAAGTCTCCTGAATTTATTCAGTTGTTTTTCTGATAGTATAACCTCATAATACCCATTACAAGAAAAAAGAACTATAATAAAAGCTATTTGTACTTCAAACATTTTTGGTTCTCTGTGTTGCACCCTAATGTACTTTTAAAACAGGCAGTCGATATATCTCAGGTCTTTTAATGCGGTCCATAACTTCACAAACCTTCATAAACACGCTGAATTGTTGTGGCAATAACATTCGCAGTGCGTTTTGATTCAACTCGTATTATTGATGTAATATGTATCCTTTGCTATTTATAGCGTCATGTTGCTTGTCGCATTTCAGAATAGACAGAATTCCCTGTTTAGTGTCAAAGTGATATAATTAGATATGTTCTCTTTAACAAACCGCCAGAGGCGGCTCTGTATCCCTCCGTTTTCTTCAGCCCATCTTTCTAAACAGGATTTAGATTTCATTAGCCTCATTTGTCTTCTTGGAATATGCTATTGCTGTTTAACCAGACTTTCTTGAGTCTCTGTTAAAATATATGTGCTCTTTCTACCAACAATCAAAGGTTGTAAAGTTGTTAACTCCATAAAGCCTCCAGTGTTATATTTATTACCTGAAGGCTTCTATATTATCACCATGATCAAAACTTTGCTGAAAAACAAGTTGCACACAATCTACTACATTCCTTCTGTCATCTGATGGCCATTTAGTACATTAAAGGCCTTTCAAATATAATTCTAAAAATGCCTTTCAGGTTGTGGCACACGTGTCTTTTTGATGTGAAATCTTTAATAAAGTGAGTGTAAGGATAACTTGTGTTTGTATTGTAATATTTCAGGATGAACATTTACTGAATTGAAGCAACTTAAGTTTACTGATGAAATTGGAATCTATACATAACATCGTATATTTTTATTAGGGCTGTCAAACGATTAATCGCGATTAATCGCATACAAAATAAAAGTTTGAGTTTGCCTAATAAATGTGTGTGTACTGTGTGCAATTATTATGTATATATAAATACAAACACATTCAGGTACATATATAAGAAATGTTTACAAGTATATGTATTTATTATAATTTTTATATAACTTATATATAAATACAAATATTTTTTTACATAGATAACATATTTCTCTTAAATATATACATTTATTTGTGTGTATTTATATATACATAATAATTACACGCAGTACACACGCATATATTAGGCAAACTCAAACTTTTATTTTGTATGCGATTAATCGTTTGACAACCCTAATTTTTATGTTTTATGTAAGTATGTTCTCTGCTATATAAATCTCGGTCGGAAGTCAGAGAGAGCAAGCCACCATCAAATTAATACCAGAGATGTTTTTCCATCAACCAGGGCTGAAAAAACTGGTCGGCTTCTTAGGAAGCAAAGTAATTTGACATTATTCAAAGCAAGGACAAAATGTTATGCTGCTGTGGTTCATTCCTTTTGGTGTTAGATTGTTCAAAGAATATAATGTGGATGTTTCAGGTCCTTTTTGAAATTGCACTTGTATGTTTCATCATTTTTTATTTTTATTGTATGTGTTTGTGTGTGAACGGATCTATATTTTGTGTATGTATGGACGGATGTATATGTATAGCCTACCTGTGCATATGAAGAGTTTATTTGCAAAAACCGATAAACGCCACTTTAAAAATAAATAAATAAATAAAATGTGCCATGCGTTATTCTCCACATATAGCGCGATCTGAACCCTAAACAAACAAGTTTTGTCAAAAAAGCCGGTATTGTCCACTTTCAAGGCATCGCGGGTTCACCTTTTACTGCAGCAGCCGGCAAGCGCCTTTGTTGTTTGTGAACAGAAGCCGTTAAGTCCATTTTAGCGAATCAGCGCGCTGTATTCAGGACAGGTGACAAGGCTGCAAGTCACTTTGAAAAGACGCGCTAGATGAGAGGAGTTTTCGTCAAAGCTGACTAAAAGTGATCGAGGATGGATAATTTCGACGAACTTGATGAATCTGTGATCTTCTTCAGGTCGTAAAAGGAAAATAAAAGCTGAAACTTTTTCACAGAGCCTTGCAAAAGCAGCACCTTACAACGGAGAGAGAAAACTGTGTGTAATCACAACCACAGTCTATGATCACAACAACAACATTTGTCAGGCATCTACATTGACAGCTGATGATGAGATTACAAAGAGAAAACGAGTGTGTTTTTAACTCATGAAACTCATGAAATGTGGAGTTATCTGTTTTTGACAAAATACAACTGTTGGAGTTATCTAAGAAACTTTTAATATATATATATATATATATATATATATATATATATATATATATATATATATATATATATATATATATAAACAAAGCCTACTTTCAATGAACTTTTTTAATTTTGTAAGTTACCTGTATTTGTATAAGTTATTATTACTTAATCAAAACAACCCAACTGCAGTTTGATTGCTAATACTTGGAATGCACAAACAACAACAACAACAACAACAACAGAAAACATGATTTCTGAGTTATCTGTTTTTGACAATAAACTCTTCATATGTAAACCTTTTATTATTATTTGGTGTAGTATTACTGAATATGTTTTATCTTTCAGTGTACTTTCTATAATAATTCAGTCTCGGTAAGCAGAAAGTAAATCAACTTCAAATTTATTAAATAAAGCCATATGATATATTACACTATGAGATTTCAGAGTTTCATCTAATTTTTTGTGTATATAATTAACAAAATCTGCATCTAATTGTATATTTTTGCTAATTTCTTTCCTCCATATTTTCACTATATCATACTACATGGGCTATGATGCATTAAAGATGTATTAAAATTGTATTTATTTATTATATATTATATATATTGTTTACAGGTTCAATAAACTGAATCCATTAAAAATATGGTCCAACTTGATACTGTCTTTAACTTTTAAGTACAATGTAAGAACAATAAAGTGGGCTCCAAAATATAGATATAGATATAGATATAATTTATTCTTACTTTTATTTCATATATCAGGCTTTACAAGGTTACAAGTTACAAGTTTTACATGTATATATTTATAATATTACAAATTTTGTAATATTTATTTATTTATTTATTTATTTATTTAGTGTGTGTGTGTGTGTGTGTGTGTGTGTGTGTGTGTGTGTGTGTGTGTGTGTGTCTTATTTTTTGTTTTATGACATGTTTTTTTTTTTTTTTTTAATAAATCAGCCAGTATTTTAATTTAAAATAGTTTTCTGGTCTTGTTTATGTTCATTTTAATATTGCTATCACAGTAATAGTATAGTTCATCTTGTCAAGAATGTCTAGTATAACCTTAGTGAAAAAGTAGTATATTTAAAAATACATTTATTTCATACTAAGTATAGTTAGTATATTTGTTTTTAACTAGGGAATGCTTAAAAATAACAAAATAAATGTGACAGATGCACAGTATTTCTCTTTCAGGAAAATCGATCTTAAAATGTTCTTCTAGTCTAGCTCAACTGGTCAAGTATGGAACGAGCAGCCAAATTTACAGACTCAAACTAACACATACACATCTAAAACAAAATGTATATGCTGAATGCATTAGATTGCAGTTAGCCCCTGCTGGCAGATGTCATTACTACACCATCAGACAGCTATTCAAAAGTAATCAGCATATGACAAAATCACTCACGCTTTTAAGAAAGAGGCCTCTTTAAAGTGTGTAATGATGACAGTATGCAGGAGGTGCAACTACTGTAGACCTCCTTGATTTTGACTATGATGTACATTAAATTCTATTGGCTATTATAAAATAAGACCTTTGTTATGTTCATAACTATAACCTTGATTTAAGTCACAGTAGTCACGTCTTCTCAAAGCCATTGTCACCTCTATAAAAGGATTTTTTTTTTTTTTGTCAGATTTGGTCTCTTTCAGCAGTGAGATGGACTAGAGTCTTAAAAATCACATTGCAAAAAAATGACCCATAAAAGCACTTTTTGTAATGCAGTTTGTACTGCATAATATTCTTTGAAATAAAATAACTTGAATAACACTAGCTAATTTAGATGACCACATAAGGCACATTTTAGGTTACCTGTCAAAACATTTTTACAGTGCTTTTTAAGAAATCATAAGTGGCTTAGTCGGGT